>NMRA01000960.1:0-84200 GCA_002633005.1 Phoronis australis | reverse complement strand
TGAGTTAGGTGATCATATCGAACACGAATGTTTGCAAATACAAGCTAACCATAACATTGTCTTACAACTCTAGCTATATCATATTTAAAAAATGTGTTTGGTCGTACAAGCCATATTACTTAGCGTAGAGGAGATGGTGTTTCAAATTGTTTGTAATGAACCAAATTGTTTGTTTTTTACCTCACGTGCTCTGCAAAGTCGATGTTCGGCGTTTCTGTGCCTTAAATGTATGCTAAAGTTGTAGCAATTTTGAATTGCAAAAATCCATACGAAAAATGTTACAATTTACATGAGCTAATTTTTGTAGAATCTACTTCTTTTATCACGAAAACGTTAAAAATCAGACCTACAGAGGTGTTCTTAACTCTGACATACATGTATGAATGCGCGCCATGAATCATTAACGTGGCGACTAATTAGAGGAATATCACACAACCAGTCGTTTTATGCATGCGTAAACTGAGTACTCGGAGGAAAGGTCCACGGTCCAACATTTTCGTTTTATCTAAATGTATGTATTCCTTGAATTAGCACGTAAGTTATGCTCACATGTTAATCGACCGACGCTTGATAGATTAGGAACGCCGCCCTCTTTGTGAAATCCAATACGATAGTCTGCAATCCCCGAATGCGTGTCATGGAACCCGTCCCACGACGCACACAGCCGCGTGGTGCTTGTCTGGTAGTCGATGTCAGCCAAATAAGTGAGATTGGCGCAGTCACGTACAACACCATCTGACGGAGGGGAAGAGTCGTACACGAATTTCTTCATTAGAACAGTTGCAAGCCCGGCACCATTTGTCACCTATAAACAAAATATTTACTGCTGAACACTGACACCCAATGGATCTAATGATTGTGGTACGAGAGAAAGACATCAATACCATATCTACGTTCAATAAAGACAATGTGACGACGCTGTGAATTCATGTTCTACTGCTGGCAAATAGTTTTAGAAGCTAGGGGAAAATCGAGGAGGGCAGTAAAGTGCCCCCTTTGCCGGGTACCTATCCATTTTTCGACCCTCTCATAATCATGGGTCCACCCTTACAAATAAAACGTACCTTGATATGAGGATAATAAGTATGTCCATCGATCAACAACCCGCCGTCAATGTCAATATAGTTCAACAAAACAGACGAAAATGGTATAACGTCCGAGTGATGTGCCTCAGAACCCAATGCGAACTCATATTTTATCACACCGCTCTCCGTGTCCTCAAAGTTTGACCAGTGAAATTGAAGCATGTGATTTGCGAGATGCTGATAGTTTGCGTAGGCTGAACCAACAAGCAGTTTCCCCGTTACTGGAGGACTGGTGTCGACCACAAATGGCGGGGCTGATGCGGACGTACTGTGTCTTGCATGATCCTCAGCTATAAACAAGTGGTCATAAAAGATAGATGATGTTGAAATTACATTTCGCACTGGACATTTTACGGTCATAAAATAGGTCTCATAGCATTCCTTATCGTTACCAAAATGAAAATCGAAACCATCGGTGACTCAAGAAAGCGCTTCAGGGTATATTGGATTGTCCAACACTAAAATTGCCATTTCCAAAATGGTGTGATCGCGTTGCCTGTGACTTGAATTGGTAACGTACTTGAATCTTGTTACAGGACGTGTTACGAAACCAATTTTGTAAGAGTGAAAGTCTATTTTAGGTTGTTAGCCAGCTAAACAGAGCGAAATGCACCGATAACTTATCTTTGCTAAACAAATACAATATTTTTTTTGGAATTTGCAAATTAAACCGAGGACATTCTGATGAGAATACCTTTTGTGTGGATTTGCAAAAAAGTTAGTGACCACCTCAAAGTAATCAAGAAACTCATCACAGACTCACTGATTTAATAGAAACGGGAAATCGGCAAGTCTAGATTAAAGAGAGGGCAAGAGCTGTTAGTTAAGAGTTTGTGACAAGGATTCATAGTTCTTACCAGAAACTGTCACAAAGTACTCCTTGCCATTTTGCAACTTCACGTGTTCAATAATTACTTCCGTGCGAAGCCCCGTTGGAGTTTTGGGAACTACATCGTCAAATCCTGGCGCTGTGCCTGAAACATTACAGACGTGCAGTTACGGTTGTAATTAAGCAATAAATAATGCTGAGGTTGTTGCTTCTCTACTGCTTTATTTCAAATGATCGCACAGTATTACCTCTTGATTTGAATACCGCTTACCAGTCAGTATGTGGTATGTGCTTATTCGAAATAACTTGTATTCACTTTCACCTGAGAGGCTGAGTCCATAGGAGTTTCAGCAGTTGCTAGGTGGGACCCGTGTAATATCACTTGCAGACATGAAATTTGAAGGTAAGTGGATTTCTTTGTCAATCCGTGGTGTATGTCTTTCAAGTCCCTCCCTCAGAAGACTATGAATCCGCCATTCATAATATTATCTACTGATATAGTAGACTATTTAATTAGCGTTATGAAGTACCTCCATGTTCAAGTGAGAAGTGTTTCCTGTACTGGATAAGAACTGACAGCTCATCTCTACTTAAGACTACGCTCAACGCACAAAACGTGAATTGACCAATCGCCAGGGTTTTGAGTGACGATTTAAATGACCAATTATAACGCAGCACTCTTGACAGACCTTCGTTTCCAAGCTGCCATTTTACTCTAAAAAACAACACGTTACCGGGTAAAACGTATTGTTTGTTTATTGACATTTCGCAAGGGGGCGGAGCTTGCGATAGGTCAATTGCCGTGGCAATTCAACTTTTTAGACCTGGCAAAGCAGTGAACTTTGATCTCTTTCCAAGTAGTCTCTATTACCTCTAATCTGACAAAGGACCATGTTGAGACCATTTTGATCACGACAAATTGAAATTTGATTTTTGAACGAGAGGGAGTTGGTTGCAGCTTAAGAGAAAACTACACACATGTGATTTTCACACAAAGACAAAATGACAATTCCATGATAATAGAATCTCTTGGAGGATACTTACCCACAGAATAATAATATGACATGATACCAGACGATCTGTGTTCTTCAGTTCCAAGTAGATCGTCAAACGCTGTCCATCGAATATGTAAATAATTGTAGGTGGTCACAAACCGGTTTTCACTGTTCACGACACTGACAACACCGGCCACCGGGGGTGTAGTGTCTATCACAAACCCATTACTGCACATCTTAAGCTCCGGAAGTTGCTGTAATTGATTTCCAACCGATCTCGTCAGATTTTTTGTTCGGACACACGAAAAATATTCAACTCCGTTGATCAGATTCAATTTCCCAAACTCCACGTTGTTTTTAGAGTTTGTTACCACGGCAACACAATGTGGGCTGACGGAGCAATTTAACTCGGGATTGTTCACTGTGGTTAGGGTCCACGTGTACGTATCGTACAACGGAGCAGCAAGCACAGCATACGCTGTAGTGCTGATGTTTGTGAAGTCCACTTCAGCAATATGCAGTCGAGAAAGCGTACTTGAAAGTATGTTCTTTGTGTGTGAAATAGGACTGAAGCTATCCATGTCTTCTTTGGTTAAATCGTACACTGCCGTGTCAAATGTAGTCATCTGCTCTGGTGATGTCAAATTCTTGACGGCGGTTGTGTACACATTGGCAAGGGAATATCCTTTCACTAACAAGTACATCGTCTGCAGACGATGGTTCTTCCAGTCAACCGTTGCTTTATCCTACCAACAAATATAATAAGACAAACTCCCGATGTGAATCTCTTACGTTTTGACACATAGAGTATAGGAGGCCAATGGACAGAGCTACAGTTGCAATCTCATACGTTCCAACCAATAATACTTTGCCTACCGCGGATTTCTCAGAGAGCCCTCACCAAAACAAAGCCTACATGGGAACTCTTTCGTATACGAGGAATGAAAAATATCTAAGGGTATCTTTCGGGATCATTTTGCATTTCTGGCAAGGCCAAAGTATGGGAGTGTCATTATTTTATTAATTTTGGTAGTTAAAATGAACGTTAAAGTATTTTAATTTTGACCAATGACATGTCAATAGAGGCTTCGCCGGACGATTCATACAACAGTAAATTGGTCAATAATGTGAATCCTGGCTGGTGTTTGAAATCCATGACCAGTGATGATTCTACTCTACTAGACAGTGCAGGTAACTAACATGGCAAACTAGCCACTGGAGGTATTCAGTTGTCACTCAGCAGGAGACCGAGAAGATTTCGCGGTGAAGAGGTTTTATTTGAACACGAGCTTCATAACGTAGATATATTTGAGTCATTTTGTCGTAAAAAGTGGCACAATGTCCAACAGTACATATTAAGGAGAATTTTTTAATAGATGCTGGGTTTCAAAACAATGTTTGTTTTGCTATAGTATCCACGGTAATTATAAGGCAAACAAAGTTAAAGTCTAGGTAGAAATAAATCAATCACAGCCTCCGACGCCACCATCATGAATTTTCTAATTTCAAGTACCTCTGCAGAACTTTTAAGACTCGCTGCTGAATGGAGACCCTGTAGTACGTAGTTTCCAAATGAGTCTTTCTACTTTTTTCCAAAAGAGCTCCCTAGGGGTTTTGTGTGTATGCAAAATCATTTCTAGAAAATAGGTATCTCCGAAAGAGCCCCGAAGCGACTCTTTTTGGAAAACACGGTACTTGTTAAGAATGTGTCGGTCTGGTGTGAGGGAGTAAGGCTTAGAGTTATCAGACCAAAGTGAAAGTAACGATCAAACTCTATTCTGAGAATGCGTTCTCACGGACACTATTCACCGGGTGTACTTACATGTGTTTTGTTGTACGCCCCTCTCCAAACCAATCCGGGATCTTTCCCTAAGTGGCTTCGCGAAAGAGTCCATTCATAAAGATCAACGTCCTGTTGCAAGTTGCCATTTTTCACGTGAAACTTTTGCCAATTAACCACTACTTCAATTGAATACATTCCTGAGCTTCCAGTGAATTCTACTTCAGCAGAAATGTCATTCTTTGTCGGGGAGGCAGGTGCCACAATGACGCCGTCAGAAGACGATTCTTCCAGACAATGGTGCTGAAAACATGGCCGAACTAGTATCCTATACCTATTTCCGGAAATGAGCGTCATGTTCGAAAACTGACAAAAGTCCATGGCGGTTGCCTGCTGTACCAAAATGCCGTTAATTGTGCAGCCGGACAAAGAGCAAACATCTTCGGCAACAGAACACTCGTAGTGAGTAACGTAACCTTTCATTGGTGAAGAGTACCGCCAGTAACCGGACAGAAAGTTAGATGCAGATTGATAATCATTGTCAATGCTACATTTCGTCAGACTAGCCGTTGTTATTACAAGCAATGACCCTTGAGTCATAACTACATCAAATGTGAATGGGTCATTCCGCCACTCAAACGTATAGTAAGCGAAATACTTTGATCCGTCAAAGTCGTTCTGCACGTTTCTGGGTTCTGCTCCTTTCTGGGTCATTTTCACGCCAGTCAGTTCTTCAGAGCTTGATAGTTTTACAGTGTACAATGGTGATAGATATTTGACTTGTTTAAAACGAAGAATGTGCGTTGAGCCAGTTGAGCCATTTAATGTAAAACCGGGTGCATCTTCGTATTCTCTGACGTGTTTACAGCCCAAACCATCAAATATTTTCAAAGACTCTTTTTGAAAGTTCCTTCTCAAAATATACGCACCGTCTGAGGAAGCAACGACAAAACTCGAAGAATCATGCTTCACTGACGCTTTCACTGTGGAAAACACTCTTGATAGATTCCTGTCAGGCAGTGCGAGACAAACATAATCTTTACCCACAACAGCTAGCTGAGTAGCTGATTTGTAGCTCACAACGTCGGTGAGATTTTTTGCAGTACCTAATCCAACGTCATACTCGATCTCGTCTTGACTTCCGAAACCGGACCACCGAACACAGAATTTGTCTCGCTTCATAAAATCATCGTCAACCAAAGAACCGTTATTGGAATCACCATCAACGTCATAGACCACGCCCACACTCGGTGGAATACCTGACGTCAGATTAAACAAGGAAGTAGTGAACACACTACTCAAGCCAGCGCGATTGAACACTTTGATGCTGATAGAGTAGCTCCGCCCAAAACCCAGCGTCATGCTTTTGAATGGAACCTTTCTCTACATGCAGACACTGTGTACCTCGATCACAACTTTGAGGTACAAAAGCTTGAAATGGTGAAGCGGAATGGATGGTGAACTCGTCACCTGGAATTAAATGATGGTATTACTTTACACAGGTTTTGAACTATCTTGCCAATCCTCAGCAATTTCGAAAAAGTTTTTAAAGTTCTCGTTACCTGGGTCAAGCGGAAGTCTTTGGTATTCTGGTGTGTAACTAGGAGAACTTCCTCTCAGCATTAAAGAACCAAAACGCATGGTTCCATCGAATCTCATGAGTCAAACAAGTAGCGTTCAAAGATGGCGTTGCATATAGATTTAATGGACAATAATTTCTATTTCACTTTACCACGTACAGATCTACTTACAAATTACAAGCTATTACTTTCGCTACAATGATGAAATTTGAGATTCACTTACGGTAACCCAGTTAGGGCATCTACCGTCATACTTAGGGAAATGACGATGTAACATATTTTTCAGTTATCGCACAGATTCGCTAGATGGCGATATTTACTTCAAAAAACAAGAACATGCAATCAGGAAAGCAGAAAATGACAGGCGACATCTTTGTTACAAGTAACAGAGACTGGTTGAAACATCCGGGTCTTTCAAGAGTTGTTACACTCGAGTAATGTGTCACTTACCTACGGCATATTGATATTTGTCAATTCCGTTGGAATATTCTTCGTCATAAATTGCACCAGCTGACCAAGAAATTGTTATTGGGTCCTCTTTCTTCCTTCCCATGTTCACACTAAGAGTTCCAGAAAATTGTGGTGGCGTTTCATCGACGAATATTGGCCCCAGAGTTATCTTCGACTGTGTTCCAGATTTGGAGATAATTTGCATCCAGAGGTAGAACGAATCACCTTGTCCAAAGCCAGAATAGATTTTGCTGTAAAACGGTGCACCATGCGTTGTCTCTAGATCAGCTCTAGAAAATCCAATCTTGTAGTCTTCTAATGGAGACCCGCTAACAGAATCCCAACGCAGTCGTACGTGATCAGTCGTGATGTACTTAGGGAAAGACTCCTTGAAAATATTCCCCTTTTTGCAAATAGCATCACTTTCACTTGCGTTGATGGCTCCATCAGAGTTATTGGCAGGTTTCAGTTCTGGTATACGAAGAGTATCCACACTTTGGGTTGATGAACACAGCGACTTACATTCATCTGTCGGGTGGAGCTGGACTCGGGTATAATAACTGTTAACGTGCCACACTTTCAGCTCAGGGTCAAAGGAGCATGTAATGCCTCCGTGGACACGAAGTCCGTCAAACTGGATGTTTTTAAACTTGGGAATTGTTCTATCTACGATTACGCCATTGGAGCAAGCAGCTTCGGAGGGCTCATGGGCACCATTGTATGCCACTACGCTAAGGTAATATTTCCCGTCTTTTGTTACAACATCCGTTGCAAAATTCGCCGTCGTGCTTCTACCAAACAGAGTTACATTCTGCTTTGACATACAATTTTCTCCAAAAACGAAGCGATAGAAGCGAACGCCGCTTTCGTGATCGAAGAAGCCATGCCAGTTTCCGGAAAGAGTCAGCGTACTTTGATGTTGCACATCGTGATGGGAACCGCCTGGTCCATCACGAACTACCCCTGTGGTTGGTGGTGATGTATCGACCAGTATCTTTACATTTAATGGTGCATTTGAGAGTAGCGCCTTATTTCTGCCTGTCAGCGTGAAATAGTAGTCTCTGTTGTGGTTTCCTCTGTGCTTGTTTTCGGCTATAAGATGGTTTAGTTTGATGCTGTAGTTGTAATACTCACACAAGCTGTCGACCAATGTTGGACAATATATATTATCACCACCCGTCGGTGTCTGAAAGGAAAATATTTCTCGTTTGATACTCTAAAGCCAGTGAGTGTTGGTTATTTGTAGGAACAAACAAAGGATGGGAAAACGATACGAGCGCAACAGAGAACGTTTAAATACGCCCACGATTACACCGCAAAGGGTGTGTTTCTAAGGGCGTTTATTGGTGCCACACATTGTCAGTTAAATGGCACACAATACGAAGAAAACCGTCTGAAATGGGAAGGAATATTCGTCCCCGCAAAGAAAATCATTTGGCTAAGTTTCATGGTAATCGGTCACTGAATTCAAAAGATGGAAAAAACAAATGACCATTGTCAAGTTAATTGGAATGCACTCGCCAAATTTTCAAAAGAATTTTGTTAGGGGAATTAGGAGAGAGAAATCTCGAGAGCCGAAGAAAAGACATTGACAGACTCAGGTGAAAATCCAGTTGCGGTCTTGTCAGTAGGGTTACATGCAATGGCAATTTTCGTAATGATCCTCGGAGCGGCTTGGCGTATACAGAGGCACACGACTCGAATGTAATTAAAAATGATGACCACTAAGTGGCGCAGAATTCGTTGAATCTGTCTCAAAAATGGAATAGTGGTGTCGTTTTTATAATAGAAACTTATTTGCCAGATTTCATGAAAACATGCCAAATAACTGAAGATACAACAAGAGGCAAACGTAAAACTGAATTGCAACTAAGGGGTACATTGGTTGGCAGAGCTGTCAGATGGTCGACGTTGTCAGGTGACTTGCATGGATTAAAGGAGAATGCCACCCGATTTAATTAGTCTTTTTCGCCGTTTTAATCGGTCTATATCCACATCGCCTAACATACGGTCGACCTTACCTTGCCAAGAGGCGTCGCGTTAACCTGTGAGGAAGGTGAGAAACGACGCTAGCGACGTCAGTGGTTCATATGCAGAGTGAATGCCGCTATGTTGCGGTGCATCGTTCCCGCTTGTCCGAACTAAGCAGCTGCGAGGAAAGCAGGTATATCGTTTTTTTTTTACTTCCTCGAGAGTCCGAAATGCTTAGGAAGTGGCTCATGGTAATGAGGAATGAAATGTATGCTGTAAATAGCAAGTATGAGGCCGTGAAACATCTCCGTGTCTGTGGCCTGCAGACGTCGACAGTGCCTGACGAATGCCGGCTTACCAAATAACTCCACGTTCCGTTGTCTGACCTTGTTCACGGCGCCTCTCTAGTATTTCTTCATCACTGTATTCCTGTTCGAATTGATAGCTTGTGAAACTTAACGATCCACCTGCGAAGTCGGGACTGATGACCTCTAGCTATCGTCCTAAGTCGGAATTGCTAGTTGCCATAATGGCGTTTATTACTGAGCGTTCTGTTTCAAAATGAATTATTCTCACCCTAACAAATACTTATATAAAACTAAAATAAATTCTGTCTCATTAGATGCAATTTGTTATGCCTTTGGAGTGTTCGTGAGTGCAAATGATTTGAGAAGCCAGCAATTAATAAATCACTACGTTACCGGCTTTAGGTGCAATAAAACTAATTGACGGGACACCGAGGCCGTGTGAGCTCATGCTAATTTAGTGTTTGCTGCCAGAAACTTTTGTGAAACAACTCGATTTCCATCCCACGGTCACGTGTTAGGGGAATCTACATTACTCAAATAATGATTGTCAATGTACAAACTCTGCCCTGACGGTGCTGTGGCCAAAGAACTGAGAACATGAATTCGCGGCCCCCAACGACGCGAGTAAGTAGATTTGCAGTTTCGAGGCTAATTCATCAACATAATCACGTGCACATTACTTTGGCTCACTTGTATAGTATTTTCTTGACTGGAACTTTAGTTTCCACGGAACTTTGGCAGGTTTATGTTCATGATGTCTGATCACTGCATTTCCGAACCACTGGCCGAGATAACGAGTCAATCCGGCCGGCCGTGCGACGGGCCTGATCGGGCTGCGAGCCAATGGCCAGGATAACAAGCGTTTTGTGTTTAGAACTCAAAAAATCACAAGTCTAAACAACACAGATCTAGGTTCTCCTGTCTGTATTTCACGGAAAATACTTCGAACTTATCTCCGAACAGACGCCAAACTCCTGCTACGGACCTTATTGGTCTGCCGAACTTTGTAGGCTACGGTGTGTCCAAATACCAATAAATCCGTAACAACGAAATAAAACAACACGTTTTTATAAGAACTCGGTGTATTTTTAAGGGTTTTACATCGAAGTTTGATGATTTATTGGTGTTAAACGATGACTTCAAGCGATAAGCTGACACCAGTAACCCGTGTTGTGAACTGCTGAACAGACTGCGTGTGAAACCAATGACGTCATTGGATAATTTCAACACCTCCGTCTGCCGTCAGGTGTCGGGTAACGCAACCGTACGTGTCGCTAAATTGATACAAATTAGGTTGTTTTTTGGGTGGCATGCTCCTTTAAAGAAACCGCTGTGAACACAACAGGGCGCCCCAGCTGTCACACTCGTTCAAGAATCAATGTCAGCAACGGTCTTTTCGTCAGAAACACATCTGCTAAGTTTTTTAGACGATCTTTTGAGCGGTTTGGTAGATAAAGAGGAAGGAATCGAAAAATAAAAGCGGACATTAGATGCGCAAAATAAATTGAATCCAAACAAAAACGGACCGGCATCATCTCCCCCTTTGTAGAAACCCAGTCGCCTGAAATTCGACGAAAATCCTTCTATGTTCTAAACTAAAATTAAAATTACCACTAGGGTACTCAGCGATAGTCGGATTGGTCTACAATTTGTTGACATTTGTTGCCATTGTCACAAGAACACAACCGCTAAATTTTACAAAGATCTTGTACTTGGTTAAGAAGATACAATCGTAGACGCAAAACAATAAAATCGTCTCTAGTGAGGGCCATATTAGTTGAACCCGTCCGAAAATCAACTTCAGTCATCTGCGGTTTTCTCATTGAGTTTTCACAATGAAACTTCGAACTGTTTGACGGATAGAGAGGCAAAAACCGAAACTGAATCGATTTTTAATGTCCAGTAGGTGACGCAGAATACGTCAAATCCGTGTGTAGGAAGGTGTTGTAAATAAAAACCTATTTGTGAAATTTACGGAAAATCTATAAAGGAACTCCGAAGATCATGATACGAAGCAAACGTAAAAAACTTGAAGATTACCATAGTGATAGTTGAATTGGTCAGAAATTTGTCTTCTGATTCTATTAGGATCATGCAAGGAGTTTATAAGATACAGCAGCGACGACAGACGCTCGGATGCTGGACCCCCATGCACTTGTGAAAACATGAAATGTTTTTCATAATAAACCTCGGTCTGTAGCAACAAAGTTTCACGTGATACATATAACTTTTTTCAGCAAGCTATTTATGCTTTAAGGTAGACAAACAGGGAGCCAATTAAATTAGCTCTCGTCCAGGTAATACATAGCATCTCAATTACTGGTTACGTACATGTAGCTGTTGTGGGCGAAGCGTTGCTTTTACACTCCCGTGTTGCCAACAGATCATGCTCTCACCTGCTAATTAATGCAATAATTGTCGCCCCCCTTAAGTAATAAAACCAGGATTTAAATAAAAGTGTCACAGATTGGATAGTATGTTTACAGTTGTGGTGTATCTCGTATTAAGTATAAATCAGGATTACCTGTTTAGAAGACTTTTCAGATTTTCCTCCAAGTTTTTGAGGGTTGTTGAGTTTTACAGAGCCTGGCGTTGTTTTGGAGAAATGGATGAAGTTTTCCATATATGTTTTTAGGCCAAACCAAGTTTGGTATCCTTCTAAGTGGGCTCTCGTCTGCTTCAAACCTGGCTCAATGCAACTTGCTTCTTACTTGAAGTAAAGGTGCTTTCTGCCTTGGGAAGAACTGTCAGTTCGTTCACCAGGTACAAAAATTTGATAAAAATCGGTTTTGATTTCTTAAAAGCATAGAAATAAATTCTGAGCCAGCTTCATAACGATACGTGATATACATAAAAACTCAGTCATTTGGGTGACAACGGCGAGCTAAGGCTATTACAGATTCAACTTTATAGCCTACCGTACCTTTACAATGACAAGCGATCCATCACTGATATCTGCACTGCCTTCAGTTGTTCCGAGCTTCCACTTAACATCATGAAGGCCGCTGTCGCTGTCCAAGGCATCAAACTCGAATTTCATTTTCGAGAGGTCGCCCACGCTGTGTACAAAGAGTTTCTTATATCCGTTTTCAATTAAACCAGCATTGGTCAACAGAGGGGGCGACGAATCGATGTGAAGAGTGATGTTGTCTATCGCAACATTTCCCATCACGTCTTTAGCTTGGACCCATATACGGTATGTATCACCGTCTCTCAACTTTGGAGTTAACGTCAATGACGTAGGGACACCCATTAGAGTGGTTAAGCGCGGCATGTTACTGGGCAGCTTAGCAACTGCGTATTGAAATCTAGTAATCCCGTCAACATTTCGTGTTCCCATAACGGGCAGGTCGCCTGTAATTTGATCGTAAGACCCAGAGACTTGGGAGTTTCTTTCAATTGGCCTCAACATGTTGTTGCGAACATGAAACGTATTATAGAAATGCCTCGTCCATAGAATATTTATCGAGTTCAAGTTTGTTTGCCAAACGTAATTGGTGTTGGCAGCCGCCGAGATAACTTTAAATGTTTGTGGTTTGGGGCTAATCGCAACGTCCGACAAAGAGTCGTAAAGCACGAATCTTCTAGCGACCCGAGTGTTTCCGGAGACGTCCAAAACTTGGGCTGTTACGCAATACAAACCTTGCCTCGGAAGTACAAACTTTAATGAACCTTCGCCATTCCTAAGAATCTTCACCGATTGGTTGACTTTATCTTTTAAACCGATAAGATTTGACGACTTTTCAGCCATACTGTACAAAGTGAATTCCAGCATAGCAACGCCGGAACCTGTGTCTGACCAACCCCCATAGGACACTGTAACATTACTGTTCTTGGTTATCCTGTTTGTCAACTCCAAGGGATCTGTCTCGTAAGGGGTGTTCGGTGGACATGTTGATGTCTCTGAGCAGTGAATAGGCTCAGCACTGTCGTATAAGAGACAAACAGATTTTGAACTCAGCACTGGTGTGTAGTACTCCTTGGAAGACACAGTGTTATACACGAGGTTCTTGGTTCTGAAGTACCCTCCTCCAACCGCCTTGTAACTCACGCAATACCTAGGGTATAGATAAACAACAGTGGAAATCAATGCTTCGACATGTGTCAAGTGGGCCTGAGGTAGTGAGTGTTGTTCAAAATAAGTTTCTAATGTTGTCTGGGAAAAGAGCTAATGTCGATCAAGAAATCATAGCGTGAGAGTATCTTCTATAATGGTGAGTGGTTGTGCGATAATTTTGCACTCACAGTTAGGTAATAGTCACTTACAGTGGTCCTTCATTTTGAGAATCAATTTTCACCAGCAACGGGCCCGAACTGGTTCTCAACATCAGAGGCCTCTGTGACTATTACTCTATCATTATACCTGAACCAAACGTTCAGTCATCTTTAGTTGCGACCACTACCGAAACGTCAAATAAAAGTAATTTATTTATTTGTTTACTCGAGTATTTTCGGCAGGTATAATTAGTGAAAACTAACTTGTCGTTATTCTGCAAGGCAACTCCTTCAAATGTCAGTTTATTCGTACAGGTGATTGTCGAAGGTTGTGGTGTTGAAGAAGAATAGGTGTGCGTACACCTCGATATGTATCGGTTGTTACCGCTGTATTTCGTCACTCCTGCAATACATGTCAACTTTTTGTATACCAAACGCACTAGATTAGCAGATTGGGGTGTTAGACAAAGAGGCAACACAGGACGGGTTGCGGGACTTGGGCGGTTACAACGGAGATAGATAGCAAAGCATTTCATTAGATTCAACAGGAGGAAAGAAAGAAGAAAAGAGATAATGGAAATGAGACGACAACCAAACAGATACATGAAGAAGGAACGGGATAAATACAAAACCAGGGACAAAGTAATTGTCGTAGACGAGATATGTTGTGTACCTCTATTTCGCATTCGAAGTTTACGTTCCAACGTTCCAACCATCCTCTGAAGATAAACAGTACAAAGAGGTGGTGACCTAATGCATTATTACCACGAAGATGAAAGTGCTTGTTCTTGTTTTTGACTGGACACCCTAAACTGAATCGCCGATGGGACATAATAGTAAAATGTGGTTTGCATGAAAATATAATTTTACCTCACAACATTACAAACCTGTTTTACTCAGCGTTGTAACCTGCATGTATGCGTCTGTGATGCCGAAAACGAAGTCGTTGATGTGACTTGGTCTGGCAGGTATGTTGGACACTTTGAACTCGAAAGTAAAGGTGAATCTAATTTCGGTTGGCTGGAAATTGCTCCAAAAGTCTTGTTGGTTGCCACAAGAGTTAGGGGATCCGTTGGGGACACTTGAGTCGGCATACTCGTTGCTTGCGCTGACTGCTCTCGTTGTACAAGTCAGCAGATTTGGTCTAACAGAAGCAACTGAAATTATCGGACGTGTTTTATTAACAGCTTCCGCATGAAACATATTCCGTCGGGATTATTATTCTTCATGAAGATTAGTCGGCAGCCAACATTTGAGTCCACTATTCGGTAAAACCATGAGCTGCAGTCAGTCGACTTCTAAGCTAAAATATAGTCAGGGTTCTTGTTGTATTGACCTCCTTATTTGAAAAGTCCATTTAACCAGTCTTTACAGCTCAAAGATGATTCTCGGAAGTAAAGAAAGCCAGCATTCTTAACGCAATCTTAATATCTATACAATGTATCTAGCATACTTTAGCAGCCTGCGCACACAGTCAATAATTTCTTTTCAGTCTTTTTTCATTTGAGATCCTAAAATATTATCAACGTTCAGGCTGACAATGTAAGCATTTAACTCACTTTCACAGCTGTTGGTCCCGTATTTCTTGGCGAATCCAGTAATGCAGCTACACGATGAGGTTAACCCCCTGTCGTGGCAAGTACCGGGCCAACACCACGTGTTTGACAGCCAAGAGCACTTTGCTAAAAGAATGTAGAATTATAAGCATGGCTACGATGATAATAATAATAGTAATAACTATTATTAATAGTAGTATTATTGTTGTTATTAGTACTTATATTATGATGATGACGATGACGATGACGATGACGATGATGATGATGATGATGATGATGATGATGATGATAACAACAAAGACTCTCAACGACCTTTAATCATAATAATTAAAGAATATAATAATACACTGGTAACAATCACTGTAACGGACTTAAGGAGGGCATGGCGTACTGCCGCATGGGTGGGGAGCAGAGTCAGCATGCAGTAGCAAAAGAATGATATGATTATAAGTTACCTTTTGGAATGTGCTCATTTTTTCATCTAGCGAATAAATACATTAGGGAGCTTTGCAAGGGATAATACACAGTATACTATTTCATTTTTGCAGTCAACCAATAACATACAAGTCAGCAGTATTCAATTTTTGTCAATCATTTTTTTAGTTTTTTAGAACAAGTTAGCATACATGTACATAGTTCCGTCATTTGCCAGTCATAATGTCACCTGTACAGTCTGTTATTCTTACCTCACGGATGCCTTATTATTACGCAAAAAACGTCGGAAAAAACTTATCATTTTTATTTAATTTCCACCTATTTGAAAATAAACTTGCAGTAGAAGAGGCGTTAAATGTGTTAATGTACTTACGCAAACATCTGTTATTTGACAGCAAATATGCCGAGCCTGAGTGGGAACTCAGGCGGCATTCCTGACACACAAAGTTAGACGGTCCGCTTGAACATGTCATCTTGAAGCAGTCTGATATCCTGGACAGTGGACAGGCTGAAATGTAAGAGGTAACTGTGCATGAAAACTGTATGTATGTGTTAGGGGTCTTAAAAAGATGCAGTGCATAGTGGTAGTTGCATTTGGGGTGGCAAGACTTGAGGCGAGAAATATTTCATTACGGAACGAAAACAGCGTGTTCTATTCCATAATTCAACATTCTATCTTGGCCTATCGATATTATCAGTGCCTGCCATTTTGATAGTATGGTCCCTAACATATTTGCGAAACTTTGGCCTGTCACTCGCGTGGTTTACAGTGTACGTGCTCTTGCATGATCTTGACTTTTCGCGCGTGTCGTGCATCTACCAGACGCACCCCTTGCGGGAGGGAAGCCATGTTGATGCTGCATTGTAAGGTGCTACTGTCCATGCAAGTCATTAAAGCGATTGCAAAGTGAACTATATTCATTGCATACATTATAATCGCAGTTAGTACTCAGAAATTGAATAGCATTATTGAGTTATCCAAGGTTTGCTGACAAGACGTTGAACCCCCCATAATAAACATTTGAAGAGCCACATCAAAGCCTATGTATTTCACAGGCTACATATTTTCCACTCTTGTGTGAAAACTACCTGGCAACACATTGATAATTGATGCGTGAGAGATAGAATTTTTATTACGTTGAATGTACCTGAACAATACACTTAATGGTGACTTGCAAATGGGGTTGGTATTGTTTCACGTTTAACAAAATGTGAAATGTATGCGTTTAGCGTCCTCACACGATATTATATTATGAGTTCAAGACGGATCCATGGTCTGAACAAAGGGTTGTCTCGGTATTTGATTTGAATGCCAATCATGACGAAACCGGCCATGGGGTCCGACCGAATTGAGCATAAAATGAAAAAATCCATATCCAGACAAATCTGCAATATTCACACACGGGGGACATGATGTCATGACCAAACGCTGTGTAGCCATTGGCATGTTATTTTCCAAAAAATATGGAACTCGCTCCATTGGAATGCAACGCAAAAATTGGGTTGCTTACTCTTCGTGTCTTTCTAGAGCAGACGTCAAATGGTAGAAAATAACGGCATGCTGGTAATTCCTTAACGATTTTCAGAAACGTCGGAGGGTGACGCGTACCGATTTCACCAGAAATCAATAGGGTCCCCAAAAAATATTCTAAAAATTGGTGGTGGTCCATTACTGACTAATTCCTGCATGAAAGCTCGAACTACTCTAACCTAATTCATAGGTCGTAGAATCCGGTAAACCCAGTAGGCGGTCCCGCTGATAGAGGGCACGACTAGCTAAAAAGAAATTGATTGCTACACGCTAAATAAGTACGTGTGGCATTTTTCAGTCTTCCTTGACGTCGTGAAAAATCGAACACTTATTACTGGTCGGTGTATACACTGTACCATCACTGTGGACGTAAATGTAATGATATAAAGTCAATTACAACATTTAAGAAAACTGCTACATGTATAGCCACATTCCGGAGTACTTCATTCAACTCCACTCCGATTCAGCTGTATATACAAGCAATGCTGGGTATCCGTAGAAGTTGTTTCACCGTTGTTCTCTGCTGTCACTGATGCTTATCAATACTCATACGTTCTAATGTCAGTGAAGCTTTACGTTTGCTGCGCCTAACACGAAACTGTGACAGCCGGGTGGGCTGTGACGTCGTTCTTTACTTAGCTGATTTTGCTCAGACGTGTGTTTGAGTCTTTCTTTCAAACGCAAGGTCAACATTTTACCTTGGCGAAGAGGAGATTTGAATTCGAGATGTGGCTATTAGCTCTCCATGCGAATGATTGCTCAACTCACCGTCACATCTGGGTGAATAGTATCCATCATTACAGTTACTGCAGAAATTAGGGCTGGAACAGTGTCCTCCATTCGGGCACCACCTGTGTCCCTGGCACAGTGCTGCAAAAGTACGTATGAAATTAATTGTGGGTATACAGAATTTTGAAACCTTTGATTCCCTATTTCATGCTGGTTTATTCCCTTCACCTCACTGATTTCTTTCATATTTTCTCAAGAATCAGCTTTTCAATTTGTCAACTAATTCTTACTTTATGTCCTTTGTGTTTGATGCTAAAGACTTTTAAGTCTTAAAAGAGCAATTCCATATAAAAACCAGATGGTGGGCTACATATGCAAAATCACCAATTTTCTTCAAAGTTAGCATGCTGGCCTTGTCAAAAGACACCCGAGTCTGATTTTTTAAGAATTTCTGAGTTTTTTTAACCCTTTTTACGACCACTTTGTACTTTTTCTGAAAAATAGCAAATAATAGTAATGGGAAGTAGGTGAATTTTTGTCAGCAACAACACATCATCGCTTCACGCTATCTACATAGCAGAAAGAAGAAAGAATAACATACAAGAAAAATTAGTTCGGATGCATTGATTGATTTTTTATGTCCTCCCATTTTAGCCTACAAAAATATCATTTTCACTGATTATTATTAAGGTCATTTTTACGCATTTTTATCGCTCTCCCAAATCTATATCGGATTCTTTTGGAACATGAGTTAACTTCCATCTGTTACTGCTGTCTTTGTTCAGCCCAACGCAAGAATAAAAATTCTTGTCTCTTTCATAGTTTTTATACAGTCAGTTTTTCACACTTACACACTTTTCTGTCAATCTGTGACTGTCAGTTAGATTAAAAGACTCTAGGAGGCGCTACTCGATTGTGCAATTATCCATCGACCAAGATGCCAAATAGAACAAATATCATTCGTTTTGCTACAACAGTGACGAAGGAGATCTTGGGAAGCTGTATGAGAGATTTTTTCTTCGCGAATTTTCAGTTTTGTTGGTGCAAAAATAAAAATCTATTCTAGGATTACAGAACTCAAAAAAGTCAATTTTAATGTACTGATGAGTACATAATACAACCTCCATCACCATCTCATACTTCAGAAAAGCAGGTTTTATTCTTATTAAGGGTGCCCATTACCCCTTGCTTGGTCAGTTTTCAAACACCGTGATGGACTAAGAATCCCACGCATGCTGGTCCATTTTCAGACCTGGAAAAATCCCTGTATATGCGCTTGAAAAAGTCCTCTCGTAAAATTTCAGGTTTTCCAATTGTCGTCCTTAAAAATATATCACCCACCGCCTTCTGAGTTTAATTTTCTAATCTCAAGTGCAGTAACGTAATCCTTATAGCACTTTTAAAGTCTGCTCGATGAGTCCGCTATAGTAACCAATACAGGTTTCCGAATTAGCCCCACCACATTTTCCGAATGACCTCTTGGGGGCTTTTGCGGACGCAAAACCAACTCGGGAAAATAGGCGTGTCCGAAAGAGCACCCAGAGGGTCTATCGGAAATACCCGGTAGTTCGATCAGTGAAACAAATAATCACAGTCAGGTGGCACATGTGAAGAAGTTATCTTTGTCAAGTAACTGCTGGGAAACTGGGATGTCTCTAACGCCAATCAGTCGCCAGATGCTGCGAGGACCCTTGGTTAAGGTGATGCACGAACCCAGACAAATGTCCACATTTGGCTAAGTTCGTAACATCATATCTCCGAATGGCTGATTGGATTCTCATGAAACTTTCAGATGCTATTCTTTATGTATTGTTTTCAAAAACGCTGTAAGCAATTGATTTTAAATTTTCCATTTTTGTTATCAAAATAGAACTCTTATGATTTTTTATTTAAAAATCCGAAAGTTCCATGAAACGAATTTAAAGCGAAATCATGACAATTTAGCAAACTGTTTAAGCATTTTTTGAGATTTCATCATGAACATTTTTATAACGAACATTAGTGCAGTACTGTAAACTATGACGTGACAACTTACGTTCGCAAGCAGAATTATGAAGAACATAATTTGTACAGCAGCGGTACTTCAGTACTTGTCTGGTATCGTATGTGTATACCGTCCTGTAAGTAATATGAACATTCACTTGTTTCTTTTATCTATAAAAGCGTCACTTTGAATCTAGAAGGAAGTAACTTTCAACAATGTACAATTTGGTAACGCCGCGTCTGTGCCACTATTTTTACTGCATGGCGTGACCGCATATCTACATGCAGTCGGCAATGAATGTCTACTGAACGCAGCCCGTGTCACTTCTTGACAGGAAATGATGTTATACGTTCACTGTTTCCATTGGTCGGTTTTGTTCTGCTTTGAATGAGCGGCATCCCACATTCCATAGCAGTGTGACGTATCCAGCTATCTATAAAAATGTCAATGGCCAGGGCTAAATCTCAAAAATAGAATGGAGACGCTCAATACTCACATTGCATCCTTTATACCTGAAACATTTGCGTTTGCTTGAAGGTAGTGATGTTTATTTCTATGGGTGAAACCGCTTTATATTTCAGAGACAACTGTTTGTTTCACCAGTGTGGTAGCGCATGCGTAATTAAGTATGTGCGTCATAAGGAGACACAGCGGCTAATTAACATACAGTGAGACACTTCGCCAAGTCTGATTAACACATTGTCAGACTGAATACTTATGGATCAAACGAAACGTACGTCATGTTATTACTGACACATGAGCTACCCGTACCTGTATTTGGTGCACCTGTTCCACCCGAACCACCAACATCCCACTGTGTAACGCTCTTGGTAGCTCCTGCGATATACCTCTCTGACATAATACGAGCACTTCCTAGAAAAAAACAGTGGTCACAAGAAGCTCAAGAAGCTGACCCGTAACACTGTATTGGCTTTCACTCCTGATGAGGCCGGCGTTTAGACTCACTAAGGAACAAATGAATGTTCTGAAAAATGGCTTATCTGTGTCAGTTTGTCCACCGAATTTTAAAAAGTCCGATGTAGCTGTATGTTTTGAGCAAAAAAAAATTATTGACCCTACTAAAGATACTGAACTGAAGGTAGATTTAACAAAATTATGTCGTCCCACAGACCATTAGAATGATTTGAGAAAGTTTAAGGTAGTCAAAGAACTGTGAAGAAACAACAACCTAGTGATAATTAGACTCCAGAAGGGAAATGGTGCAGCGATTTTAGATCGTAATGATTATGTCAATTCTTTGAATGCAATTCCGAGTGACGTATTGAAGTTGAGACGTGTCAAAGCAGATCCCACACTAACTTGAGAAGAACAGCTACAGAGGTTCTTTCGCAAAATTAAGAATAATGGTTTAGATACTGAAACTTACAACTATTTGTATCACAAGGTTCACAGCCAAGCAGACTATATGGTCTACCCAATGGTTTACCGAAAATGCACAAGCCGACAGAGGATTCCATTCCTCCATTTAAACCTATTGCGTCATCTGTGAATACCTTCAACTACAATCTTGCCAAGTGCCTATGTAAGCTACTCAAACCACATATAAAAGAGGATTACACAGCAGGTGATACATTATCCTTTGTTTCTGCGGTTAGGGGTCAACTTCTCGAGAATCGGTTCATGGTTTCTTTTGATATCGCGAGTTTGTTTACTAACCTACCTGTGAACGAATGTATATCTTTGGCTACTGGCTGTACCATGAAAAGCTATCCCAGTGCAAAGATTACTCGAGATGAACTCATGGATAGAGTTATTCAAATCTGCCACCAACAAAACCCATTTCATATTTAATGGAGAGGTTTTTAACCAAATTGACGGTGTAGCAATGGGTTCACCTTTGGCTTCCATATTAGCCGGCATGTTTTTAGGTCATCATGAGAAAACATGGATTAGGACGTACGTTGGTCCTCATGTCTATGTCGACGACATGTGGATGATGTGTTTTGTATTTGAAAATCAGCAGTCAGTCCAGGAATTTTTGGCATATTTAAACTCGAGGCAACCTACCTTGAAATTCGGCATTGATTTAGAAGTTGGCAACACATTGCCATTTTAGACGTGTTCGTGGAGCGTGAGGGTACTTCAGTGGTAACATCAGTGTTTCATAAGAAGACCTACACAGGACCGTACGCTTGCTTTCATAGCTTTACATTATTTGTTTGCAAGGTCGGTCTCATTAAAACTAATATTAAGCAGTTTATATCGCATTAACAACAATGGGCTAGATTTGATTCTGAACTTACATCAAATTTTCAAAGAATGGCTATCCCTTTGAATTAGTGAATAGAGTACTGAAAGCAAGACTGCAACGTAACCCTGATGATATTCCTCCTGTAGACAAAACTAACTACAAGTATTTTAAAATACCCTATGTTGGTTATTACGCCAAGATTGTTAACTTCAACGAAAACTCAACAAATTGGTGATTTTTATTGTGTTAACTTAAGAATTGTATTAACATTCAAGTCTCTAAAACTGTCTAATTTATTTAACCCTGAGGACAAAATTCCTATGGGTCTACGATAGAGGGTAGTGTACAAAGTTGGGCTGGATGTGGCTCCACCTATATAGGTGAAACTGTTCGTTATCTGAGAACCCCGACCAGGGAACAGGTTCTGACAGATGTCCATATGTTAATATTCATCTGCAGAGCTCCAATCATTGTTACGAGCAGTGCTCTTTCAATGACTTTGCTATAATAGTCCAAGGAGAAACAGTCAAGTAGCTGAAAATTCGTGAGGCTCTGCAGTTGCTGTAAGCCCAGCCCCTATAGGCAACTGGCACACCCCAGGTTATCATTATTAGTCTAGTCTACTGCTACTTCCCTGTAACTGACTTTGTGTATCATTACTTGTTGGGCCACCGGTTTTTCTTCTGAGGATGGTGTTTTAATAAACACCGAAACGCGTCAAGCTTGTTTAAATCTGTCGTTGCTTTTATTAAGATATGCTGCTATTTGCTATCATGGAGATACAAAATCAGATTTTGACGTATTTATAGATATTAATAATGACTTTCTCGTCCATCTCTCTGAAACAAAGCAAAATGCTCTGCACCTATATCAACCCCAAAGTTTGGAGCATTTCTTGAAAATCCCTTGCAAAGTCCGCTAAACAGAAAAGCGAGACCTACAGTATGTTATTAGAACACCACTCACCAGGTATAATACTATCCATTCTGTGACGCAGTAAGTATGCATTTTTAGTTGAATCGTGCTTTTGTGTTCTTATTACTCAACTAATAGCCAATTGTTCATTGCACCGACAGAAGGAGGAGTGGTTGAAATCACCAGGGTTTAGTGTTCTTTTAAAAACTTCCAGGCCGTTGGCCAATCGATTACATCGCCAACTTAAACTTCTTCAACCGTAGTATCATCTTTTGTTTTGCATATACTGGAGGTACTGGGATAGATGCATAAAGAACAAATTTTCTCGGTTACTTTTTACGACGTTGTCTTTGCTCAGTGCGCATCATGGTAAACGATCAACGTGTTCATAAATGTGTGTGCAGACAATGAAGGCAAAAATAGCATTTATCTTCAGCAGTTGTTGGCCCAAACAAAAAGCATGTAATCAATATGTCTTATCTAATACATATGCACAGGATGTAACTCTGCACCTGAGGGTAACTTTGGTACCGGAATTTTCTGCAAAAAAGCCCAGGGTACGTGCTTGTTGGGAAATATTAGTTTAGGGACCAAAAGTCAAATCCACGTATAAGCGTGGACGTATATTTAGAAGTCAGGGTGAATATACGTTCAATACACAACATAGCCGATGCACCATTGTCCCACAGGTGGGACTTTATTGTTGGAAGTTTACTTCAGATACTGTTTGGGTGTCCACTTTCCATAAATCTAGGCAAAGTTTTGGGATTCAAACATGAATATTTTCCTATGTGTACGCCGTGGGCATATCTGTTGAAAACACTGTTACGTATGATTTGGGGTATGACAAAACGAAAAATTACTTATTTTGAAAATAAAATTGCAGCAAGGAATATAAACGGAATAAAATCTTCCCACTTTGACTTTCTGCGGTTTCTACGCATTTAGTCTTTGGATTTTCAAAAAACATAAAACTCTAACGCAAAAGAGATGAAAACGATTATTTTTACAAATGAACTTTAAATGTATCAAATAAGAGAGCGCTAGACCAGCAATCTAGAGACAGTGGTTCGATTCCCAGTTGGGGTTCCTGATGTTTCTGAGTTTATTTGGTACATTTCATTACTGGCCAACCTCAGCGCCTATATATTTATTATATCTAGTTAACACATACTGGTGAAATGCTGAGTGTATATATAATTGTCCAAATCCTGTGTGAAAAAGACGATTTGCCGCTCATGGGATGTATGACTTAACAGTTGGCTGTAAACAGTAATTGCACAGATATCGGGTCCTCAGTAGCTCTGTGGTGAGAGCACTAGACCGGCAATCCAGAGATCTGTGTTGGGGTTCCTCATGTTTCTTTGTTTATTTGATATATTTCATTGCTGGCCAACCTCAGCGTCTATATAATAACTGTAATGAGGACGGAGTCTTCTATGTTTTGTATGATTTGAAGAACATTGGGCTTTACCGCCGAAAACACACTTTTTAGGTGTATTGCTGAAAGGGGCAGGCTATTTAGGGGTCATTGTTTTTTACCATCTCACTATGCGTACGCATGTTTCCAGCATGTCATCTGTCAGTTTATATTCTGTCTTCCTGAAACCGCTTTGAAGTCCTGTCATGATTACATCATTTCTAAAATCTATCGGTGTACTTAACCATCCTGCTGAGAAGTCAATGTGGCCTAGTGTGATAGGTGCCCGCTTTCTTTACTGGAGGTCGTAGTTTCGAGTACCACTGGGTTACACTGCTAGACCATTGAGTCAACATCCTAGCTCCTCATCTCGGTTTTAACTATATATTAATAAAGCATAAAATTGATTCCAGGTGAGCAGTGCAATGGGCTCACATTTGCGGCCTGCGCATGTCTGGTACAACGTGTATCAGACCGTCTGCAATTATTTTTTATAACCAACCTGTTGTCTATTTACTTTGGCACGACGTCACCTTTTCGTCCATCTTCAGGTGTTATACCGTTCTTAAAAGAAAGATCACGGGTGTACGGTACACTCATGCTAGTCAATTATGAACACCTGTTTCGTTTTTCTTGACGTAAGCTGTGATTGACCTAGAGACCTTTAGATTGTCAGTCCAGTACTCTGCACTTGTCCAGAGAAACTATTTCTGCTTCTTTGTAGTTCAGGCGGATTTTATTACAATCCCCTTCAGTCAAAACATTGGTCCTAAATAATGTTTTATTAAAAGTTGCATCTATTTTTTAAATAAACTGAATTTAAGATATAATTTTAAATTGAACTCTTGCCGGTGCATCAACGAATTAGTTGCAACGGGTGAATCATGCTGGACGCCTTTTCGTGAACTTTTAAACTTTTTGAATTAACTTAAGCAGTATACAAACTGTTCCACTCTTAGTGGCATCTTTTGATTTGTGCTTTAAACTGGTGAAAATACAAGAAATTGCATCGTTTAAGAGAGAAGTCTTTTACAAACGTAGTCTACACGTAGGTCTTATTCGTTGACAAAAACAACATGCAAAGTTCGGAACTCTTTCAATTCCTGGTACAATACACGTAAAAGAACAAGTTAAATCTTACCCAACAGTACTTAGCACCGATCGTCCAGAAAACAGCAAGATGAGCAATTTTACTAAAAATGACATGTCTACGTGCAGTTTACGCCATGCCAACTTGAAAACTGACTATTAATAACACGTCGAATGGCTGACCCTTATTGTTCAGAATGGTGTCCCATGCCACTGCACAATGCCCCAGTGAACG
This sequence comes from Phoronis australis, assembly GCA_002633005.1. Lineage (NCBI taxonomy): Eukaryota > Metazoa > Phoronida > Phoronidae > Phoronis > Phoronis australis. Next base: position 58,881 of record NMRA01000960.1, on the reverse strand, counting down.
GCATTGTATATGGTTTCAAAAGTAAATCGAAGAAAAAACGTGACCTTGGTAGTTGATAGACTGCAGGCTAAAGCAATCTTAAAGGGACGTTATCGGGACGAAAAGTGATTTCCTGAGATTAGTCTCGGTGCGAAAGGGAACCTGCAATCCCCGCGATGGCAGTCTAACGCTCTGTTGGTGGAGCTACATGTAAATTCGACTTGATCAACAAGTATTTTAAACGGATCACCTCATTAGAATAATCTTTTTAACGTAATGCATGTCATTCATTATGAAATCGGTATTTGGTAGCAGCCATTCATTGACACAAACTTGGTTGACGGCACGATTGTCATGCGTAGTCTCTACATGTATACAATCTCTTGTCTGATAGGTGCACTCGAGCCTTCAACCAAGTTTGGCTCATTATGACAAGATAAACGGCTGCTTGAAAATTATCAATAAGAATTGCGTTAAACTAGCATCAAGCAATTTTATGTCGTTGATATTTACATTTTAATTTTATGTTATGTGAACACTGGTTGCCTTCATAAAATAATGCTTTTGTAAGATATATGATAAATGAGAGCGAATACGTTTAGCACAACATGGCCAGCCAGCTACCCGGTATGTACATGTAGCTACGTCAAGATATATTTGGTATACAGCTTCGTACCAAGGCTATGCACAACAGTGCTCGTTTTCATAGTAAGAAAGGTGCGCGCTTTATTCAGCAATAACAATGGCGCATTTGATATTTACTTCCTCGTGTTTTTCATTCTCCGGTGTTACTTCAGTGTTAATAAAACATGACCAGGGTCTGTGTTTGTAATGACGCTATTTTCTGGCGAAAACAGTTTGACATTATCTTATGATTTCGAGTATCAAACGCAACGTCAAGCGACCATTTCTGTTTTCGATGATTTGTTCTGCTTTTCATTCTCTTAAATTGTCCCTTTGCCAATTATTTTTAGCAGACTCACGGAATGTCGTTTTAAAAAATGTGAGTACAGCCCCACAGAAATTGCTTTCGCATTATATCCAGGTTCTCATTCACTCCCTTGCATACACTCACTAGCAAGACTGAGCTCAGAGGAATAGGAGGTACCTTTGTGCAATGCTCGAATGTCAGCCAGTGAAGTCAGGATTTGAACCCAGGTCTCCCAAGCGGGAGTCCGGAGCTCTAACCCATAGACATCTTAAAGGAGAATGCCACCCGATTTTATTAGTCTTTTTTACCGTCTTAATCGGTCTATATCCACATTGCCTCTTATACAGTCGACCTCACCTTGACGAGAGGTGTGGCGTTAACCTGTGAGGAAGGTGAGAAGCGACGCAGCGACGTCAGTGGTTCATATGCAGAGTGAATGCAGCTATGTTGCGGTGCATCGTTCCCGCTTGTCTGAACTAAGCAGCTGCGAGGAAAGCGGGTATATCGTTTTTTTTTTTTTTACTTCCTCGAGAGTCCGAAATGCTTAGGAAGTGGCTCATGGTAGTGACGAATGAAATGTACGCTGTAAATAGCAAGTACGAGGCCGTGAAACATCTCCGTGTCTGTGGCCTGCAAACGTCGACAGTGCCTGACGGATGCCGGCTTACCAAATAACTCCATACGTTCAGTTGTCTGAGCTTTTTCATGGCGCCTCTCTAGTATCTCTTCATCACTGTATTCCTGTTCGAATTGATAGCCTGTAAAACTTAACGATCCACCTGCGAAGTCGGGACTGATGAGCTCTAGCTCGTCCTAAGTCGGGATTGCGAGTTGCCATAGATATGTTGGCGTTTATTACTGAGCGTCCTGTTTCAAAATGAATTATTCTCACCCTAACCAATACTTATATAAAACTGAAACAAATTCTGTCTTATTAGATGCAATTTGTAATGCCTTTGGAGTGTTCGTAAATGCAAATGATTTGAGAAGCCAGCAATGAATAAATCACTGCGTTACCGGCTTTAGGTGCAATAAAACTAATTGACGGGACACCGAGGCCGTGTGAGCTCATGCTAATTTAGTGTTTGGTGGCAGAAACTGTTGCGAAACAATTCGATTTCCATCCCAAGGCCAGGTGTTAGGGGAATCTTTATTTACATTTACATTACTCAAATAATGATTGTCAAATATGTACAACTTCTGCCCTGACGGCGCTGTGGCCAAAGCGGAACCCGAGTGAATTCGCGGCCCCCGACGAGTAAGTAGATTTGCAGTTTCGTGGCTAATTCACCAACATATTGGCTCACTAGTATAGTATTTTCTTGACTGGAAGTTTAGTTTCCACTGAACTTTGGCTGGTTTATGTTCGTGATGTCTGATCAGCTTCCGAGCCACTGGCCAGGATAACAAGCGTTTTGTGTTTAAAACTCAAAAAATCACAAGTCTAAACAACACAGATCTAGGTTCTCCTGTCTGTATCTCACGGAAAATACTTCGAAATTATCTCCGAACAGACCCCAAACTCCTGCTACGGACCTTATTAGCCTGCCGAACTTTGTAGGCTACGGTGTGTCCAAATACAAATAAATCCGTAAGAGCGAAATAATACACGTTTTTATAAGAACTCGGTGTATTTTTAAGGGTTTTACATCGAAGTGATTTATTGGTGTTAAACGATGACTTCAAGCGATAAGCTGACACCAGTAACCCGTGTTGTGAACTGCTGAACAGACTGCGTGTGAAACCGATGACGTCATTGGATAATTTCAACACCTCCGTCTGCCGTCAGGTGTCAGGTAATGCAACCGTACGTGTCGTTATGGAGTAGAACTAGTCGATCTAAATTGATACAAATTAAGTTGTTTTTGGGTGGCATGCTCCTTTAAGACTATCACACGCTCACAACCGCTGTACGTCTAGTCGAACGGGAGAACGCCCTAATGTACTTTAAAAACCTGTCATTTATCTATATGACTCCAATGAGGTCATTTTTCACAGTAGTTCACATTAAATTTAAATGGTCTCCCATTAAATGCGACCTGGATCGTATTTTGATTTTACGTAGTTACCCGGGGGTCATTTTCAATGCTGAAAACTAAGGCTTATTGAGGCATAACAAAAGTACGTCCCAAGTGAGCAGCACGTCTCCTGGATATAATGTATTTGCATCGAGCGACACGAATTAAATGATAAATTTTCGCGATCTTACTGGTTTCTCTTGAAAAAACGAAAAATAATAAACGCAGTGGATTGACAGGCGTGCATCCGCTCAGGCCACTCGAAAATCTGCCACTGGTTGCGATATTCTAATAGTTTGACATTTTCCATATCGACTGATTAACTCTTAAAACGTATGTAAGTGCTACATCACATGTGTTTGCATGTTTCTGGAAAAAATCTCACTCTTCGGCCTATTTATATGTTAGATATCGCGCTTTGAAAAAGACAATTTACCCCGTTTGTTTACACGGCAATTAGCCGTGTCATGTGACTAGTAGCACTCTCCAATATGGCGTCAAGTTGTCAGCTGCAGTAGCGCGTGCGCCCGGCATTTACTACGTAAGCCAACACTGCATGTATTATCTTACTCATATGGAGTACATTACCCTGCGCGAAAGTAGTTAAAACTTCTATCCGTTTGCTCAGTAGACGGCGCTTTTGTAAACATGGTGGATCGCGATTTCTGGTTTAGGCAGTAGGCCTATCGCGTTTCTGAATCAATATAAATGTTACTGAACAACTGTTGTAAATGCCGACTCAGATCAATCTCCGAACCGGGAATCTAACTGGGGCCAGTCGTGTACGCCTGTACGGTTGTACTTGCATAAAAAGTGAGTTAAAAGGGGTCTGAATTGAAAGTAAATTGGTGATTTTCGACACATCACTTTGACTGTGGCTACTTGGACTTCGACTTCAGAGTTCAGTCTTATCACACCTAACTACTTCGGAAACAAGTCGGATATAATGTTCCCTGTTTTTGAGAATGACGCTATCAACATGTTGTAATAACTTCAGTGCAAGTTCACTAGTTATACCTTACAGAGTCAGACTGTTAGTGTTAGCCAGATGGAACACACCACCAGTGATAGCAAATGTCTAGACTTGACCAGGCGAATACACGCGTTGTTGGTCACTTTATACTAGGGAAAAATGGGAAACGAACGACAGGACAAAGACATGGTCGAAAAAAGTTGATGAATGTAACAACTGAATAACATTCCTATTATTCAGTGGATTAGACAGTGACCACCGTCTCTAACTGGCATTTTGTTTTGTTCAAAACTCAAACAGCTGCAGAAATCAGCAAGAATGGATGTCAGCAATCTCATTGCTCAGTCTAAAGATCGACAGAAACATGTACTAATGGATTGATTCGCCATCTGCTTCTAAGAAGCCAACAGGAGCAAAGACTTAGTTGACCATGGGCATCCAGTATCTGAGAATTATCAACAATTCAACCCTTTCTTGTCAAACTTCATGTCTAAAGATTCAACCGAGCAACGTGATCGGAAACCGTTGTTTGAAATCAGTACATTTTTGGATGATCTTTTCAAGACTTCAGAAAAAATTGTGCTTAGACTTCCCATGAGGAACCTGGATGACAAGCCACACAAATTGTGAAAGAATTGGAAAATCCTCCACATGGGCTACCACTTCTGTTACTATGTGTCATTCGCTACATATTGGTATGACTAAGAATGAATTCACTGTAGCCATAATGTATGGGATACATGTAAATGTTTGCCAAAAACCCTCAACTCTGTGCTGTACAGAGGCTATTGACTGCTGCGTGCATTCATCATCATGCTGGCAATGGTGTATGTTTGAACATTTTTCATGGCAAGAGATGGATCACGTTTATAGCTTATAATTGTTTTTAACATATATTTTTAGCAAAGGTGACAAAGTTGGTGATAGAAATTAGATAGGTGATTAAAAATTCTCCAGATTGAGACAGCCTCCTAAATTCAGAACACAGAAATCATTGCTGAAATTTGATTTTATCATCTTGAAATTTGAGGCGTGAGTGATTTTTATATTTCCGTACTTTTCAAATTCCTAATGCTATGTTTTAGAATAACAGGTTGCAAGATTACTCTTGTAAGTTCATAAAAAGTGACTCTTATGACAAACATTTAATAAATTGTTACCATTCCCCTTGAATTTCTGACAGACAATTGTGTGAATTTCTAAAAATTGTGACAAACTCCCACTTTGATCAAAATAATCATTCACTGTCCCAAAATAGAGAATTTTTGCATAATTAATTTTTGAAATTCTTATGTAGTTAACTGTAAAACTGATGGATGACTGTTCTTGTTTATGAGAGGATCTGCTTTAAGAAAAAAGGTTGTAAAATTGGTGACAATTTATTGTTTAGCTTTTGATATCAAGTGATGGTGTGGTAGTTTACACCAGTTTTTAAAATGTCAGTGACAATAGGTAGAAATCATAAGTGACAACAGATATCAATAGTCCATTTCAGTTAGTGACTCTGAAGCAGATGATAATAGTGGCAGTACCCGTGTGGTTAAAGGCAACCTTTTCTTCAAGCCTTTTTAGCAAAAATAAGGTTCGTTGCTTATGCCAGACATGTTTTCCACTTAATTACAGCTTTTCGTAATTTAATTAATTATTCGTTCTCTACTACGGAAGTGACGTTTTGGGAGGCAAGAATTTCGCGCCAATTTCTTTTCATATAGTCTGACTGTGAGAGCTGCCAAGTCAATTCATTGTTATATCTGGGTTGTGATAAGTTCGGTCGTCGTTTGCTTTTGTTTAAGAGTCAGTCAACATGCCACACTGTTGCTGCATACCGGGATCAAGGTACCTAAACTACACGGTCAACGGACTCATAAACATGGGCACAGACGCATGAACACGACTCACGGACCTGCAAACACTGTCCACTGACTCACAAACACGAGAACGGACTCACAAAACACGATCCACGCACCCAAATACACGGGACACGGACTCATATTCACGAGGAAACACGGTTAACGGACCGCCAAACACGGTTTACGGACAAAATGAAGATGTCAGCTGACCCAGGAAGCCGATGAGTCCGTGACCCGTGTTTGGCGGTCTGTTAACCGTGTTTCCTCGGGAGTATGAGTATTTGGGTGCGTGGATCGTGTTTTGTGAGTCCGTTCCCGTGTTTGTGAGTCAGTGGACAGTGTTTGCAGGTCCGTGAGTCGTGTTCATGCATCTGTGCCCGTGTTTATGAGTCCGTTGACCGTGTAGTTTAGGTACCTTGGGGATGTACTCATTATCGTCTCACGGACAGTGGAACAACTGTCCCACTTGCCCGAGTGTCCCGCGACACATTCCCACTGGATAGTGACCTGAGCACACAAACTGCTTCCACCCTGCCATGTGACTCCCTCGCCACACTCATGGCATCTTCTAAATAGCTCCAATACTTTAGACAAGTCCGCAATAAACTTATCAAAAGTTTGGCTCACCGATGTGTTCACTGAACGACAAACTGTACTCTTCACTGGGCCTGCATTCACTCCCACTACTCAACATTGCAGCAGGGCTGCTTACAGGCTTTGGGCCATAATGAGTACATCCCGGTACGCAGCAACAGTGTGGCATGTTGACGGACTCGTAAAGAAAAGCAAACGACGAACGAACTTATCACAACGGAGGTAGATCAATGACTGACTCGACAGCGCTCACAGTCACTATATGAAAAGAAATTGGCGCGAAATTCTTGCCTCCCAAAACGTCATTTCTGGAGTAGAGAACGAATAATTAATTAAATTACGAAAAGCTGCAGTTAAGTGGAAAATATGTCTGGGATAACCAATGAACCTTCTTTTTGCTAAAAATGACATGAAAAAGGTTGCCTTTGCCTTTAACGCGACACCTCTTGGCAAGGTAAGGTCGACCGTATGCGAGGCGATGTGGATATAGACCGTTTAAGACGGCAAAAAAGACTAATTAAATCGGGTGGCATTCTCTTTTAAACTATGGTGGCAGAACATAAAATTTAGTGGCAGCACCTCTAAACTCCATGGCCGAACCCAAAAACCCATGACTCAAAGGCAGGACCAAAAAACTTATCTCTTTGGCTGCAAGCATAACACTGCGAGCCCACCGATTTTCTGACTGATGCCGTAGGGCTCTCAGTGTTTTCCGCCACTCTCCAATATGGCGTCATACTGACAACGCGAGCTGCATGTATGAGTGGCGCGCACCCGGTCTATGTGATGTCTATGCTCTAACCACTGCACCACAATAGCTGTCTCGGAATGTCGTCGATTTCCACGGCATATGCTATTTGTCAGCTCAAGGTGATCGAGAGAGAAACTGAATAGAAATTACCGATTCTGCCGACTAACCATAAATTACGTCACTAACAAGTGGACATCCTAAAAATACTCAAAACGTGTGTATTCATGCAAAATGCACACTGCAACAAAAGCGATGTAACAAACAAAGCGAAAATTAGTGCAAGAATAGGTAGTTTCTGGATTGATACAAAATGTAAATGACACAACTGTATTTTTGTGAACAATATAGTGATAAATACATTACATTCTGTCGTGTAAAGGGCGTTTCAAAAATTTGCAACGACGTTTCAAACTCAGTTACTGGTAAAAGGATCCGTTATTCGTCGCCAAAATAATGAATGGTCTGGTTTTTCATTTCTAATATATTTTCCGGACGCTCAGTACGGTGCAACACTTGATTGCATTGATGACTCTACCAACTTTGGGGACCCGGACAAATTCTTTTGAAGGTTTATCGCACATACAGCGCACAGTTGCTCTGGTGAAACACTTTACTCTGCAGCGCAGATTTCAAAGGAGGGTGACAAACGAAAGCGGTTTGGTGGTGGACACTCGACGTACATTTTAATTTGGATCATCAAACAACAAGCATCAAGAACAGAGGAATGTAGATTACTTGACTATGAACCTTTGTTGCCTCAAAGAGGAATCTATACACGTGAGGGAAACGACTTCTGCGTTAAACACTTGCGCTGGGGAATCATTGATCGTTCTGGGTAGAAGGTTAAGTGAGATAACAAACGGAAGCAGTGATGGTTGTGGACGCCATCTGTGGACAGGAACTTGGACCCAGTACTAAACACAGTTAAGGACACAAGAATGTGAACTACTCGGCTGCGGGAGTTTCTCTGGACATTTATCGCCTTTTAACTTCGTTTTCGGTATTTTATGCACGGTGTGGAAAACAACTCATGGCGTGATGTTTACATCAGGCATCACTGGACACTATTGTCATGGGCAGGAGTGAAAGTAAACTAGCTAGACAAGTGGCACAGTTGTGATCGCGGACGCCATCTGTGGACAGTAACTAATAGAAGATGACAGTGGCTTACGTGGCTACGAACTTCTCCGGTTCTTTCAGTAAGAGCCTTATCACCATATATGCATAAGAAGGTTTTCATCAGTTTCAAAAGATGTTGAATAAAGAATATGAAAAATCTTTTAATCAATATTGGAATGAGTGTAATGCTTGTAAGAAGTGGTCACGACGAGCTGAAAGCGACGCTTAGTTTGAATCCAAGCACTTGCAATGGGTTGTTACATTTGTCGAAAAGGTAAAACGCTGCAAATTAAGGTAAAATCCACCCCCGGTAAATTTCGTGAAGCCCCGAAGCGAATATGTCAAAATACAGCGCGTGAATAAAGTTCACAGTTCCCGATGAAGAAGACTTGGCCAATTCCTCGTAGTGGAGGAACAACTACTTTTATATTTTTTGCAGATTGCTGTTTGTTTTTCAAGACCGGTCGCAGACAATCTATGCGTGTTGCTAAACCTCTAAGATTATGAGCTTCTATCTTCCTAAGAACCTGTGGAGAGGAATTAGCGTTTCAGGACATTAATTATATAGTAATTAGAAGTAAAATGTTTTCACCATTAGGATTTTGTTTGAGGAAGAAGCAAGTCTTATCCAGAGTTTACAATATCTACAAAAATAGATAGCGTGGTTGCTTTTGTTATATTTTCAGGATTTTTGCATGAGAGACTGCCACTAATGGAGCAACACTACTTGAGAGTCGCGTGTCTAAACAATTTATAAAATTTAAAAAATAGGTTTTGCTGTTTAATGACTCTGATCAACTGATTCAAGATATTGATCCTACTTATGAAGAGCGTTTTTTTTTTTTGGCGAAACTGATTGTGTATTCAAAGGCTCATACCGCTTTGTACTAATACGGCTTAAGTGTTTATTCAGTTATTGTGTATGGTTTGTAAACATTTTGGTGCGAGTGTATAAGATATTCTGCACCAATTGGAATAATATTTCGCACTGAAAGATGGTTTGTGGATAGGAAGAGGAAATGCACACTCAGTCAACTTAATTACTTTGTGTAAGCTGTCGCGGCGTCCCGATATGTGGCGCTAGGTAACTTACAAGTGAGAGATTCAGGCTGAGGCGCACGAAATTCGATATGATTTGTCCCATTGACGGCCACAAGTCAACAATAACACTATCTCTGTCGAGAGTAATTCTGTATTGTGAGTCCAGAAATATGTTGAAGTTACAACAAACAAACTGAAACTTGAAAGCCTCGTACAATAAGTCAAGCAAACATCGCATATACTTCAAATTGGATTTTTTTTAATCAAATAAGAGGCTGTGAATCCGGCCGGCCTCTTGTTGAACCTATCAGTGAACCCCAGTCGGTCCATAGGGCTGTCATGGCCGCATTATTGACAAGTGTGGGACAGTTTTTTATCAGGCCGTCACCAAGTTCGTCGCCTTATAGCTCCAGTTTGAACTCAGTACAGCCACTGTCGCGGGCCTTGTGCGCAAGGGATGCGCTTTGGTCCCCGTGAGTTTAATCACAGGATACGGAGTATTTTCGGTTCTTAGGTGGAAATTAGGGGAACAGGTGTGGAATTTATACAGCGGGCTTGGTGTTTGGTGGCCCGAAACTGGAGTTTAGGGGATCGGAACTGAGATTTCGAGGCGAGCCGTGGAATCGTTTCCACCCCCTCAGTGATACAACTCGTGAAAAATAAATCGAATCTAGGGGTCATCAAGTGCGAACGTGGGCTAGAAACGTATCTGCATAAACCATAATAAGCTTGAATGCAGGATGACAGATACTGATCTGGAGTCCGCATTAAACTTAGAACGGAAAATATCAGAACTAATTTCTCGAGTTCGATTTCGAGACCGGAGATTAGACCGAGGCCCCTGAATGCCTTATGAAATCAATTGATTTTTGATACTCGGATGATCTGTCTGGTAGATTACAGTATTCGTCATGCAAATGTACCGAAATCAGTGTCGACATTCCGTTGTCTGGCAGCACGAATATCAATCACGCGGTGGTTACTATTTGTTTCATTAGTAGCTATTACTTTAAATTGATTTCACCAAAAATCCAATTTCTAGTGTAATTCTTAATGATTGATAACCCCTGGGTAGTCAACTGTTTTAGAAGATGTGTAAAAATTGCCGCTAAAAACCGGTGTTATGGGCGGGGTCATTCAAGATAAGTTTACAGAGAAATGCCCTTAACTACTAAATGCAATAATATCACAACATAAGCGATTAACATTCAACTTTAAAGACAGTTGACTAATTCATGTCATTCATCAGTTTTTATTTGCCGTCTCTCTTCTATAAAACCTGTGACTGACTATTATCCGAATCCCAGTGGAATTGAGATCTGTCCGGAAGATAAGCATGTTCTCTGTAAATCTAATTTTGACATACCGTAACCAAGTCGAAGATTGACTATTTCTTCATTGGTTGATCAAATCTCCAACAGAGAAAAATCTATCAATTCAATACTTATGAAACGCCACTCGTGAATTCCCCAGACATCAACGTCTTTCTTATTAAGCGCAAGCGACAGAGATCTGCTACACGGTTTTTCACTCTTCTCACTGTCGGTGTAAATCAGTGTAATTGTTCATGTTCAATGAAGTTAGGAATGCTCTCCAACCTGTCCGTTGTTCCTCGAGTGAGGTGTCCGCGTGGATCAAACGAGGCTTGAGTTAAGCCCCAAGAGCTCAGCAGCAACCCCCTCCGTGCATCTCGAAATCACGTGATCGCCATTGAAGAGGTCCAACGGCCAATTGCGCTGGCTATTAATTCGCTCGTCAAATTGAAGAGATCTTAAATGCACTAAAGCCATCTAGCTTGGTCAAGACAGCAGTCCTTGGTGGGTAAGTTTGAGTTTCATTTGTATAGAGTGAAGTCATCTAGTCAATACTTAGACGAAGAATATTCACAAAACTCTGTAGTCAGAAACCCAGTTGAACATAGGCATTCGTGTAGGCGATAATTATTCACTTCTAATTTCTACTTACAAGTCTAGATATGACATTTAACAATTATACTGACTGTGCTGATCATCTAATTTATGCCACACTAATACTCAAAAATAAAAAATGGTTATGAATGATTTTAAAATTTCAGTCGGCATCGGATGTAGTTTTGTGGCCATTTTCCATTTGCATTTGCATTTACTTTGAAACAATAATTCAGTCGGTTCACTGAAAAATCTCAATTTAGATGGTTATAAATTTCTTACTTCCCGTGTTAATGTTACGTAGGACCCTAAAATTACAATTTTGGCCAACTTTGGAACAGCGTACCTCAGAAATAGCTGACCGGATTCACATGAAAGTCTCAGATACTATACTTTATATGCTGTTCTCTAAAACGCTATTAGCGATTGTTTTTAAAAAGTTCCATTTTCGCATGAGAGGATATCAAGCAAAACTTACGGATTTTTTAAAAAAATAATTTCAAGTTGCATAAAACGAAAGCGAAACGATAAATTAGAAAACTGAAGCAACGCTTTTGACATTTTATCTTGAACATTTGCATCTTCGAATTTTGGTCATGAGTGTACCTTTCTTTTTTGCTAAGTTTTCCTAAAAAGAGAGGTCACGTGATCTAATTACTGACAGATTGGTTTAAAGTCAGAAATCAAATTCCACGTAATTTGTATTTTCATAAAACTATTCTTTTACCGAGTTAAAATTTAAAGTTTTCCAGAAATATGGCCAAATGTACAGACTTGTCGATAAGGTCCTGCATAACCTTAATGGAAAGCTTGTAAGTAAGCTGGCGCTATCAATCTACTCACTTTCCTGAAATGGCGCGATTGTTATTCCACACGCGAATCCGGCCTGTTTTCCTTAGGCAAAGTTGTGTGTGATAAAAGCCAGACCACACAAGCCACCGTGAGATATCGCCATGCATTACAAGCGAACAAAAATAAAACGACAAAACCTTTCATGGGAACCAACATTCACATTTCGACACACAGATGAATACATGCACCCGCCAACGTTTCCCTGAATTTAAGTCAAGAATTATCAGTGACTATACAACCAAAAAATGGTTCAGTAGCAAACTATGATGCGTCATCTTACGAACTAAGTCAAACTGGAAGGAATCACACAGCATGACGTAAAAAACAAGGAGCATGTTGTGTGAAAACTCTTTCCAGTTCAACTAGCTTTACTTGCGAGTGTCTTGTGTTTTCGGCACGCGCTCCTGTTCTTGAAATCTCGCGGTATCTCCTTGGTAACGACATGTCTTCACTACCGAAGGTCACAAATGTCCTTTCATGTGTCAATACAAATTTAAAACCTTGATGGTTATGGGAAAATATTGAGAGCATGAAAACGATACTCGGTAGATTGTGTATGAATATAATATCCGGTCGTTACTGTAGTCATGTGACATTTATTTTTCGAAAAATGTGATCTGACACTTCCTCAGACATTCCAAATTTCAAAAAACATTTGAAGCAGCTATAAACCAGTGTTCCATCTAACCAGAGAACTTTTGATTTAGACAATTTACTGCTATACATTTGGGCTCGTCTTGTCCTTTCTGACATGAGAAGTGATTTCAGGCCTTTGAACGCTATTGCTTGAGATGATGTTCTGTTCATTAAGTGACACGCCGTGACAAGCCAACTTGTAGAGCCTTGTCTCAAGCCATGACAAACTGTCAAGTTTTTTTTTTTTTTTTTTTTTTTTTTTGAGGCCCTGGAATCACCTCCAGTTCAACTAATGAATAATCTGAGATTAATTTACAACTGTTAGTGTGAATCAAAAGTTGTTTTGTTATAGAAATCGTGTTTGTACCCGCTTTAAATATTCTAGCTCTAAATTGGCCGTGTTCAGAATAGTGTCTATTTTTAGTTTGCGCTTAATTAACCGGTAAATGCTCGTGTCAAAATGAAAACTTCAGAAGTTTCAAATCACTTCTGAAGTCAATTCTGGGGCCAAAATATGATTGTATCGATATCTATATCTGGAGAGTCCTTCGAACGCCATAAAATACGGAGGCAACGTAAGTTTCGTTCGAAAGCTGACACGCCCGTCTAAGTCGTGGTGATTCCATGTAAGATGAGCAAAAGAAGAGTTCCTAGTTATAAGACATTTTCTGCTATGTCTTTGCAAGATCGACATCGAGATAGCGTATCTCGGTTTCGTGCGCGTTCACGGGTTTATGGTAATCAGCGTCTGCTAACTCGTACGATGGTAACTAGCGAGATAGCATGGATTTCGAATTGCTTACTGACGATACGGATAAATATTTTTCTGTGCCGCTAATTTTGGACTTGATGGAACTTGTCTCAGTAGAACTCGACTGAAGAGTGAGGAGAAGTTGTTAAATACAACCGTCTTTTTTCCAATTCCCACAATACATAACGGAACATACGAAAATTCATTTACTTCTTATTTTCTAAACGAGTCTACACAAACTAGGCTAGCCCTAGAACCGTCTAACAATGGAATAAACAACACAAAAATGGGAATCCACTTCAAGGGGTATTCACCCGACAAGCACTGGCAATGGTCTTGTCCCTTGATCTTGGCTGTATAATCCGTTAAAACAATAATACAACCACAGACATTCATTAAAAACGTCTGCGTTTTAGACGATTAGAACAATAATATAGCGTATAATTGATTACAAGTTTAGGTGATAAAATTCCATCGATAACTGTACGCAGACACACAGTACAACAGTATATCATCACTAAGACGTGCTTAATGAAGCTCCGTTCAATAAAACAACAGTTAATTTGAGAGACATTGGTATACCTTTTAAACTATATATTTATGAGATACATATAGACTATTACATGGCGAAGTCGTTATCCCCCGTATTCTAGAGCCCGAGTGGATTTTGGAGAATTATCGCCCGAGGGGCGTGAGCCGATGATTCTCCAATCCACGAGGGCTCTAGATAAGGGGGATAACGACTGAGAACATGTAATAATCTATTTATACCACATCCTGAACGAGAAACATTGCAATGAATCAAGCTACCTTTCTCGACTCGCTTCGGCTCTGTAACTACTTTCTATGTCAGAGGCCCGGGGTCGGAGATCATGACGTTTTAAGAAAAGCCGAGCTATTTTTGTCAAATAATGGTTTTACTCAAAACCAATTGAAAATTTAAACAAAATAGAAATAAAGTGAATCTATAAATTTTGCAAATATTATAGCTTACTACACATTTTATCACGCTAAGCTTCGACCGGGAAAATGTCGTCTGCTAAAGTAGGTTACCACTGGTAACTGAGTATAATGCTCAAGTCAAAGGATCCCGCCGACACGATATCCGCATTCAAATTGGAGATCGGTGATTTACAACTGAGAGAACATGAAAGAAAAATTTCACTGAATTAAAATCTCGTTTTTATGGAAGTTGTGCGTCTTATTTTTCATAGCGTATAAATGTCGTTACAATGCCCTTTGTTGAACAGCGACTGTTGCGCGTGCTCATTTAAGTATTCTATTTTCACATTCGGTGACGTCAGCCGCTGAGTGGTGCAGCAGTAAAGTCGACGACCCGAAACTCTTGCGGTCCGGGTTCGAAACCGGTCTCGGTTTACGCCAAAACGTTATCTCACTAGTGAGATAGCTGAATGAGTTATGACACGGTTGTATTGGCCATTCGAGGCTAATATTGTGGTATAAAGCCTTCTTATGTCGCGAGCTGAGAACGGGCTAGAAAGCATAAAGCAAGAATTCATGATGTCACATGGGGACGAAAGACTCTGTTGTGTACAATAACAACGCGTGGTTTCATTTCTTTTACTTTCATTGAGTTACCTTTCAAGCCAATGTTGTTTTGACTACGATAATGTTTTGGGGATTTAAATTTAGTTTGGTTCGCATAAATCCCCATTAATTCCTTTGGGGATGTTTTGGATTTTTTATCCCCCACTCATTTGACTGTCAACATAATTTCGCTAGTTCTTAAAGAGGCCTGGAACGCAAAAAACAGACTTAATTGCTTTATTCAGAGTGATTCCGTGCCATTGGAACAGAATTCAACCTGTTCACCAGGCATTCTATGGTGTGTTCGTAAAAATTTTGAATTTCTGTTGATGACAAAGCATTTTTCTTATAGTTTCAAATTTCAAGAAACGACCTTTCAATTGCTTGCCATTTCGTCGATTTCTCTCCCACAAAGCAAATTACGTATCCATATTTGGTATGGCAAGACATAAAAAGAGCACATTCCCTCATGTGGAAAATTTGACCTCTGACCCTTGTAAACAAAACAAAGGCGACTTAAAGCAGAAGCCACTCCAATTAAGAGACAATTGATGCGAGTCCTACCTGTTTAAAATTAGTTACAAAGGGGTCGTAGTGGAATTCTTTTTGGGAAATTGGTAGCTTCACTGGCTTACCTCATATTGACATAGTGTCGACCTCAGATCCGGAGTGCAATCACACGTGATAATCTGACGTTAATATCAATATTGTCAGTCAGCTGTTTGTCGAATGACTGTGAGCGCATGTGCGCATTTATCATAGGTGGGAGGGAGATTAGAAACTCTGTGGTGACTACAGAGTTTTTCCTTCGCGCGTAGTACAAAAATTCCCTCACAGTAGCATACGTTGCGAGATAGTGCTTTCGTCAGGAATTGTTTAAAAATATTCTTGAAGAGGTTTCGCGGTCGGCAGTTAACCTCACAATGTATATCTCGTTGCCAAACGCAAGCCCTCCCACATTATGAAAACTCGGCTCCCGCTCAGTGGGCATCGTGTGCGGAAGCCTAAATTATCGCTGCATATGGCGTGCCTCCCGATGCTTCGGATTTCCATCTAGTTCAAGTTATGTACCATCCTAGAAAATGTCCAGATTTGGCTAACTTCAGAATATCATATCTCCTGCAACTTGTCTGCCGTGAATAACCATACACAAATTACGCTATCATACACAGAAACAATACTATTTTTTCACACATAGACGCACGCTCACACACACTCATACAAATGTAGTTACTTCTTATGTACAATCAATCAGCTTATCTGAATTTCCTGAATTACCTTCTGCGAGTGGGTTCACAGAAGATGTTGGGCATAAATCGTCTCCCCATAGGTACACCCACTGAAAATTAGCTGAAGGATATTGCGGGTGATGTTTCCCGTAGTGAGCTGATTGTGGAGTCTTCTCAGAGGACCTTTCCGGTGGGTGGAATCTGACTGGCCAAAGGGAACCTCCAGTCGCAGAAGGCGAAGGCCCACGCTGTATTCCCCCAGCTGTTCTTTTGTGCGGAGTACAATATTGTGGTGACCAAGCAGCTTAACGTCAGGTGTATAAAGCTTCAGTGGCACTGGTATCACAGCGTGGCTGGCGAGTTAGTCAGCTTGTTCCTTAACAACAACACCGGCATGGCCCGGAATATAGGTCCAAAAACACGTTAGAGTGGGCAGTGGTCCCGGAAGATAAGCCTGTTGGTTTGGAGCAGACCAGAGCGGATCCTTGTCAGCACAGCCATCGAGTCAGTGGCGAAGATGATTGTCGTCGCATCAGGGCGCAGTTCAGAGAGGCACAGGAGGGCTTGTTAGATAACCTCGAATTCCATACGTGTGCTGCTCGTGTAGACGGCATGGCAACCACATCCTTCTGCAAGTGTCAGGTCATTCTGGCGGATCATGTATCCCCATCCAGCTCGGTTGGTATCCCGACAGAAGGAGCCGTCAGTGCCTGTTCTCAAGGCATCATTCCTACCTAGATCCCAGAACATTTGGCGACACATCGCTTCGGTGGCGCCTTCGGGCTAATTTCTACACTCTTTGCTGAAGGCTGCAACAGCTGATAGCTCTTCTCTGTGGTCCTCTAAATGAAGTCACGCTGGTGAGTCTGCAATTCCGTGCTGACCGGCCGTGGTGACAGCCGCACCTGCTGCGGCAGATACTCATGAGTTCCTGGACAATCTCCGTCGAACCAAAGTTGTGCGAGGGCGTTTGCGCAAGTTCTGCTTACCACGTCGTAATCTGCGTATATATATATATATATATATATATATATATATATATATATATATATGTATCACCCTATATTTATTTTAGTAAGGTGTAAGGTTTATTTATGTTTGTTTATTTATTGAAGTATTTACACCATTGATTTCTTTTGCCAGTCTTATAATGAAGTGTCATAGAAACTAATGACTGCCTCGTTTTTGTATTCTTTACTTGTTTTATGTTTTATGTTGTAAACTATTGTGTTGTATGGTGGTCCTTATTGAAGCGGCCCTTGTATGTATGTATGTATGTATGTATGTATGTATGTATGCATGTATGTATGTATGTATGTATGTGTATGTATATGTATATGTATACATATAATTTTTTTGCCATCACCAGTCCTCATTATTATCATTATCACTATCGAGGTTATCCCCAGAACATGTCTCTTGGCCAAGCAATACACGCATCTACTCCATCACTAACTAGCAAGGATATGCCAATTGCATTGAAGCCTTCTAAAGTTTCTTCGACGGACAACAGGTCACTTTTCATTAAGAAATAAAACCTGGTTCTTCACTTAGATTCGCTCTTCTATCGAGGCTATAAGCGAGTGTTCGGGTGTTCACCCTCGTCTATTAATCAATCAAGTGTGTCGCAATTAGATTTGCCAGTCGAAGTTCATTTGTCAATCAAACTCTGTTTGATTCAAGAGACTAATTATTTGAAGTTCAATGACATGTTACGGAACTTTATTTGGAAAACACTGTTTATTGTGAGTTAATGTGAATGCAGTTTCTGAGAATTTCAAAAATGTATACTTGAATTGGAGTGCTTGTCACCTACTAAGAATCAAATTAATACACTATTGCAAACGTATTTTGACAGTACATCATATAATACTAATACAAAAAATAACACACTAAAATACTCATTTTTGAAATTAAAAAGATAACTTCAAATGACGGTCTGATTAAAGGTGACTTCTGAGCTTGAAAAGAGTCGCCAGATGATTACCTTTGTGGAACTTCAAATATAACCAGGTGTACTATCGGAACCAGGGGTTTATGGACGAAAAATGTGCCAGCTACGTAAACATGAAATGAGGACCAATGTCTGTAGTTAAGAGATCTTATTATTGTCGACTGCATCGCTAGTTTAATTTGTAGATTAGCCACTTAAGTTTAATTTGTAGATCAGCCAAAAATTTGCTGAAATAAACTATGCCCACTTTCTCTTAAATCCATGTTTTTGTTAGGTACGTGCTGACACTACTCATTTTAGGGAAAAATACAAAAAAAAATTAATTTGACTCCAACAATATGCCAGTGAGACTATCCTCGGGAGTGGGTCAATATTGTGCGGAATTCTCAGTACGTAGCAAATGTTGAAAACGCATTATTTCCTATACAAGGACATGGGCATAAAAACACGCATATGCGATATCTGAGTAATGGTCTAGTTGAGACAAAGTTTACAAAAGAAGTGATCCATTTCAAGAAGGCGGGTTTACTCACAGAGGCAATTAACCCGCGTTCTGTGGAAAAGACCACTTACCACAATAAAATTGGTCTCAATTTGGTCCATATGCAGATGAGAAGTGACTTTTTTTTGGTCTTGCAAAGAAATGACAGTGTATTATTGCTCAAGATCGTGCTCGACGAAGAAAATGGTACGCCTTGATAAGTCCACTTGTGAAGCCTGGTCTCAATCAGTTGCGAACTATCAGTTCTTTCCAACCCAGAAACTACGTCTAGTTTAACTAAGGAAAATTTTGAGAGCAATTTCCGAATGGTAAGTGGCTTAAACCAAGAGTTGTTTTTTGTGACGGAAGGCTGGTTTGTACCCGCTTTAAATGACATGCCACTCAACAAATGCTGTGAACTACGTAGAAGAGCTTTTAGTATTTTATCTGTTCATTCACTCGTGCATTTCCCCTGCATGTTATTTCGATACAAAAACCGAGTCATAATACAAGAAACTGTTGCTTGCAGAAACGAGCCTAGACGTACAGCCAAAAGCTAGGAAAGATTATTTTAAAGTCGTATCAATTTGCATTCTGTTCTTCTGTAAATAAACTAACTCTAGATATAGATCAATTACTTATCACTTGCTTAGATATGAAGGGATTTGTGAGCTTGGAATGAATCGACTGTTCTTAGTTGAGACCATGCCTGGTTCATAAAATGTCCCTGTTTCACCTGTTAAAAATTGTATAAGACCTCCTGGCGTTTCTAAAGAGAAAGTTGAATAGCCAAATTGGGCTGTAATCTTTGTTCTTAAACCCTCACTTCACGAGTAGTTTTAATGGAACTCTCTTTTGATTCATTTCAGGATGTACATTAGAAGCGTTTTTTGCGATATCTCAACTCACAGCATATCACTCAGTAAACGTCCAAATTACGATAAAAAGTGATATGATGAATTCGGATTTATTCTACTGAACGAGGAGACACAATAAACAGAATGGATACAGTCTCGTTGGAAAATTCTACTGAAGAAGAAAACTATGCTACTACGGAGTTGTATCAATCTGTTTCAGCCGTGGTTGTACCAATTATATTTGGTCTTGTGTTTCTCGTCGGGACAATTGGGAACATTGCCCTTATTTTTACCGTGATAAGAAACAAGTGCATGCGCAACGCTCCTAACTATTACATTGTCAGTTTGGCAGCGGGTGACCTGATTCTCATCCTCATTTCTGTACCATTTAAAGCGACAAACTTTTCGCTACTCAGTTGGCCCTTTGGCCTCGTTGTTTGTAAATTGGTGGAATATTTGCGTACTTTCTCGCTAGGCGTCTCTGTATTCACTCTTACGGCGTTGAGCGGCGACAGGTATTCCGCCATCGTGAATCCAATGGCCAAACACGCAGAGAATCCTATTAGACGAACCATTGTCGTCATCCTGGCCATATGGATAGCGGCCGCCGTATTGGCCATTCCGGACGCCGTCACGTACCATGAAGTCGCAGTGCCCACGGCAGAAAACTCCACTGAAATGGACTATTTTTGCAATTCCTATCCTAGTCAAGAGGAACTATTCTGGTACGCAAAATTTATCGTCGCATTCCAGTTTTCCATCTACTTCGCTGTTCCATTGGGAATCATAGCAGTGTTTTATTTCTGTATGGCAAAAGTCCTTATTGCCAGCTCTGAGCACATACCCAGCGATTGCTCCAACGCCAGTGTAGCCAACTTCACGCGGCAGATGAGAGCCAGGAAAAAGGTGGCGAAGATAGTCTTCTTCTTTGTGATCATCTTCATCATCTGTTGGTTGCCGAATCACATTACAAGGATTAATCATCACTTCAGTAGCGACGACTTTAATATTCCGTGGGACATTGCTAAAATTGTCGCATTTTGCCTGAGCTTTATATATTCGTGTGTGAACCCGCTGTCGCTTTACTTTCTTAGCAAGCGATTTCGTGAGTATTTCGATAACTACTTGTTCTGCTGCTCATGCAAGAAGACGTGTTGTTCGCCAAACCATTCCGTTACTGATAACGTCACGTATAACCCTGTACGACGGTCCAGCACAACACTGACATTCATGCGATCAACATCTCAAAACTCCCACGGGCACGTGATAAAAAATAACAGCACTCCGGTGTAGGAAGAAATATGCACTTCTACTGGGAGGAAATGTTCAAAACACGGCTCACAGTGAAGTTTCCATAACCATGATTTTTTCACTGCCAACTTCGAAAGCATTTGAGTCAAAGTCAATGATATTTTACAAATTTCCTTGTCTATCAAGTGGTGATGTTTTCAAGCAGTTTGGCACTGTCAGACAATGGGTCAGTTCAAGTTTGGTATGAATGCAACACCCATGTTGGGTAACATCTGTGTTAGCTCCCGGTGCTACCTTTTCAATAAACCCAGCCCCCATGCTATTACACTGGTCTGCCCTTTGTCGTCCGGTGTTACACCAAGGTGACAAAGGGACACATTGGTGTAACACCAATGTAATACAAGTGTTCCACTAGTCTATCGTTTATCACCCAGTGTTATAACACTCGACGGAGGCTATCCTTTCGTCGGCTAACGATTCACACGAGTTAGAAATGTCTTGTGGTAATTTTCCTTGCCTCCAAGCTGCAAATGATGGGTTGCGCACAACTTCCATTTAGTAATCTTACCAACGTAGCACCACGTTAGTTAACACCAATCTTGAACTCTGATCTGTTATTAGACAGTGACCACCGTCTCTAGCTGGCCCCAGTAAAGACGGTGAAGCTTCTACAGGAGCTCCTGGCGGGCGCAGTAAAAACAGGGGCGCGCGCAGTGTAAAAGTAGCCAGTTGCCGATTTGGACTACTCCAAGAAAAAGTTTGATTACGGGAGTATTTGTTTGAGTTAGAAAGAATTAAAGACATCGACGGCCTCCTAAGGTGTCCCTCCCTCTATTCGCAAAAGGTACTTACAACAACGTGACTTTGATATTTTAATCATTGTGAGACATAATTTGCCGTAAAGCTTCCGTCTCTGCTGGGCCCAGCTGTAAACGGTGGTCCCTGCCTAATCTGTTACAACCCCTAGGGATGGTGTTAAGGCAAAAATTATAGGTAAAATATCGATAACCCTAATACTTTATGATTATATTACTGACATGTGTCAGTTTAATAGAAGTACAAAGCATTATATTTCAGTTCTCAGTATATATGCGTTTGCTATTCAGACCTATGAAGAAAGAAAATTTGCTAATTTTCGCCTGCAGGGTTTAGTATTACAGCAGAGATACACATGCTGTTACTCGGTTGTAACACCAAATCATTTCAAGTTTGCTGTTTGTATAACGCCTGAGCACGGACCTGGGCTAGATGTTCAGTGTACCTGTGTAACACTGTCACCACGATTACACCATTATCTGACCATTGTCCGGTCTTTTTCATTTCTTCTGCCAAGGTCTCTTAATTCGGTAAAATTTAATAAAGTGACTTTTCTCAGATTTGTGGTAGTGATATGAAAATTGCGACCTACCCGTTGCGGGATGTGTCTTTCAAAGGATATACACCCTGTTTCGTCATATTACCAGATATTTTCTATGGATAGAGCCCCTCTTCAATCTTTTAAAAGCCTAGAACAAGTTTGTAAGCTCCTTACAAAGTTTGTAAAATCAGGATGCGTGACTAACGCTTCCAATTGACGGCTGTGGGGCCAAGAAATACCACCTACCTCCACCAAGACCCACTTGATGTGTTTTAGATGAATTCTGGCTCTATCTCTCAAGGGAGGTGCTACGTGTACAACAGCAGGTGACTCGAGCAATGCTAGACATGGGTTTAGTATCATTTCAAATGCTACACATTTGTGATGACGGACGACAGATTAATGGACGACTTCCTCACGTGGTGAGGTCAATGAAGAAATGTCCTTCTTTAACATCAGGGTAGAATTCAATAGCTACCTCGGGGAGAGAAAAAATCTTGCCAAAATCGCGTGCTTTCTTTGAAAATATACGCCGATATCTCGCGTAATCTCGCGAAATCTTGCTTTTTAGCACAGTACTAGGGTTATTGAACTCTGCCCTGAATAATATAGACTGAAAGCGAAGCAGTTGAATCAGCATGGAGGCATTCGTGTGATAAGGATACCACGTGGATACCTGATCTGCGTTCCGCATGGCATGACTTCGTTCCCTACGCCCAAGTGAGACACTCGCGAGAAATGCTAGTGTGATCACATGCTCCACTTGTAATGTATTGCGGTGTCTCGCGAAGTCTAGCTTAATCTTGCTTTTTTGAGAGCGTTTTGTGTCTTATGGAACGCATCTCCGCCCTCACGAGTTTTAGTCACCCAAGACAACATAAAGACATGTCATCGAAAGGCGAGTTCTTCGCGAGTACGTTTGAGAATACCTTACTCGCGAACATTGGAGCGCCCCGAAGTAATCAGCAGGCGAGGATAGAATATTGAATTATGGGATATAATTCATTGTTTCTTTTACAAAAAGTGATAAATTCTCACCCCAAGAGCTTCGGAAGTGCCTTGCGTTTGAGGAACGCATCCTTGAACACATGCATTTCTACGTTAGCATATCCTTGTAACATTAGCGCCGGCCACCTATAAAAATGCAATAGAGATTTCTTTCTCAAATAAGATGGTGGCTTTGAATAACAATACACAGTATTGGCACCCACTTTATTGTTTGAGAAGTGTGTTGACACGAGACAAGATTCTATGGGTAATAGACGGAAATTTAACTCGATTTGATTTTAAACTAATTTTTCTTCGTTTTCAAAAGTTAAAAACATAGAATGAGTCTCGCCTTCTGCTTAATACATGCACCATCAAAATGCGAACGTTTTGTGAACTTCCGTTCGTATATTAGTTCTTTCCTAAGTTCGTGAACAACGAAATTTAGCATTTTTCCAATTTGACAACCATGTTGTTGGTGTACCTTCACAAATTAAAAAATTAAGCTTAAAAGGGTTTTGAAAAACTTTTGTCACGTTGAAAGCGTATCATTAGATTAACGTTAATTTTGAATTGCATTTGAATTATTTTAGACGCAAAATGGTAAGACAAGTGTTATTTTATTGGATCACTCTGTCCAGAAATGGCTGGGGAGATAACGTGAAGCGTCATTTAATGACATCATTTAAAGCTGCATTTCGCCGTGTTTAACTAGCCGAAAAACGAAAATCGAATTTGGCTATTCACTCTCATGAAATTGATATTTCTGTGATGAGATTCTGTTTCTGAACCTGAAACCATCAGCAACTCAAGAAAACACCCTTCTAAGGGTTTAATTTGCAAGTTAAAAATTGCTAATTGGACAACGACACATGAAAGCAGTGCCCGTCACTTTAGTTGCCGACTCATTCGGCCACATCTCAAGATCAGATGAGAGTGGTACCGTTTCTAAACCCCCAGTGTTGAATTCTTAATCGAAAAGGTTGATAATCAAACATTGGTAGCTAAAAATAGCGGCAATTGCTCCTTTAAAACAGGAATATGTATCAGGGACGCGAACAACAAGTGATTGCAACGTTGGCCTGACGATACGCTGTGGGCGTCCCTTAATGCATACATGAAGCTCAAGGTACAAACTCTTGTCTTGCACTTAAAAGCAGGGTTGCGTTCTGTCACGACCATCGTGGAGAAATGTTGAGTTAATTTATAGTACGAAAACAGCACATTTTCTCCTAAAATTCAACGCTCCTGTGTAGTCGTCCAGTCACTTCAGTAGCGGCCGTTTTGCTAGTGTCTGCTAGTTGGGTTGCAAGGTTAGTCGCAAAACAATCGCCTTTTACTTACGTGATTTTGCGTAATTTCACAAAACTCGCACAAAACTCGCTCTAAGGAGCACATTGCTTCTTCCTGGGACAATACTCCTTAAAATGGAAAGTCATATTTACGTAAAGAGTGAAATTCAAACTCAGTAGAGTATGGGTTGCATTAAAGTTTTAAATGATCTTTTCAAAATTTATTGCTGTTGTTTGTTTTCTAACACGTTTCTCCAAGCACTACTTTATATTAAGTCTATTTTACGATGGTTCAGTTTCCAAGTTAGTAAGCAAACTAGCATAGAAAACGTATTTATTGTTGGGCTGTCGAATAGTCTTGGTCGTTGTTCTTAAGTAACCAATAAATTTCATCGGATTTGATGAACATCGTTTAATTCATTAGTTCTTTACACAAATGTAAGATGTGTGTTCCACCGTAATAAATAATATTTGAAAATAGTCGCTATCGTTACTACAACATTGACATTCACGTCGTTTTCAGCCGCACCGAGTGCTCTTTCTTCCTAAGCAATAACCACACAACGTTTTTGTGCTGGTTCAGGCTCTTTGTAGGCGAGTAAAAGTACAGAGCTGCGTCACTACGCTGATGTTACTGAAGTGCTTTTTTTTTCAAAAAAACGAACAGCTGAAACGGTAGATGCCACATCAATTTTCAAAACAACCGCAAATCAGACCAGGTTCAGCAATTTAGAACACAGGGTGAGTTTCGTCAATCGAAATTTATCACAGAAGTGTAAATATTTCGTTACGTTCAGTCCTGTGTTTGCTATGTCTCACTATTAATTCTTAAAAAGTGGGCGGGGTTTCCATGCAAACCTCATTGCATATGACGGCAATTGCGTGAGTACCCATAATGCATCAGTCAACTCTCACTGACTACGGTGGTCATTTTAGGCGCACCACCAAAATCACAAATTAAACTAAAATATTCATATCAAATTCAGTTGAATTAGAAAATATCTGGGGTTTTTGTTGAATAAGAATTATTTTGCCTTGAGTTTCGGCTGAACTAAATTGCTTTAAAATCCGTTTCATGAAGTTTTAAACTAAAATGTAGCGGATCTTGAACCATGTACTTTCCAGTCATAAAAACAATCAAATTGTTTTTTGCTGCAAAATTACTGCGTAGGAGGCTATGTAACTTGTGAGGAACTTGATGGCTAGTCGAGGAGAAAAGTAGATGGCTCAAAGACAAATCGGATGACATTAGCTGACACATCTTAATCTAATCACGGAAAATATTTCATCCCAGGCAAAACGTCGATTCAACACCTATTAACATCTCATTAACATCTTACAGATCTGTGTTTTTCACATCATTTCATCGAGATGAGACTTACAACGAATGGAAAGCCAATCTAACGAACACGAGTACACGTCATTACTCGTTTACTTCATATAAGCTGGAAACGCGTGGTCTACTGGGTGCACCTATTCACTCAAAACGTAATTAGGAAATCGTGGCAATTGTGCATCTTCATTGGCTACGAATTGAGTTGTCAAATCTGGAAAAAATCGCGATCCCACAACTGATTCGTGCTTATGTCTGACTACAGCAATGCAGGTCTAATGGAATCCTGGAGGTTCTCTTCCACATCACGGATTTGGGGGAGAGCCACCCCATACTAGTATGTAAACCAATGCAATACAAGGCTACCCGAACACCTGCAACATTCGTAGTTCTTCCGCTTGTAAACACAGCTCGCCGACCCGATAAACCTAATGTACTCAGTTTACTGTGTTTGCAGACCACCAAACGCGGCGCCAGGCTCTCGAAATATGACATAAAAGGACACAATCGGTTTTGCGGCCGAAATAAAGACGAATTTGGGGGTTATTTTTGTATGACTGACTTATTGAAGTATTTGCTTTGGCAAGATATTTTAAACAGCAAAATCTGGTGTGTTTTTCATATTTCTTTACAAATGACCGATTGCTCACACAGGCTTCGACTCAAAATTTAGAAGATTTCACGATTTTCTATTTTGAAAGGCGTTCGTGCGGCACGCTTACCTGCTCTGAGACATTTTGTCGCACTCGACACAATGTGGTCCGGACGACAACCCACTTCGATGCATATATCATGGCACTTGTATGATGTTGATAAGGAGACGTTTTTGCTTGCTCGATGGCTTTCCTTGATTCCCATTCGTGCGGTTTTTAGTTTAGTGTTTCTCCTCGAAAACTGGCATTAAAAAGGGAGATAACTTGAAGCCTGGTGTTGAGTAGCGAATTTCTTGTGATAGCCGATCTTTTGTCACTGTTTGGAATAATATAGTTTCAAGACATGACATAAAAGGGTGTAAGTGTGTTGTAAAACGTCAGACTCAAGTTAGGAGGAATTTTCCGGATTATCTGCCGTATATGACTATTTGTTGCTTGTTCGATGTTGATGTTTTCATAGCCTGAAGGACATGTCCGAACCGTAAGAGAGACCATATTTGCGTGACCGAGGCTAGAAAATAATCTATCTTCCGCGAGCGTGCTGGGGATCGAGCCATTTCCTTTTATCTCCTGTGTAGACCTTACGAAGCTCAGTTGGAGACTTTCATGTTGCGATGTAGGTGATCACGTGTCACCGGTGACGCTTATCACCACCTGGCGTGCGTTCAGTAGACGCTAGGACCTACGCTAGGACCTACGCTAGGACCTACGCTAGGGCCTACGCTAGGACCTACGCTAGGGCCTACGCTAGGACCTAGCTAAAACCTAGTCAAAGTCACGTGTTCTTATTTGAAATGCACGGCAATGTCTCAAGTAATCTCGCGAAGTTTTGCTTTTTAGCGAGGTCCTAGCGTTACTGAACGGGAGGCTGGCTGTACCAGGAAGTACTTCCTCCCGGCAGGTGGCATTGGCGAACATGTTTGATTTTGTGAAAAGATTCTTTGTACAGTGTATGTGATAAGTTCCAAACAAAAGTGAAATTACCTCCCAGTTTTCCAGACGCCAGTAGTTTACGGACCCACGTGATTAATTGCAACATTGCAACGTGAAAGCCACCCCATCCTGTCCTTTATATGATAAATTTTGGTCTCCTACATCGTTTCGTCTCACCTGCAATGTTAATGGTCATCTAGTATAACCTGGTCTATCCAATACATAGTTTTATGATTGGACGACGTGCGTTTCACCTCACAGGTGGTCTAAAAAGATTATCAGTTAACAGTTTCTCGAAGAAAATGATTCACGAATAGGCATATTTCACTTATCTGTGAGGCGACGATAGAATTTTCTGTTATTAGGAACAAAATATTTTATTGTTTATCCCAAATTGTCTACTGGTGTCTTTTACAGTACAACTACGAACTTTGCATCGATACTTTGAGTTAATTAAAATACACCCATTTGATGTTTCTGAACAAGCCCTACTTTCTCGAAGTGATTTTGGGTCAAAGAAAGACACCGAGACGACATTTTTGCAATCTGACAAAAAATAATTTTTATTTGTAAAACGCAATGTGTTTGCAGCAAAAATGAACGCGCTTATGGAAAAGGTAGATTATTTCACTAATTTACCTACTCACCTCAGAAGTGTAGTAGTACGAGATAAATGCGACATTTCAAGAACGGCCGCACCATGTTACCACTTGTCTCTCTGCTTTATCCTAAAAAACGGAAAGAAGCCTTATTCTATGATGATATGAGACAAGAAAATGGAAAAAAAACTAGTGTGAACGACAAAGCTATGGAACAGGCAAAAGCTTTACCCATGCAAAGTGGTTGAAATCAAATCAAATGCAAATGTAATAATTCTTGGAAACTAAAAGCGGTGAAGAAAAACAATAAAACTTGTATGTGGACCACGCGAGACTGTCATTACGGTTAAGTCATAGTGACATCTGCAAAACCATGTGCAATATATTCCAATTGCGAAAGTATAGGAACACAAATAAGTATTTCATTCCAGTTTTACGTAGTTAACTGTACGTGGGTTTTATACGAACAAGTAGATTTGCATTTATGTATTCAATTGTGACCTAGTATTAACACGCTTATTACACAGTTGATAGGAATTTTTAAAAGGTCATTTTCTCCTAAAGTACCCTCGATATAACACCACAAAATATAACTCTGATCAAAGTTAATAACCCCGCGCAACAACAATCCAAAAAAGGAGTTTTAGGATGTAAAACCGATATTGTCTCATTAACTTGTCTGCTTGACGTCGTCTCAGGTGCTTCTTCTTTCGTTTCAGGTAGCGACCTCGCGTTTCAACTTAAGCCCCTGTCACACTAAGGTAGTTCTCACTAAATTCTGAAGAGATTTAATACGACGGTTTAAAACTGTGTGAGAACTGAATAAACGCCGGAGACATTTTACTTGCAATCTGTGTTCGCATGCGCGCACCCACGGGAGGAGTTGGCTCGTGGGGGCTCGAACGAGTCCCCCAACATGACGAAGTGGGCGAAAAGGTCCTCCTCAGAGAAATAAAGACACCGAAAAAAGTAGAAAATGGTACAAAAGTCCGCTAAATAGGCAAGAACTATTAACATTCGGCTAATGCACAATTCATAGCTCTGAACGTATCTCATCTTTTTTTAGTAAAAGGTCCACATTCTCAAAAATTCGAGCTCCACATTTTTTAGGCTAGTTTTGCGCATGGTTTGATGTCGTATTCAGTGCATGTTTTTGCCAAAATAGTCCGTCCCCATCCCGTTTCATCAAGCTCAATGTTTTAGGACGGACTCGTTCAATCTGAGAATGAGTTTGGTGTGACTAAGCCCTAAACCGTGAGAGTCTACCGGACGTGCCACGTGTTACCCGGGTAAGTAATCCAAAATGACTGGACTAAAACCTTGATAAAGTAGGGACCACCGACAGTTGCGACGGGTACTATCGTTGACGAATAGTCAAATTTCCCCCCGAGACATTTAAAGTTGTTGATTTGTTAAAAAATACTTCCATTTTGTGAGTTTTACCGCCAGTAATGTAAGCAATCACAGATGTATTTGTGCGCGTGAAAAGAGTGACGAAAGGTCGTCCACTAAGGGTTAAACAGACGTTTCTTGTGGATTCTTCTGTAAATGGTGAAGAGCGAGTCCGGTTTGTGGCATGAAAAGACATTCCTTTTGTGCCGACGTGTACGCAGTTCTCATCAAATCAAACACGTTACTAAAACAGTTGTTTGTCTCTTGTGTTATGGGATCTAATACCTCTGTGCCTATCAATTACTTCTACTAGAAAAATCAAAGCTGTCAAAAGAAACATCTTGTAAGGACACAAAATACATACAAAGCCAATGTTTTGCGGAATAAAACAGGAAAGTTTATCCGGGAAGTAAACATTATCTTCTGAACTGAACTGACTTGAACTGTGGTGTCAAACGTACATTCTTAGAAATCTGTCGGGCGTAAGTGACAAGCTACGTGATTCTGTTAAGTGTCATTAACAGTGTCAAAAGAAATTTGACAATAGGTCGTCAACATGTCACTTCGCTCTCGTATTATTTGATTATTGTACCATATTCATGTCAAGCATAGCGTGTTATTAAATATTCCATAAAAAGCCATCTCGGTGCGTTTTATTCTCGGTATTGGCAACTTCTCTCAGTTGGTGTCGGGGTAGCTAAGGTTTGAAATGTTACCCTTGCGTGGAGTTTCCTAAACACCGACAACTCTGAACTGTTTTTTCCAACTTTCTCCCTTGCAGTTTACAACCCGAACCTTGATGAACTCATCTACCTAATGACAGTGTTGCTCTTGTGAGATATATTTGCATTCTACAACTTACACGTAATAGTTTTGGCATATATAGACTGCATCGCAATTTTGTGGCACCAAGAAAACTCTATTTCGGTGACTCGCGATCCTCGCACATATGTATGGTGATTAGGGGTAACCCGCACGTTATTTCAAATTCTAAAAATTGATTTCAGCTTTTGAAAACACATTTAGGAGTATATTATACTGAGATGACTTTTTTAGATTTCACACAACGCTACACAGTACTGAGGTGACTTTTACACGGAACTATACAGTAACTATACCGTATACTGAGTTAGACTTTCATCTTAAAGGTATTTTCAGATGCAGCAACTTTCATTGTAAACAATACCATCTAATGTTGCAGTGGTAAAATCATAATTACCATGGTAATCCTTTTGGCAAAGGACCAAATTTTATTTTCAGCCAACTGGCAGGTCATCATCAGGGGCGTATCCAGGATTTTGAGTTAAGGGGAGGGCAAGGCAGAGTATTAGCCAGGATTCTGTCCATCAGACATTTGCATCTCCGAATGGAATCTAGGAGAAATTTATGGGGGCCATAGCCCCCTTGCCCCCTCCCCTAAATCCGCCACTGATCATGTCTTCATGAACATCGGAATATTGGGGTCCTATACAGGATGCAGTTTTTACTCGGTCTGTAAGTCTCAATATGATAGCGGAAACCGGGAGAATAGGACCAGTGTCTAGATTGAACCATTCTTGATACACATACATGTAAACTATTGTAAGAAGCATTTTGAATACTCTTTCCGCTTCAGTTTAATTAAAAAATCATAAAACAGATTTTAAGACAAGTTCAGTCAGTCTACACTTAACTCCAAATACTTTCAAACTTAACTGAACGTAACATATTTTTATCATTTAATTTTATATTTTGGTAGCTACCACCACCTAACCCCGCAGTGAATGACAGCTGACTCATGCACTGGTTAAAACTCAACCGCGGACATTGATGTCAGGAGGTTTCCGAATAAAGCTCGCTAACTTCACTACAAAAGAGATAAAAAATAATATCAAAACAAAGCAACCACAGACAAGCCTCAAAGTAACAGTAACAAAAAAAATTATATCTTAATGATATCTTTCGACTGATAAAGCTCACCCTCTGTTCAAAATTGGTGAATGAAAAGGAAACGGTATCTTTAAAGACAAGCTGTTACAACCTTCTTCATAACCAGACAAAGCGGCAAGATGGCAACAGGTACGAAACAAGATAAAAAGTCAATATTCGTATTTTGTGTGAACATTCAAAAACGAAGACGCATTCGCACTTCTTGAATTGCTTACTAATAGATGTTAAATTTAATCAACACGCGGAGCTAATTCAGTTACCAACGCATCCACGACATTTTACTTTGAGGTTATCGACAGTTTCTTAACAAGATCGCAATTTCTGGTAATTACTAACTTAAGTTGTGGTAAATTTGGCTACGCTTGAGAAGTTGAATAGGACCCCATAAGTACGTACAAACCATCATGCATACAATGGATCTTCTGTATGCAATGTTTTAATGTACTTTTTGTGTCCTTATAGAGGTCATGGTGGTTGTAATTAGAATTTGGTTCTCCTTTTGTTTTTCCATACTATACCATTAGCAGTATAAAATCTTGACGAGATAACGTTGTCTAAAATGAACCATTTTCTAGTAGTGGTTCATTTTTGCTGGTTTAATTTACGTACATGTGCCCACAAATGAGAGACCGGGGACGTTTTGTTATTTTTTTCATTTACTCCAACAAATGAACAACGATGGTGCGGAAGTCCTCAGCATACGCACTACAATGAAATATTATTATTGTTATTATTATGTTTCTGATGACTGAAACTGATTCTGGCAATGACAAAGAGCCCTGGAGGAGGGGGGGGGGATTATCTGTCAGAAACAGTGGAATATCTTTCAAAATTTTGATTTCGTTTATATCTTACTAGTATATTCACGTCAAGTGAGGCTCATTCAGATATCAGATTGATCCAAACAGCAAGGCACTGTAATCTAATAAGCTATTCCATGGCACAATAGTCGATGGGGAAAACTGTCTTCATACGACATTTGGAGAACGTTAATTTTTGTTCAGTGCTGCTAACTGGGGTTTGGGTTTATGGGAATGAGAATTCTCATGTGCTGTCACCCGTATACATTATGTTTCGCATATATGATTGTTAGCCCAATTCACAACAGATACTAGCCAAGAAAAGAATATATTTGCGACACATGAGGAAGGTGAATTTATTTCACTTTGGACTTGTTTATTCTGATGTGCAAGCGTACATTCAAGCTATCGTGAGGTCTGCCACGTAATTGACATCTCGCAATCACTTTTAAAACTACACCTCGATCATTTTTTCTAGCAATGAATATTTGTGGGCAATATGGCGGACGACGGGTAGTTTCACATTTTCCAGCGACCGGATTGGCTAGAATCAATGGCTTGATTGACATTTCTAAACTATCCTGTCTGAGATACGCGTGGAATTTAAATCATTTAGGAGTGTCTTTAGTAACCCTTTTTCGGTGACGCGGCTCGTGTGTGTTGGTTCCTGGTTTCAAGAGCCAACATCCAGATTGTTCAACTCGTTGCTTTAGTTTATTTCTGTCGTAACATCAACTTTCAGTAAAAGCAAGCAAGGCATTAGTCTATATGGATGAGAATTGTCCGGACTCTTCAACTCATTGCTTTAATTTATTTATGTTGTAACATTCATTTTCGCAGTAAAAGCAAGTAAAGCATTTAGTTGTAAGCCGGTATCAAATCTAATGAAACGTGCCGGTATGTTTTGACAATAACACGCAATACTCGTTACGTTTCAGAATGAAAATAGACAGCAAGCCATTTCATTAATCTGCTCTTCATTGGAATTCATCTGATGAGAAAATCATGCTCCTATCAAGTACACTGTTTAACTGCAGATTAGGATAAAAGCGTATCAGATCTTCAGCAGAATGTCAGGAGGCAGTGAGACCCAGTGTGATAGGTGCTCGTTTTCTTTACTGGAAGTCGTGGGTTCGAGTCCCAATGGGTGAAACTGCTTGACCCTTCCATCAGGTTTCTAGCTACTCACCTCGGTTCCAGGTGATCAGTGCAAGGGCCCACATGCGTGGCCTGTGCACGTCTGGTACAACGTGTATCAGACCGCCTGCAATTATTTATTTTTATTCAGCAGAATGTTCATATTTACACAATTCAACACTCGGCGTGTACATTTAAATATGTTAATTTCATAAATCAAGACTAAACATCATTAGAAACGGTATACATCTTTCACCTATACCAGTAATATACACGTACATCTATAGTGGTTCAATAATCAAATAAACGTCTTTCCATGAAATAATAGCAAATTTCTCTCGAGTGCCGTAAATTAAACACAGAACGTAGTGCTAACCAGTGTGTGAGTGAGTAGGGATGTGTTCATTAGAAAAATGAGCAAAATTTATTTGGTGTTATATTTGTTAGCTGAGAGGCTTGAACCTAAAAAGCATTCACAAAACACAGCTTACACACCCAAACAGCACGGCTGTAGCTCCTGTAAACACGGCTAACGGACTCCTCGCTGAGCCATTTATGCCATTCTTCCTCACGCGAGTCAGAAAGCAGACTGTTTTTTGAGTGCGGGTTGTGTTTGTGAGCAAGTGAGCAGATTTTACAAACCTGCTTTTATTGTTTAAGAGTGCATGAGCCGTCGTACAGGTAACCTGAATTCTCATATCATGGAGCGTGGGAAACAACTGCGTCTATTTACTAGGTCAGGCGCGACTGCAAAAAATAGTCGAAAATTAGCGTCGATGATGTGGCGTCGGTTTTCGGAAAATAGGGACGTCCGAAACCGTAGGTGCATGGTAACCATTTGGATACACGGGGAGGCAAAAATAGGTGGCACCAATATCCGCCCACAAAGTCTCGCATTGACGGAGTTTACTGCATAAAATTGTGTTACATTATTTTTATGGATATTCGGTTACCAAGCACATTTAAGCGTGTGCAAGGTATTACACGGATTTTATCTCAGACAACAGTATTTCAACAATTGTTCGGAAGTTTTGCACTAAGTAGAAATGCTAATTCTAGAAAGATCGCGCATCCAATGTGCTTCGATTCTTGCACTCCTCTTTCAGAAGCACTCAAGAGAACACTGAGACTTGTTGCGACATAACAACGAGGTAGATTTTTGCCATACCTACCATGGCGTCATGGTGCTATCCAGTTGCTGTTGAGAGGGAATTCGACTCAGGTTGTTAGTGCTCAGTTTTTCCACGTGCAGGGCTGATAGATTTAAATGTCGAGGTTATGCAAAAAGATGTCGATTTTGTCTCAAACCACGTAACATTATGAAATAGGACTAAAATTTAATTGTTACGTTGTCGAATTAGAGGTGATTTCTAGGCTTTGAAAGATCTGCCAGTTCGATATTACTTGACCAAGTTGGCTTGTCACGGCGGGTCATTTTATGCCCTAAGCTTGGTCTCAAGAAATAACGAACTATCCATTCTTTGTAAATTCATAAATCACATCTCACCTGAGCAAGGAAGAAGCTGAGACCATCTGTATAGTTATTTAAACCAAAAGTTCGTTTGTGGGACGGAAAGCGAGCTTACTCCTACTGAACTGAATAGTGTGAAAGTTATGAAACGCCGATTTTCTAAAAATCGAAGTATAAGCGACTTCAAAATTGTCAAATGCAAAACAAACATCAATCGAGCATAATGTGATCTAAGTAATCTAACCATGTCTACCCTCAGCAGTGAGGGTCGACGTTTTCAGTTTCAAACGTCAGTCCCAAGGATGTGATGATGCACACTGAGCACCACTTGGGGGAGCTGGTGCTGTGTGTAGGTCATAGCACGTGAAGTCAACAAGACGACCGGCAAGAAATGACGTTTTTTTATTAAAAATTGGTCGCTGAATTCGCATATCTGTTGACGTGTTTTGACATTAGGTCGATGGAATAAAGGTGAATGTGCATGAATTAGATTTAATCCGTCTCTAGACTAAAACGATTTTCCACACTAATCGCTAAATAAATCGCTAACGGGTAGCTTTTAAACTTTAGAAAGGGGGCAATAGCCAATATCTACAAAGAGCTAATTTCCCACAATGTTTACAGATCGTGTGCAGAAAGTGCATAAATAGCCGCGACTAAAGTACTGTACTTGATAGATCTATTATTGTGTTTATTCTGTTGGTGTGATAAAAATACTTTTCGTAAAAAATCAGCACGTTATACTACTTCCCCACCCCAAAACAGACTGCGCGCGCACATCCCGGTCTCACAACTAACGTGTCTAACATGATGTGCTGCGTATGAGTTTGAAATGAGGCAAGTTCACACTTCCTATATTCCACGTATGCACTATCGGAGTGATATTTGAAGTGTAAAATCGCCTCAAGCTTGTTTTATATCAGTTTGGCTGGAGAAAATTGCAGGGCCTCCGAAAACAAACATAATATCGTTAATTCTACATCCCGCGGACAAAATTCACGATCTCTCGGTCACATATGGGTAAACCCAATTTTGGGAAGATTTGCGAATGCAGGGTGTTCCATCGAAATTGGAAACCGAAATATCCCGGAATCGAAAACAGACCCCTGACTCCTTCAAAACAGCATACCAGCCGAAAAACACGAACCCCGACCTTCAAAACAGGAACCTCGGGGCCGGACAGGAAACCCGGACAAATTTTCCAATTTCCCGCTGAGACGAAGTCAGTAACCTCAAACTTTGAGTTTACGCATCTTCAATTACTTTCCACTTGTTTTCTGCATTTGTTTGTTAAAATTATCACTAATTAAACGTAACTTATACATTATATTGACTTTGTTATTTGATTTTTATCGGTAAAACTCGTGCAACTTATCTGTGGGCGAATTTCAACATAATCTATACTCTCAACACGTTGTTATCTCGGTGAATATTTAGTTAATTTCAGATTATTCAGTAGTTTCTATAATATTTCAAAAAATGAAAAATAAAAACATTATTTTGACTTTCGAGTGCCATTGTTGATAAATTCCTTTAAATGTCTTTACAATTAGCCGCATTTTATGGTTCGTTAAATTACTTGTCGAAAGTACATCATTTCCGGCACAATCAATTTCCGGATTTTGAAATGAACCGAGAAAATTATTCACTCAGAAGACTGAACCGTTACCAAGTTCACCGTTCCTGTCCTCAAAAAGTGTATTTCAACTCCTCATCGATCATTAAAACGGAATTTGGAATCGGAATTTCTTAATTCAACGCATTCACACTCTTTTTTGGCTGATCACTGCTGTAAAATTTCTTCTGAAAATACTAAAAACTTCTAAAGAAATGAAACCAGATCTGATAATTTGCATGTACGCAACCTCTTGGAAAAAGAACAGTTGATTGAAGAATTGGGGAAAACTGGAAACTGGCCTGGCAATAGGTGACACAATATTTCACGGCGCCGCAAATTGAGGCAAAACATTGCACCACAACTTAAGCAACTAACGCCAATCGTTCATAAGTTTTCCAAAATTCTCATATGGTAAAACAACAAATCATAACAACTATTTAAAGTAGGAAGATTTATTTTTTCATCAAAATGTGAAACTGATACGTGTCGTGTGAACACAAAGCACTTTGAAGGTACTAAGGTACTCACATTTTCTTGAGACAAACAATGTTTGGCAGAAAGCGTGAGAGACGTGGTGTTTCGGTCCCCGGGTGTTCTGTCCGATCCCCAGGGTTCCCGATTTGAAAGTTTAGGTTCGTGTTTGTTTTTCGCGTTGGTTTGCTGTTTTGAAGGTGCGGGAGTCTGTTTTCGACTGCGGCACATCTGTTTTACACCGTGACCGGGTTCGATGGAACTCCTTGGAAATAGATAGTGAAAAGCTAAGCAGGTTCGAAGAAACGCCGGCGTAGAAAATAACATCTTGGTGGTGGGCGTCAAGAATTTGTACATTGCGAAGTATAGAAATGAGTAATATGTGCTTTAAAGTGTAATTTCCTGGAATATGTTTGGTTCTAACTTCTGAATCACTGTAAACGTTTGACTATCAATCTGTTTTCCTGTCACACAAAACGATTCCAAAATTTGTCCGCGGGGCCCTCTTTTTTCAATCGTTTTCGACGCGTTGGGAAAACGAAAAAATAGTTTATTCAACTCACTAGATTGTAATTCTGGTTTAAGCAAACACGTTCATTGATTTATTGTGCCCATTCAGTAGAGTACGTGACCTGTTCCGTTTGATTGTGTCCGCAATCAGAACTCACGTTGATCAACTGATCTTTTAAATGGTCTGTGTTAACGGTGGCTGAAATGTAATTAAAATGCGCCGATGAACTTGTTCTAAGCCCGACTTAGCCATTGGTAATATCCTTGTTATTTGCTTTATGGCCAGTCAGAATTGCAACAATCTTGTAAAGGGAATTGTTTGCTTCGTAGAGGTCCTATGGGAAAACTCACTCGTGTCGACTTCGCCTTGCGACGAGTAATAAACGCGCCACGATGATGGAAGCACTTCAACATTTCAGTGTGTAAAATTGTAACTCTTTATGTACAACGAGTGAGAACAAACTCATCGTAACTATCTAAGTGACGTAGCACATCACCGAACATGTAGAGAATTTATCGCTTAAATATACACTGGTCACCGCTCAGATTCCCTCAGCCCCAGACAATTTTTATGATCCCTATTCAGCTCGCCCTTTGTATTGATGTAGATCTGAGCTAATGAAACGGAAAGGTAACAGCTAGCACTGTCTCAACAATGATGGTTGTTATTACTCCCAAACTGGTTTTCTCTGGCACACACTATAGCCTCCCACACTCCCACAATCCCACACTCTCACACCGAGGAACCCGCGATACATGTATCTCATGTGTGCACTGTTTGCACCCAAGAGTTTTTTTATACAATCATTCCATGAGAGACGGCAACGGCACAAATGGTTATGTTTCGCAGAGATGACGCCCACCTAATTCTCATTTTGGATGAGTTTGACACAATATGCAGCATCTAATGGACAATTCTAAAAATGAAGCACATCTTTTGCAGTGCTATCATGGGCGCATTTCAACGCTCCGTGTTGCTCTTGTTGACATCTGTGTTTATATCTACTTAACCCCTTGCAAAAGGTCACAATTTGGCGTGCGTAGCCCTACTTTAAACTCGACAACAATCGCGACCAGTGCGGTGCCTCCGAATATATGGAATTTTTTTTTCCAAAAGGTGATTATACGCCTGTGTCTGTTGTTAGAGTTCCTTTGCGGATTTTCATTTAATTTTGCCGGACAGTGTTCTTAGAGAGAAGACGACGCCTTGTTTTGTATAAGTTCAATAATTTATTATGTGCCGTTTAATGGCCATTTTTACGATATCAAGAACACTACTGGAATTGCATTCCAGTCGTGGGTGCATTTCAACGCTCCATGTAGCTGTTGTTTACAAGAAGTGGGTTCAGTGAAACCTGCCTCCCGTTCAGTAACGCTAGGACCTCGCTAAAAAGCAAGACTTCGCGAGATTACGTGAGATATTGCCGTGCATTTTAAAAGAGAGCACGTGACTTTGACTAGGTTTTAGCTAGGTCCTAGCGTAGGTCCTAGCGTCTACTGAACGTANAGAATTAATGTTTCGTAAAATGCCCGGTAACTGCCGTGCATCAGCGAAGAGATAACAAAAATACAGCACGGTAAATTTGAACTATCGCTACTGAGCTACAGACAAACCAGTACCGGCGGTCTCAATAATCTTTCTACTCGAAACAAACTCGAAATTGTTTTTGTCAATTTCTCAGCTCCAATTTTGGCCGAACTCAATAAGATACATGAGTGGTTATCAGACAGTGCTCGAATACATTATAGTTTATGCCTATGAGTCCCTAGTCCAAGTTTGACCCTTATACTCATGCAACAAACTCGAGGTAAAACTCGAAACTTCAGTTCAAACTCAAACTTTTAGCCTTAATGTTGGGTTTATCGACTGCAAATTACTGATCGAGGACTAATAAACTATTCACGCCAAGCCATTATACGAGCATAGAATAATAGACACTTATCTTGAGTTCCCACAGAAGTGGAGTAGCAAACCCCAAACATATAATTTCGAGTTCCATTTCGAATAAAAAGATTAGACCGGGGCCCAGCACTCACTGAATCTTACGCCATTTGACTGGTGGCACGGCTTTCCGCCGGAAAACGTTCTGAATTGAATGAAGCTAGACCAGAACGTTCATGCAGGCGTGTGAGGAGAACTCAGTGAGGAGGATCAGATTCGGGGGATCACTGAGGAAGGCCGAAAAACTTAGTGGTGGGATAATAGATGAAAGGATAACACCAGTTGATTTCGCCGAGTCCGGCCGCGAAACACATATTGAGTCAAGCCCACGCCCCCACATAGTAGACAAGCCGCGGTACGGGACGCTTCCCGGATTTTCAGAAACTGTGAGCGAAAATGAGGAAAGCCAAGTAACTCTGTTTTACAGGCAAATTAAGGGTTCAGTGACATGGCCACGGCAGACGACCGAAAAACGCGCGCCTTTAGTTCGGCCGACTGGAGAATTTGAGGAAATATTTGCCCCCAGTGATTGCCACGCCGAACACTATGCTCTGCAGGGAGTGGAGGTTCAATCACATTTTTGAATTATAAAAAAAAAACAATGTTGCCGGCATATTGCCCGCTCATGCGGGGCTGGTCCCGACGGTGAACCTGCGGTAGCGACAGGTCAAGAGACTGAACATCAGTACTATGAGCTATATATATATAAATATTTATCTCATTGGAGTGAACAGTAACTGCCACCTATTGGACTAATAGCGGCGTTAAGAGAAATTAATTTTCCTTTGGTTAAGACAATTTTCAAAGCTAAAAAATCTTGATTATTTTGTATTATTCGGTTCAATTTAAATATTCTAATTGAATAAAAATGTCTTTTAAAGATTAAATTGTCATCTTCTGACAGGTCATTTTTCAAATTTTCTCTAAAACCTTTGCATTGGTGTTATGCTCCCTCAATCAAGATGTCTGCCTCCAGAGTGAGGCGGCTGTGGCACTTGGTTCAGTATTTTGAGCGCAGATCGTGTAACAATCAAGCTAAGTCATTTCAGGTAAGGTTTTAGAAGAAGGTTTAATATTTTTTTGTCGCATGGCCGCAAGAGTCCCTGTTCTTGCCCACACAGTCACACTGCCAGTCACGTCGACGCGTGTCGTACAGTCGTAGTCGTAGGTAGGGTGAGCAAACCAAAATATGAATTTTATCAGAATCGTTCAAAAATAGTCTCAAATGATTGCTTTTGACCTGCCATTTGCTTAGCCGTAGCGTAGCTTTTTAGAGCCCTTACATTTAGACCAGTCATAAGAAGCCTAGGTTACACGCAGTAAAACTGACACAGAGCAGAGCCTTAGACAAGAGTTGTTGGGCCTCTGCTGAAAGTTCAGGGGATGTTTTAAAGAGATTAGAAGGTCTGCCCCTACGTCCGAAGACGAAGTGGCGAAGGTGTACAGGCGATGGCGCTATATAGTATATACCTACAGACTCTTCGGAATTCTCTACAGATTTACTTTTTGTAATGGCTTGTGGAGAAAGGAGTAAAGAAGACGTCTTTACTTGAACACTACTTTATTGCGGACTGACTAACTACTGTTCAACAACATTTAATGGCTTGTGGAGAGAGGAGTGAAGAAGACGTCTTTACTTGAACACTACTTTATTGCGGACAACATGTTTTTGCAATACACAAGACCACATGCATATGAGTCACATTTCATAGAACTGTTTGGCAAGACTTATATAATAAACCATTCTAACTAATTGTGCCATATAAGGCAAGTGTAGTTCCAGTACAAATCACAATACTATTACACTTTTGATTGATAAATAGAGCATACTTAACTAACAATTACCTGTGAAATATTGTGAATAGTAAATTGGATATAAAAATACTGCCAAAACTTCCATTGTCTCGCAAATTATTTGTCACCGTACTAAAAAAAATGAGCTGACCTTGGCCTTTAGAAAATTGGCTCAAAAGTTATCTCCAGCTAGATGAGTCCCTAAACATTGTTGTGAATGCCCACAGATTTTTTAATATTTTTCGAATAGAAGGCATGTTATACAAGTTAATACTGAGAGAACATTTACTTTGTGACACTTATCCTTTTTGAAATAATAAAATGACATTTTTTCGGACGTATAGGTGTCAGCTGGTTTAGTAAGATTTTACTGTCATATCATGAATTTATCGCGATTGCTGTTATTTTCAGACCTTTGCTAGACACTGTTTGTCAAACGAACAAGATGCCACTCCCCAAATTCTCAAGCCGACATCAGCCCCACCCATCACTAAAGCTAAGAGGATCAGTAAGGCTATGCAGGCCTATATTGACAGAGCGAAGCAACACGGTAGTACATGCTGAAGTGATTGACACTTTGATGACAGTGACATCTATGGATAAGTGTGCAAACTTTCATTGAAAAGTCCAAGTGGCATACTTTACACGATATACTTAGACCCCCAAAAATGTGCAATCTAATCACTTATTCAACTAAGTGAGTGACATTACAAACTGAGGTACATCAGGCAATACACACTGAAAACTGCTGATGATGTTAAACACACTTTTCCCGTTGTTTTTGTTTCTATTGATGGGCCACTCTACTAGTGACACCAAGGTTGAACATTTTGACTGATAAAGTGTTTGTTTTTGATTTCGTGACCTCGACAGTTATCCTTTAAACATGTGAAACTTTGAAAATTATCGGGTGTTATTATCTAGACGAAAAAAATTCTATGAATCATATATGTAGTAGATTTCATGAATTTGAGAAATCAGAATTTTTGAGGTCACATAATTATTTTTATTTCCCATTCCCACAATATTGTTTCGTGTGTATGGTAAACTTACTGCATTTTTCATGGATGATTAGTACTTAACCTGTTTACAGAATTTAGTCTATTTAGCCTTATGATTTTTTTTCTGAGAATTTTCTTTTCAGGGGTGCAAATGATTCCATGACTGTTTCTCTAAATTCCAGCTGCGATCTTTTGAACTCCAATCATGTACTAGCAAATACTAAAAGTTACACGTCCATTGCTCTAAACTTCGCAATTGTGTCAAAAATGCTCCATGCTCCATGACCAATCTAAGTTCCGGGACCATACTCCTGTGTGGTGAACCAGATTTCTCACAAGAACTCGGAGGTCCAGGACTGAAGTTTGGTCGCTGGGTATGGAGTTTGGCCATCAGGTATGGAGGATTTTCAATATGCTGTGTAATTCAGGGCTTGGAATGACCAATGACAANTAAACACACTGAAAACTGCTGGTGATGTTAAACACACTGAAAACTGCTGGTGATGTTAAACACACTGAAAACTGCTGGTGATGTTAAACACACTGAAAACTGCTGGTGATGTTAAACACACTGAAAACTGCTGGTGATGTTAAACACACTGAAAACTGCTGGTGATGTTAAACACACTGAAAACTGCTGGTGATGTTAAACACACTGTTCCCATTGTTTTTGTTTCTACTGTTGGGCCACTCTACTAGTGACACCAAGGTTGAACATTTTGACTGATAAAGTGTTTGTTTTTGATTTCGTGACCTTATCCTTTAAACATGTGAAACTTTGAAAATTATCGGGTGTTATTATCTAGACGAAAAAAATTCTATGAGTCATATATATAGTAGATTTCATGAATTTGAGAAATCAGAATTTTTGTGGTCACATAATTATTTTTACTTCCCATTCCCACAATATTGTTTCGTGTGTACGGTAAACTTACTGCATTTTTCATGGATGATTACTACTTAACCTGTTTACAGAATTTAGTCTAGTTAGACTTATGATTTTTTTTCTGAGAATTTTCTTTTCAGGGGTGCAAATGATTCCATGACTGTTTCTCTAAATTCCATCTGCGATCTTTTGAACTCCAATCATGTACTAGCAAATACTAAAAGTTACACGTCCATTGCTCTAAACTTCGCAAATGTGTCAAAAATGCTCCATGCTCCATGACCAAACTAAGTTCCGGGACCATACTCCTGTGTGGTGAACCAGATTTCTCACAAGAACTCGGAGGTCCAGGACTGAAGTTTGGTCGCTGGGTATGGAGTTTGGCCATCAGGTATGGAGGATTTTCAATATGCTGTGCAATTGCTAGTCTGAGGCTGGGGTTTAGGGATTATACAGTAGCTGGAATTTAGAAGTTCGTCCATGGAATCCTTTCCTTCCCCTGATTTTGCTGGTTTTATTCTGTGAATGCAAACAAGTGATTATGTTTCGGTTTGGTTTACACAAAATTGCATTGTGTCATTTCAAGTACAAGTACTGGTGTCAAGTACATTTTTTTAGCATTTGATTTCTGCAGGTTGTAAAGTTATTTATGTGTAAGTCTACGTCATTCTGTCCTGTTCATTACAGATGAGTTGATTGAACAGGAGACAGCAGAGTATGAAATAGGGAAGCGCCATCTGGCAAACATTATGGGAGTTGATCCAAGCACATTTGATCAAGAAAGCATCGACGTATGTACAGTGCAGTAATGGATTTTGTGGTGAAAAAAAATCTCTGTCAAGGAGGGGGTTAACATACTGCACATGGTTGCTATTTCATGATCTAACTGTGATGTTATATATTGATATCTGGACCTGTTGTTTAATAAGTCCGTATCTTTTTATACTCTGTTTATACATGGAAGGTGTCCTGTATTCAAGGTTTAATTATTTTATCTTCCATCACCTGAGGCTTTGCAACGCCATTGTAAAAGCTGCGTGTTCTGTTGTAATTTTGGGGTTGGCTTCAGTT
This sequence comes from Phoronis australis, assembly GCA_002633005.1. Lineage (NCBI taxonomy): Eukaryota > Metazoa > Phoronida > Phoronidae > Phoronis > Phoronis australis. Next base: position 14,983 of record NMRA01000960.1, on the reverse strand, counting down.
TTAATTAACAAGTTATTTGTGAGTGTAAGCCTCTGTCGTCTCTTTCTCAGCTTGAAATCCATTAATTATTCAATCAAGACCAGCGTACCCTCACCAATGTTAGCCTTACTGAATAAGGTGTTGTGATGTAATAACATCATTTCTAAAATCTCATTTACACTACAAGGCAAAAGTAATCAGACAAAGTATGTTTCCCTCTTATGGCACTTAATTCTCTTAGCCGCAAAAGTAACTGGTAATAACCACCAAGGCGCCAGAACTCTGATTACAGATTGAATGGCTTAACAACCTTACTAACTTTCCTACAAATCCTCTTGATTCTCAGTCATTAAGGAAGACTATTCTTATGGTGAATTCAGCTTCTGCCCTCCGGTCATGACGGGGAATCCCGGGCCGTTTTGTTGGAATACTTTTGTCATCATTTGTTGTCAATTTACATTCATTTGCCAAATGTGAATAGGTCAGAGGTTGATTTAAATTGACCATACCAGCCTTATTGGCATAACTCTTGCCTGCCTTTCATCAAATTGCTGCATTGCCGCTAAGAAATTGTTTGTGCAGCAACTAATGTCTTCATATTCCACTCACTTTCTATTTTCTTCCAGAAAGCCATTGAGTACCTGCTTCCTTCTGGATTGTTTGACAAGAAAGCTAAGCCTATGATGAAGGTAATGTAACCACTGCAAGCTGGTTGTCATTGAAGCTGTCATAGGGTGACTGAGACCCTGCGTTGTTGGCACTACAAATCTTTCTTTGGTGCACAGTGCCAACATGCGTATCAAAAATGTGACGCAATCTCACCTTACTTAGTCTTGAATAATGGGCGTTGCATTCATATTCTAAAACTATCACAGCAGCTCAGCAAAACCGAGGTCTTAGTGGCCAAAACAACTATGTTAGTCATTTTGAATATAGTGTGCTGTGAATATAGAGATCAAAATGTGGTTAGTTAATAAGCAGTTAGCCATTTTGGCCAATCACTGTAACTGTTCTTACATACTAGGTAGAAGATAAAATCATGTAGTCCCGTGAAAAAAGCCCCCCAAGAAAAATCGGCAGAAAACGTTTATGTGACCCATAGGTTTCCCAAAACTGGTCCATAAATTTGAGGCCCTGTCCGTCAGTTGACCCACAGCCACATTTTTCCAAAATGATGCCTGACCAAAATGTGGCTGAATACATGTGTTGGTACATGACATAGGTAAAGTTATCCTATGATGCTGCTAGTGCCTGTTATGAGTTTGGTCTTCATACAGGGATACTAACCACAGAAGGGCGTTGTGCTGTAATAGATGGGTGGTTGTTTTAAGTGGACGTGTACACACATGTATTTTGTTTAATTACGCTATGTCTTACAGTTGGAATGTTGTTAAACACTATTCAGTGTCAAAAACATCGTTTTTGAGTTCGGACCACTTGCCACTGAAAATGTGGTCTTAAAGTTTTCCTCACCAAAGTGAGATGGAATTTATGAGCTTCAGAAGAACTGACTTTGCATTGTCGGAGTTGAATTCAGTAACTGACTAGCATTGGAGACAAGATTTATGTACTGAAACCAGTAGGGATGTTTTTGCTTGTTTAGGAAAAGGATGATTTTTCTGCCCAAATTCCATGTGGAATAATTGTGCCATCCCAAGTGTTCCAATAGTTTATGTGACAATTGTTGCTTTGTCACTTTGGGTCATCTGGTTGGGCTATGTTACGAATATTCTTACTAGAAAAGTAACTGTGCAGGGCCTTCAGGCATCTGAGGGGAGAGGTGGCTGTGTGCCTTCCGAGAGAGGCTTTTTAAGGGGAGGCCAAAATCCCCTCCTCCAGATGGCCACCAAAGAGGGATTGTGTGTCAGAGTTAGAATTGATTTTAAACTTGTTTTTTCAAATCATCGAAGGGTAATTTTTGAGCCTGGTAAGGGGAATCTTGGGTGCTTTCAAAATGTTTTTGGAGGTGAATGGAGCCAATATTCGGCCCCAAAATTGAACAATTTTTCAGTCTCGCAAATATAACCATAACGTCACGACAGCGTATTCTGTATCTGAACCTCGTAAATGTGTATCTGTTTTGTAATGGTAAAGTGTGTGGTTATGGTATCACTCCTATACATACAAATCAAATTGTTACTGCTCTAACACTGTAATTTGGTTGTCTACCATAATTGGGTCTGAATTAGTAAGTTTTGTAAAGAAGATAATTATACCAAAACACAACAGCCTACCTATCCACTGATGAAAGCGTGCGATCTGTGAATTTTGCTCATATTACAGTAGTCAGACGTTGCTGTAGTTATTGCTTAGAGGACCACGTTGTTTTAGCAACCCAAGTCATGAATATTAATGAAATTCTTTTCTCTATTGCAGCATCCTTTAGAAATCTTCCCCAGTCGAAAAGGTGAGTTTGATTTGGTAAACTTTGACCTCTATATAACTGGTTCTAATTCATGTTCTATGGCATGTTCACATGAAGCTAGACAATGTTAGTGAGTAACATTTAGGATAGACTTTGCACTTGACCTTGCCAACGTCATTCTAGGCATAGGCTATGCTGAATCCACAGGGGGTTATAAAACAAGTATCTTCTCAGCTAGGATAATAAACCTTTGTTAATGTGTCTTTACTGACACAGGCCAACTGGGACAGTTGTATGACTGAGAGCAGGGTTCACAAAATACTGCTTTCACTGACCTTGCAAATCAATTTGAAAAGGCCTAGTGTATGTGAGCACAGTTATGAGTGTCCTCAATATTCTAAGCACCTATTTAGCCTAGTCATCTCTCATAGCCTTAAATGATTTATGTGTTTTTAGTTGATTCATTAACTTAGAAGATTGACGCCAATAATGCATTTATTTAGCAGGTGACAGAACGAGGATTGGTGGAATTCATCAAAACAGGGTTTAGTATCCCTTTAAGAGCTGTTAAAAAGTCCACAACTAAAATGGACCAATCACACTCCATGATTTCGAATGGTTATCTTAAGGCTGCCCTTCATTATCGTATTTGACTCAAGCCTGAAAATGTAGCCAGCTGCTTTAGAAATGTCATCGTCATCTGGTTTCCTAACCAAACTTCAATTGACTGAAGACACTGGCTGTTTTTTTTTTTGATGGAGTCGTATGTCACGCATTCCTAATGTAAAATTTGTGTAAATAATTTTCTATTTTGTTTTCAGCTGCCCAGTTTGGAATGGACGGTCGGCCTTTTCATTATCTATTTTATACTGGAAAACCACAGTTTTACCAAATTATGCACGTGAGTAGTTTTTAACCTGTTGAAACTTATAACTGCTGAATATGTTTGGGAATAAATGTCACTGCTTAAGTTTTGTAAAAAAACCTGACAATACCCATCCTCACTTTTTACTAGTGAAATATTTTTGTGTTCTTCCTAGATGGTTCAGGAAATTTTTGTCAAAAGTTATTGTTGTATAAAAAATTATTTAAAACATCTCCGAATAAGTGTAACTTCCTTTAATCTCATGTAGGATCATTAACCTCTTCATAAAATGATAGGCTGTCCTGTCAAGATTTGTTTCAATATCCAGTGAAAAATGCTTTCATGCAAACCAGAGTTATATCTTAACTCACTCGCACCAACGATTGTCTCAATAACAAATGAATAAAGAAAGTAACTAACATATATTAAAATAGCGAACAGGTTTCGACAGCTCCACTGTCCTTTTCAAGATTAAAGAAGCCTCGTGCATCACTGGACATGCTCCTAATCTAAACATCCAGCTTACTCATTATCGTATGTCACTGTACAATTAGGACTGTGATTCCACGTTTTATAGTTAGCCTTGCTTATGTAGGTTTTTTCAATTTATTCACGCCCTGTTATAGGACAACCATATCTTTTTAGTCTTTGACAATGGAGCTGTTGAAACATGTTGGCTTTTGCAATATATGTTATTTTCTTTACTCATCGGTTGTACAGTACCAGAGTAGTATTGTTGCATTGCTAGCTAGCTAAAGACAAGAGAGAAGCATATATACCAGGGAGTGTTAATTGTAAAGGGGTTCTCTTTTATTATCTGATGAGAGTGAGAACAGAAAGCTACTCATCAGCATGCAAGGATTTGTGGGAGTATTTCTCGCATGATACTTGTAGGTGTGCTCTGTTAGAGCCGCTACAGGCCATGAGCTGTGCTATCTGCCTCAAGTGAAATTTACCTCTTGTCATTGCTACCCGCAAACAGCGAGGTAAAAAATTAATGCTCACTGGCCTGTAAACTAAATTTGAAGTGAATATTGTAAACGTAGCACACGCCTTACAGCAAGCGACTAAGATTTGTTGTTAGGTGCAGATTCAATAATGAATTTTCATTGGCTACCAGAGGTAATCGGCTGAGCACTTATCTCACCTTGCCCACATGCAGCGAGACTTTACGGTCACGACATGAAAGAAATCCAACAAGTGAGACATCTGCCTCGACGCTTCTCGAATTAAAGTCCTCATAGTTTATTTTGCTACAGATGTGAGCTATGAACTGAGCTCATTTGTATTCAAGGTGTGTAGCTCTCCATCTGCTGTTTCCGTAAGTGGTTGGACTGCTATTTCAATGTAACGCCACCCACACTGCTTCCAAGGTCCTGTGATTATATGATTAATCAAAATATAACATTTACACCCAACAGGAAACCGCTCTCTTGCTGGACGAGTTAAACAGACACCAAGACGCCATGATTGCTAAAGGGTTTCGGGAAGCTCCGGCTCATGAGCAATGGTACATTAATCAGTCCTTCTCTTGTGTAATGTTTCGATGGAATGCCTGATATCGCTCAAAAATGTTTCAAAATGCTTTATTTTCTAGCTAGGTCAATGTATTCTTGTTCATATTGTGAAATTCCATTAATGTAACAGAATTAATGTTTGTCATATGTACACATCAACGAATTGTAACACTTTCACTGTTTATTTTTCATTGTATTGCAGGACTGGTAAAGGCAGCGAGTGGATCAGTGCCAAAACCCTCGAGAACCGACTTGTCGAGCCTGTTAGTGAAAATGAGGTAAGGATTACCACTTCAACATTACCTGGGGCCTGCTGTAAAGGAAATTTTAAATCTTTGGAATGGAAATTTCGAACCTGATGAGGGAATTCTGTTTGATTTTTAGTGTTTTCCAAAGTGAGAATGGGGCTGATATTTGGCCCCAAGGTTGAGGCATCGAGGCCCCTGGCTGCCTCGCCTCTTTGGCTTTTTCAGTTTTATTTCTCCTTAAAAAATGTGAAAATGACTCGTTGGATTTAAAGTGGCAGCCATTGACTTGGACCACCTATACCGTCTCAAATTGTTCCTTAGTCAAAGTTGAATGCTCTTCAAGTTGGCTTGTGATTTTTATGTGCATGGTGTCAAAGAATTATGAACTGTCAGACAATCAAGTAACCAGTTGAGGCCAATTTTATAGTGGGGAGTACTCTGAATCACAAGTTGCGGGGATTGTAGCGGCTTTACATAAAACTTTTGACATTTGAAATCGTTTTTGTTGGTTATGCCTATTTCTGTGGTGGCCATACTAGTTTTCAAGTAGTTTTAACCAACAGGTGGCGTGCAGACCAGATTGTTTGTGATCTATACTTCCACACTGGTTCCACTCACGAGTTTATGGGTGGGATGTCCATTGCTAAATCTGATTGGATTTCCTTGTTTGACCAGTGGTCACGATGGCTCAGTGGCTAGAGCGTCTGCACAGTTAGCAGAAGGTCCTGGGTTCGAGTCCCAGTCGGGGGCAGAAATCTTTTCGGACTTTATGTTCATTCGGTCACGTGATGTGGCCAACAGGTGGCGTACGGACCAGACTTGAAGTGTTTGTGGTAGTTTTAACCAAGGCATTATCTGGTAATGGGTTGCTTTATTTATTGTTTGAGTGAAGGGATATACAGTGAAAGAGTGCTCTAAGCTGCAGTAAATGTACTTGGGAAACATTACATGACAAGATAACTTTTCCCAGTTGTATCCCTGGTGGTGTCTTTTACTTGCACTATGCCACTTGCATCCCGATTCCCGCATAAATTACGCAATGCAGAATGTGTGGCACACAGTTAACTCGGTATTTACTGTTTCTGGTTGCGTCAGTTTCATAGCTGTGGATGTTTGTTACATAATTGTTCTCAAGGTCTACGTTTTAGGATCCAATGAAACTCACATGAGATGCACGCAAGTCAGGTGTTCGCTCAACTCAGACAAATTTCAGCACATTGTTCTAGGTCATGCAATCAGCTTTTGAAGTATATTGGACTTTACCTTACTTAGCCAAAATTATTCTACCTGTTTAGGTCCAAACTTACTCAAGTTTCATTCAGGCTTTGCATAATATAGTGTGCGTTTCTGTTATTTAGATGTAATCTTGTTTATAATTCCGAGTTTGACATGTGGCCTTTAACTGCGATGTATTTCTGTTCTCGTTGCAGCATTTTCAGTTTGTCACGTTACTAAACCGTGTGCTTACTCATGAGTACTCTAACAGAGCCCAGGGTTACCTCATGAAGTTCCGACAGGAACTTTTGACTCAGGACATCTCCCAAAGTATACCACAGGTGAGAAGTCTTTGTCTAGCTGACATTCTGTCGGGAGAGGGGGGGGGGAAGAAGCATCAAGATAACCTCAGAGACATGTGAGTCTAGGGAGCTGTGAACCCCCAACCTCCGGTCGCCACCAGTAAACACCTATACTGTCATACGGTTTGCAACATCATCAATGACATTCTTTTGGATGTCATAGCTAACATGTTGATACCCTAAATATGCCTGCCCATTTTATTTTGCAATACATTGCTGCTTAGTCTTGGTCTTGACTGTTAACAGCTTCAATTGCTCACGGTGGGTATCGTGTACAATATGCAGCACGGACTAATTTTCCTTTCACAATGGCAGAGATTCATTCATGTCATTTCTGCCACATTTTAGACTATAGTGTTGGTATGGAATAAATTAATTGTAATAAAATTTAAAATTACATACGAATGGTTTTCAAAACAATGTAGGTGTAACTAGCCAATGACTACCAACTGAAAAATTTATCATGTTTGATATTTTTAGGAACATTTCGCAGATTCATACATCTTATGTGATTTGTTAATGTCTACTTCAGTTGTGTGTTCAGTGCACAGTTTTGTATTTTCGGGATTAACCAGCTTTAAAAAAATTCGGTGCACTCTTTGTCTGGTAATTTGAGCTGCTTCAGGCGCCACGATTTTCACCTCCTCTCCTTATCGGTCCACACAACTTTTAAAAGGCCCCTACAATTATGAGGCATCCCTGAGGTGTAGCTTAATCTTAATTGATATTTGGTATAGGACTCTGTGTGTGTTTCTGCATGTGCAGTGAATCTCACACAAATTGAATCCAATCGATCCAATAGGGTTTATCCAGGTAATGCTAAATTCGTCTTACTTGAGGACAAATTACACAAACTGTAATAACCGTATTACAGAACTTATTAGTGAAGATCAGACTTACCAACATATGACTGACATCATCATTTCACATTTATTACATATTGCAGCTAATCCACTGGTGTATTTATTAATTTTAGCCCATTGAAGCTGAAAATGGCCGACGATACATAGAGAGTCATGGACGAAAAAAGCGGACCGATGCCACTGTGCAAGTGTGGGAAAATGGCAGTGGACAGGTCACAATTAATGGACAGCACGATATATTATACTTTGGCACTGTACAAGACAGGTGTGTGCAGACAGAACTCTTGGTGCTTCCTGTGCAATCAGCACCGATTAACGCAATGGATGCTGTCCTCAGGGATGATACTTCTAGTAATATTTTAAAAACGTGGCTAATATTAGTTTGACAACAGAGTCTGCTGTAGCATGTAACCACAATTATGCACCCTCAGCAAATATTAATGAAGCATTCTTGGCTTGTAATAAAAAAAGAATCATCTTCGCCGAAGTACAGCTTGATTGGTGGTATTATTTGATAGTGTCATCTTTCTAATGGTGATTTCAGGTTTTGTACAAACCAAGAAAAATTCCAGATTTGGTCAACTTTGGAACATCTTATCTTGGAAACAGATGATCACAATATGAAACCTTCAGATACTGTGCTTTGTGCAGTATTCTACAAAATGCTGTTAGGAATTGCAGTTGAAATGATCCACTTTTGCATGAGGGGCTATAAAAAATAGGTTTACTTGAAAAAACAGTTAGTAAGAAAGTAATGGTGATTTAAAAAACTGTTACAGCTGCTGTTTCATGATTTTGAGTGTCAAATATATTAAACAGATTGGGTCAACATGTTATTGACACGGTAGTTTTGCTATCAATGTACCTTTCCTTTTTGATAAATTTTACTTAATAAGACATAGTCACTTGACCCGATTAATTTCAGTTTGATAAAAAGTCAAAATTTACAGACTTTCCGCTGCGGGGTAAAAATCTATAGTTTTGTAGATATGTGGTTAAATATGCTGCTGACTTGCCGATATGGTGCTACATAACCTTGAACTGAACCTGTATCCTCTGTTATCATTCCGATTGTGGTTGTTTGTATTTCAGCTGTGTGCTAATGTAGAGTGACTCGTTCACATTCAAGCAGTCCCCTTTTTAATCAGTTCTCCTTATTTTAGAGAGCAGGTCATGTTTCCACTCCAGCTGGCTGGAAGGCTCGGCGAAATGGACGTCGTTATAACTGTGGACGAGGGTGGACCCAGCACTCAGTCAGGGGCCATACGTCTGGCCCTGGCTCGGGCCTTGTGCAGCTTTGTGGACGCAGCGACTGTGGAAAAGTTCAGGCTAGGTATCATTTAACTGTCCATGTTAGAGAAAGCTTATTGTGTTTTCCACGAATGATAAGGAGGAACGAAACTGATTTTTGAGATTTCCTTGAGTAAAATACAGATCTTGCATCATCTTGGAAGGACATTTTCAATTTAACTGCTCTTCCCTTCACATGTATTTACTCTCCATAAAGCAACAGAGGTAAACAGCCAAGCAAAAGACTTGCATCTCAATTGAACTATCGTCAGGACTTTGAGTGATGGCTTAACTGACCAATAGGAATGCAGCATTCTTGACACACCTTCGTTTCCAAGCTGCCATTTTACCCGACAAACATCATGTTGCCGGGTAAAACTTATTGTTTGGTTGTCGACATTACACAAGGGGGCGGAGCTTGTGTTAGGTCAATTGCTCCTGTATTCACATCCACTGACCAAACATGATTGAATGAATGACATAGTGTGTTCAATAGCGATTTGGACATAAATGGAGGTGAATATAGAACCAAGATGCGGGTCTTTTGCTGGGTCGTCCACATCGCATTCTGTTGTTTCATGAATAGTAAATTTTCGTCACGGCAACAGTAATCAAAACAAAACCCTTTTGATTATAACTAACATCAAAAATGGTTGCTTTCCCCTTTAATACGAAACTATTGCAGTAGTAATTAGGAAATATCCGCCCATTTCATTGTATGGTTCTTAGTGTACACACTTTTATTGTACACTGAAGTTGAAATTCATGTATCTGTGGTATACTGTGAGCCAAAGGCTTGGGAAGTTGTTAAATGTGGCATGTATATGCCCTATATCGTATTTTTATTGAGATTCAGTTTAAAAAGGGTACTCTAGATGGTCTTGTAAGGGCTCTTGAAATAACACTACAATCATGTTGAATGGATTCCTTAAAAAATCAACAAGATTGCTTACTCGACAACATTGTAGGTTTTATTATGTTTAACCAAGTCATTAGACATCAAGTGGTTGGTGACTGTAATTAGACCTGTGTGTTTCACTCTTCGGTGTCTTTTTGACCTCAACATTTGATTCATTTCAGCTGGTTTGCTTCAGGAAGATCGTAGGTTTAAAGAGAGAAAGAAGTTTGGCCAGGAAAAGGCCAGAAAGAAGTGGACTTGGTATGTATCACGTGGCAGTTGTAAAACCCTGAAGCATTCATTAGAAGCTCCCTCTAGTGTCCACAAACAGCTGATTTCCAATGGCACATTGCCTCTGGTGAATAAAGTGATAACACGAACAAGTCGGATACTTTACTTAATTCTTCAACAATTTGTCAGAAACCACTTTTAGTCCGAGTAAAGTACAAGGTGAGGTCAATTTTAGAATTTTACATTCCTCCTCTGGTACCCACAGACACTGTTCTAGCAGAAATTGAACAAGTCCATTTTTATGACCAGAATGGACATCTATCTTGTTCAGATCATTTTGTTGAATAAAACGAGTTGTTTTTTGGTTATAAATTTTTAAGACAAACACTTAGGGCCAACTCAAAACTATTGCCCTTTTCATGAACATATAATGTTGAAACAATTCTTAATGAATTTTGTTTTTGCCTGGTTAGATCTTGGTGGCATTTCTGCTATTGGTTGTTTCCTCATGTTTTACAGTGTGAAATGTTATTAAATGTTGAATTTAGTTGACATTGCTATTTTCGTGACGTCAAAAGCAATGCAAGCGTCATGCTTTGGCCCCTGCCCTTAAAATGGAACTTGCAGGCTAATTCCTTATATCTGTCATTGCTTGGCCAAATAAGTTAGAAACACAACATATAGCGACGATCTGAATATGAACTAGGTAGGTTGAAAATTGCCAAATGTTTTTTATAAATGGATTTTGTGGTTAAAATGATCCACCGCAAATCACTGAGCCGTGTCCAGTAAGTATCATGGTGCGGTGGTGGGGAATAACACTACACGATGTGAGCCCGTGAGGTACGTCATAAGTGCAAAGGCCACCAATTGGCAGATATTTTTTGTTTTCACATTTACAAGTTGACAACTACACTTTGTTTAGTGTATATTACAAGGTCTGTGTGCTTTTGAAAATGGCGTTAATATAATAAACAGTCCCTTAGTGACTACGTGCATGTTAAAAATTCCTGGTTCACAAATACACAGAGTAGCTGATAGTAAGATAATGCCATGTTCATGACATAAATGCTGTTTATCAGCCATTCTCTATTGGTTGTTCCCTCAACAAGCATGACACAGCACACGTTTCTGCTTACAGGAAGAAGAGATGAGGAGCAAGCTTTGCCTTCCTTTGGAGCAATTTCTGTACTCTTATGCTGAAGTCGGTCTCTGTTTGAGGATGACATCCAGACAGTTGAGAACAAGATTTAAAGTCTTCCTTCGACAGATTTTTGTTACTTAATAAGTTGTATTGGGCTATACAGATAAAGTACCAGACAAATGTAATCCGACAAAATACCGCTACCCCGTCTTGACTAATTCAGTTAACAGCAAAAAATGACAGCAATTATGACTTCAAACTTCTATTTACAGAATTGCTTTATAGCCACCTTTAATACTAACTTTCCTAATAATTCCCCTTCAGTCTGTCTTGAGGGAAGGCTACTCCAACTATGAAATCAGCTTCCGTCCAGCTGTCATGACGGGAAATTCTGGGTCATTTTGTCTGAATACTTTTGGTGTGTACTGCGGTTCGATCACTACTTAAGCAACACGAGGAAAAATTGATTTAATCACTCTAGCAAAGGTACACCACATGGAACATGGAGTAGTCTTTTTGCATCATACTGCATTGCTGTGAGAGCAGAGATCAAACAACAGATCTAATAAAAATATGTAAACCATACTAGCAGCAAAAATGAGATGAATCACCGAGATCGTTTCAACAGCAATCCGCCATCTTATTTACTCTGAGAATGTCCTCTAGGTGTTGTGAACAAGATGGATTGCTGTTGAAAGGCTCATAGTGATTTCTTTAATTTCTGTTGTGAGTGCAGTTTGCATATTTTTATTATGTCTCAAGCACACCTGATTAGCTTTCATGAACGAAACAACACATCTAAAGTTGTTGAATAGTGATCTGAAAAGAACACCGTAAAAAGAATCCTGTAGAAATGTAGGCGGAAGAACTAAGAGTTCATTTGGTGACTTTTGGCATTTGTGTCCTCGGAATGATACTAAAAAGTATTGTAGAATCCAACTCCACCTGTGTTACCGTTCAAGGTAGACTTTAACAGCTTTGAGAACTAGATGATATGTCTGGCCAGCCACCAGTCACAGTTTATGTGTGTTCAATAAATAATAAATTATTATTATTACACATTAATGTTCTTATGTTATTTTTTCCTCTGTGGCGTCCACTTGTAGACAGCTGCTGTCTCTCTCGTTTCGTCGGACACTTTCTTTTTTCTGGCCTTTTTATCCTGAAAATAGTGGTCATTTAAATTCTTTATTGTGTTGCATGAAATAAATTGTACCTTCACCATCACATGCACGACAGCTCACAAACTGAATGTGGTTGTATTCACAAATCATTTCATACTAGTTACCTTAACGCTTAATGTGATTTTGAGTTAAGAAAGGTCCATTTCACAGCAACGAGGATATTTCATTGTATATCCAAAGCAATGCATCATTATATTGTAAAGAATTGCATTTTTGAGCGTTTTTAACACAAAGTACGCCGCACAATATACTGTATCCTTATGTTTACAAAAACAGTGACGTTAAGCTCTGCCAGCAAGCTAAAACAAAACATTACTGAAGTTTACAATTATCTGCACAAAAAGACCTTGCACACTGCAGCTCATAGGACAACGTTCAGGATGGGTGTTTGACATAAAAATTCTACCTTCATCGTGGAATAATAATATTATAATTATGTTTCAACTACCTCGCGATCAATACTTTGCCATAAGCATAAACGAGAGATGGAGGATGATGCATGATGGGAGCATGCAGGGGAACCTACTACAGTGATTGGTAGTTAAATGTTGCATTGTTATGAAAAAAAAGATGCAACTTACAAATAATTTAAAACTGTACAGACAGACGTCTTTACTGTTCGTAAATGTCCACATTATTAAACCTATGCGGTAACCAAAAACCAACAACAGTGTCTTGCAGACGGCCACTGCGTCTATCAAACTTACCATCAGATGTGTCTTGACTTCCATTTTTTGTGCTATGATCGACAACTCTTTCTCTCTGTCTATTCTTTTCCCAAGTTCTTTATATTGCTTTTTTCGTTCCTGTGAAAGCTCCTACCATTAAAACAAGCAAAAAATTGATACTAGACATCGCGATCACTAAGAACTATAAGTGTAAACATGTCTTACTTCAAAACTTGAATTACACTTGCCAATGACAAAAATGCATATTGTAACAGTCACGCACGCTAAACGCCACATGGGTGCTCAAAAATGGGGTATACTGAATTTTTTCCCCAACAGCGGACTTTTCATATTGACGCTTTCTAGAGTAATGAGAACGTGAAAGTGACTTCCGCTTAATCGCGTCAAAGATTCAGTGGACGGAAATGCAACCATTATATAGCGGCTCATTAATTAAAAAACAGCCCTTCCAATTGTTTGATTAGTTCAAATTTACCAATATTCTAGCTGTTTGACATCCACTGGCATCAAAATTATTTCACTTTTTCAGCCGCAGTCACTGGCTTTGGTAAGGATTATTCTTTACAGTGGGAAATGTACAGAACATGTTCCCCTGTTCATCCATTGATATTTCAAGAAGTTTGCCTTTTTCTGTAAGCCATAAGTACACCCACCAAACAGCAGTGAAAATTTGTCAGCATTCTGATAGCAGGAAAGCTGTTTGTACCAGTAGGTTGAAACTTGCCGTCCACATTACATGGGATCTGTAGGTGGCGCTGAACGCCTGTCTACCAAACACCAGATCATTGTCTGGGGGAATTATGAACTTTATCATGGCGCAGCTATTTGGAAGTCCAGGGTGTGTTCTGCGAAATCTGAACAAGGCTCCATCACTCATACCTTACCATAAATGTATCTTCATCAAGATCTGCCACTACTTGTCCAGCTTTGAGCATGTCCATTGTTGGTCTGTTGTAAGATCGACATAACAAGGCAGGGTGCGTGTTCAGTTGTTTAGCTGGGTCAAATGATTTAGCTGAGAAAAATAACGAATATTATCATTAACTGATTGCATTAACAATATAAAGTAAAACTCGTTCAGTAGTTCTAGCCAGTACACTCTGTCGTTCATATAAGTAGGATTTCACCTTCCTCAAATGAGATCTCTCGGTCTGGTACGGCTCGATTAATGCGAGTTCTATTTTAAGCTAATTTTGTTTACAAATCAAGAACAATAAGAAATTACAAATGATCGCGTATCACTCACAATTGGGAAAAGTACTAAAAATAATGGCAAACAAAGAAGCAGCTATTCAGAGTGATCACCAGGATTTAAGGGTCACCGTGATTTAAGGGTCACCGTGATTTAAGGGTCACCGTGATTTAAGGGTCACCGTGATTTAAGGGTCACCGTGATTTAAGGGTCACCGTGATTTAAGGGTCACCATGATTTAAGGGTCACCATGATTTAAGGGTCACTTACTAATGATGAAACAACACTAGACATTAGTACCAAAACACTCAATTACATCATTTTACTTTAATTATAATTACCTTCTTTTTTGGAGTCAACAAAAAATGTGTGTTTATTTTTTGGCTGACCTTCATCATCTAACATGTGCAGGGAAGACTTGAGCCTTTCTATTTTCTGTAGAGAAAACAGAAATCAGCATTACATAGTACGATAATTAAAAACAAATGTAGAACACTGGGAGGACTGAATGATGAAAACAAAATGAAAGCAAATAATCTGCTTTTCTAGCTGAAAAGCCAAAACAGCATTTCAGATAGCCTGAAATGACGAGAAATTTCAAGAACCTTGAGTTCATCAAAGTTGTGGCGCACTCTAAATCATCTGAACAGACAAAAATCTTTTGCTTAGAATTTCCGATGATTTTTGATCACGAGCGACTTATCAATTTTCATAAGCCTGTATCTGTGACCTGTAATCACTGAATAACTCGAGGGATTTCATCTACAGCGCTGTCATTTACGATTGAATGCGAGCCTCAAAATGCCCCCAATGATTGTATAGATTAGCAAATCCTTTGTGTGAAAGAATCTCGAGGCACATATCATATGATCAGGGCTGTTCCAGCAAAATCTGTATGGGAGGGGGGGAAGGCACTTTTATTTCATACCCACCGCCCGTAT
>NMRA01000096.1:951903-1027005 GCA_002633005.1 Phoronis australis | reverse complement strand
ATGTGACCCGAATATTTAGCAAATTGGTGCTGAAAATCCAGTGCATTTTTGATAGATTTGTCTGAACCATCTGTTGTTTCATTGGCACGAAGTAGAATTTTTACTTCTCGAGTTCCACAGCTGATTCCCTTTGCTTCATAATTACCTTGAAAACGTCAGAGGCAATGACATTTTGCACGACATAAAGTTGTGATTTTTCACCAATAATATCCCCGAAGACAAACATTTTAAGAACATTAAACACGAAACTCAAGGACGATGAATCAAATACTCCAAAATCAATTCTTGTTACAAGACTCGAAAGTTTTCTCGAGTCCATATAATGCAAACTGACATAGCCTAAAGAGTTCTGTCTGGTGTTTTCATCAATACTTCGACCAGATAAAAACTCGACAAATCTGAATGAATCAATTTTTCAAGAAATTTCGTCACTCTTGGTGCTAAAAATGGTGAAAAATCTTTAAATTTTAATTGAACAAGTACAAGGGTCGAGAATTTGTTAAAAAATTCTCTGGGCTTACTGGGTTTTGGCAGAACTTTTATTAATTACCCCCTGAAGATGTGAATTTTGGAGAGCATATTCAAGACTATACTTTAAAGATTTAAACAACTACGAAAAGTATTTGTTGAATTAAACAGTAAAACCATCAATTACTTAACTTTTGTAATTTTTCATTTTCTTGAATGTAACTTCAATTTCTAGTGGATTAATATACATGAAAGTATCTAAACTTGCTCGATCAGTGTTGCTGATTTTTTGAATATTTTGAATTTCTACAATCATCAATGAATGATATTCTCAATTTCACACGCATTTTCTCCAGAAAAAAATATTTTTTCGTTAAGAAACTTTTTAATTCACTTAAAATTTCTTTTTGATTTGTTTCACCAGAAGGCTTNTTAAAGTTTCAGAGGGATTTATCACCTTAGTTATTGTTGAATTGACTAAGTTTCGTTTTTCTAAGCCACAAAAGTAGGCTACCACATCGTTTCCTTCTCACCTTCAACAATCCATTTGCAATTTGAGCAATGAATTGAGCCTTTTCCATAATTTTCTTGAAAATTTTCTAAATGGGCATTGCTTTTAGCCTATGTTTGGAAACAATATTTGAAAAACCTCTATCAGACAGTGATGTTGGAAATTTCATGCTCAGGGAATAATACGTAACGAAGAAACGGGTTTCTTTTCTCGAAATCCCAGCGTTGGTAAAATGACGATACATAGTAAAAAATATTAGCAAATACAGCACGTAAGACTACAATGACCATCGAGAAAACTAATTGCGGCAAGCCTCGGAATTCTGACGAAATTTCAAAGATGTTTTGCCCATGTCATAAACCTGAGACTTGTGTAGGATTCTCTAGTTTGGAGTAGCTCGAGTTGAACGCCAAAAACGTAATAAACGTAATAAAACAAAATTGTTTCAAAACCTCAACTCTCGATGTACCATATGGAAAGACTGGGTGTTTTGGGACAGTGACCACTTTATGTGAATGTAAAATCGCTTACCTTTTTATGGTGTTGTCGCGAAAAACGTTAACCCTCAATGAAGGAATGCGATCATGCTCGAGTTACGGTAAACCTTATTTCTTTGTTAGTTGCTCGGCTCAACTGTAAATATTCAAAACGCTCTATGAGACAATGATATCCTAGATCTGCCACTGGGTCCCAAACCGTTTTTCTGTGCAATTTTTCACTTATGAATTTTTCCTTCTGGCTTTCATTTTTCAGAGTGGTGCCCTTGTATTGTTTGTCGCTGCATTTCTCCGATTGTGGGAACTATGCAGCCAGTCTGAACCAATATCTCTCCAAGCCTGCTGCTTATGTTGACTTGATTTGGCACAAGTTTTCCTCTACCTTCCTTATGACCTAATTGGCTTTTTCTCTAACCAGTTATGAGATGGAACATCTTTTCTCGTGAGAAAATCTTTTGGCCCTTTCTCGCAAATGTCTGCACTGATTCTACTGCTTTGTGCCATTGTGTACCCACGTGATCAAGGTTTCATTGAAACACTTCAATTGTTTTTCGTTGGATAAATCCAGATCTACACAGTGGGGTGGCTTGGATACTTTAGACCTAAATCTGGTTTTACTAAACCCGCGTTCTGGTCTAACAGAACCAGGCTTTCACACTTTTAAATCACTTTTGTGAAATGCAAGTTGGGTCTAAAATTAGACCAACCTTAGGAAGACAGTAACGTTAGGACCTATGCTTGGACCTTGTTAAAATCTAGTCAAAGTCACGTGCTCTCATTAAAAATAGGCCTACACGTCAACATTTCTTGCTTTTTATTGAGGTCCTAGCGTTACTGATTTTATTAAACCACATTGATGAGAAATCAGCTGCTTGAGTCTGCGATGTTACGAAAAGGTATATATAGTGATTTGTTGAAATATATACACATGGCGATAGGCATTACAACGTTGAATTTGTGACGGTAAAATAAAACTACAATCGATATACATGTACTTACACAAACTTGAGGAATAATTCACGAGGTCAACTATCGGTATAAACACAGGAGTAAGAATCAACCAACAATTGGCGCGTTACACCTACAGTCAGTCGCAAACAGTCTCACACATATGCAAAATACTATTGAATAATATTGTCACGTGGTAAAAGAGGCGGTAAAAGCCGCCTCACCGATACCACCAACAGGTGGCGAATGAAATCGATAAACCCGTATAGAGTTCGTCTGCACTTAACATATATTTGTTTGCAGCGCCGATGTGGACGGGCGGCGGGGAGGGATTGCAAAGGCGCTTTTTGGGGACTTTCCTAAGGTTCCATGTACTAGTGTGCTCCAAGGCTGTTAGAGCATGATGCACTTACTATGGAAAAGGGTCGCGATCTTCCGCTTGGCACCCTAGATAATGGATGCCACTCCTCCAGTGTTAGTTGTTTCTGTGTGAGACGCTCCTGACTAACCATTTTACACTGAGACTTCCAACATTTTTTACAGTTGGCTTTTGTTTTATTTTTTGGACTCGGAACGTTTTCGGTCATGAGGTTGAACGAAGTGGACATTCCAAATTTCCAAACAATGGATTTGTATCAATGCGTTTAAATTGTCTATCGCTCATGAGTATGGAAAATGAAATCCAGAACTCTGTTAACTTTGATTCCATTATTAAGCAATTTTCTGAAAGTTTCCCAATGCTTGCATTGAATGATTAAAGGCATATTAATTAGGCCCTGCAAAGTGAGAAAAATATTAATCCCGGCAGTAGTAAGCCAAAACTAGCATCTATGGATTCCATTTTGATTACAGTATAAATCAGGAAACCAAAACATACCTCAAAATAAAAACAACCCGGCGAATTCTCCATTGAGTGATACTTCCATTTCGCGCTGCGACGGTTGCGCCGCGCATGCGTGGCATTTGTATGTATTCGTTTGTTTCGGTGTTGGTTGTTGTCGCTAAAACTTTTCGCAACTCGGCGCTTATTAACCGAATTGCATTAGGTTTATAGCTCTAGGTGAGAAAGCCATTCAACACTTCTTGATGGTATGCGATTATAACAGATAGAAACGATAACCATTTTACTTCACGAATAATTATTTCGCAAACCTGATAGTTTTAAAAAATAATTTTTAATTCTAAAACCTAAGAGTGTTACCAAAATGCAAAAATAACGGTGTAATATGAAAAGGAAATGAACTATTTTATGAATGACTAATTCAATCAGCAGGGAAACCATTTTAATGATTCAAAAGATTTCTAACCTATCAAGACAACTATTAATGTTATGGGTCACTCACGGCTGCTGTGAACAATGTAGTCGGGCATTCATTCAAAATTATACACATGCGCGCACTCAGTGGGACTCCTTCGAGCGAAGTATTTGGCGAAGTAGACAAAAGGGTCCGCCTCGGAGAAACAAAAAGTCCGGAAAATAGAAATCGAGACAAAAGTCCACTGAAAAGGCAGAACTACTAAAATTCGGCGAATATAAAAGGTCCACATTCTCAAAAATACGAGACCCCATTTTTAGGCTAGTGCGCGCATGATACATTTTAATTTATTAATTGGACATTTGGCCGGGTATCGTTTGATAGAGTTGTTCAGAAAAAATTAGGATGCAGTGACATGAGATTGAAAAACTAGCATATAGTAAGTATGATAAGTTGTCGAAAGTGGTTCTAAGACTAGAGCTGAAAAGTTGTCAGAGGCCATATTATTCCCGGCTTCCAGGTAGGACCAACAGTAGGTGGGTATAAACAGTGACCAACGTAACTGTCGGGCTTGTTGACCAATTTTGCCGAGAATCGCACCTGAACATTCTCGCTTGATGAACAAAAAGTGACAAAATGACAATGGAGTAATGAGAGTAGGCTTGATTTGATAACTACAACACTCGACCAAGGGCAAAACTGGAAATATACAGGGCAAACTCTTGCGGCTAACCTGGGGGGCACAAACTCTAAAAACAATACATTAGTCACGTGCGGGAGTTTACGGTGGCCCAAATATGACATCCAGCGTTTATGTTTTAATTATACCGGGACATCGAGATTCCGACTTAATTACCTCAAGATCCGAATTAATTATCTCGATTCTATCAATACAGTCTGTTCTTAAGTGCTCACCGGTCTGAATCGTGGTTTTCACTACGAATGTGCGAAGTTGTTTGGATAAAAACACGTTGCAAACCAAATTGGAAGCATAGCAACGGGGCGTCGAGAGGCGGTGAACATGAGGGCTCACAACTCCGGGGTCCGTGGCAGTTAAGGCGGCCGTCGGTGAAGGAAAAAATATCAAAAATGGCGTAACAAAAAACAAAAGTTCCAGAGCTTTGGGCCGGTCAGCCTCAGTTGGGCAAGGGTAATAAGTCAGAGAAGCCACGAGGGGCCCTCAAAATTTGACGGGAACAGTTTAAAAAAACGCCACATACACGTGGGTGACTGTTGACAGCTTGTAAAGGAAGAGACTATTTAGATTACGTAACTTCGTATATTGTACATTGCATGAAAGTTCGCCGACGCATTCCTTACAAAACTGGCTCCGTTAATTATTATACTAAAAACCCGTCCGCATTAGTCGATTTAATAACTACATAAACATGTAAATCAGAGTCCTCGTAGGTCGGGTTACCACTAGAGAATATCCTTCAGGGCCTTAATATTAGGCCATCACACCGAACAACAATACTACAGAGGCGCACACATCACGCCTAGTTTAATGATATGAGTTAACTACTGGTTGTTAAGTTGCATGAATTTTTCAAATCCGAAATTCACAATGTAGATTTTTTAGGAAATTCTCGATGACTGTATGTTCTCTTGATGGAAGACGACACGGAGTTTAGAGACTCTCCCCCCAAAAAAAAAATTCAGAATTTATTCCTGCCCGTTTGGACAGGAATATATTTTGGAATTTTCGAACGTGGTGGATTCTAGTTCATGCCAGTTGTGGGCTGTCACGGTTTACGAGTTATAACTGCACCCCCAAAATCGCATAAATCGGTGTTATTTGACGACAGACAGCTCTTGCACTTTGACTGACAATCATTCCTGTTAGACATGTACACTTGTACACAGTCATAAAATCATACTCCTGACAGTCTGATGCACACAACAACCCCTCTCCATCAATAACGCTTAAATATTAACGATCTTCAGAAGAAAAACTATTTATTGAATTCCGTTTGTACTGACATGTTATCGTTACACAACCAGAAATAATATCGCTTTTGTATAATTCACAAATAGTGGTCTTGAAGTTCCTTCATATTTCGATTCCTGACAATGCTACTGTTTTTTTTTTTGCTTTACTTACCTCGCGTTTTTGGTTGTTTGAGTCGCATGTCGTGATGCTGCTCTGCACGCATAAAACGACGGGTGAAGTTCGGAACAGAGGGTCTGAACTTAACTCCGTCTTTGTGAAGGAAAGTGTCGGACATATTAGCGTGTGGAGGCAGAGAATTGTAGACCTGCAGCGAGTTCTACGGTAGAGGTGATGAAGTCTATAGCCAGAAGATCACGGAAGGCCTTTGCCCGGTTGCATGAAACAGTCCCAAGCAAGGACTCAACTAAGTTCCTTACATCTACCACGTATTTGTGGACTTGTGAAGGTACTGATTGTCCTTTCTTTTTACTTTGATATAAATAGTGAATGAAGTCTATGTTAAATTCTCTATAATACTGGAAATATGTATAGGTCGTTCTATGCAAAGCCTGTAATTTAAGGACTACGCCCCTTGTTATTTTTGACTGACTTAAGGGCTCAGTTTTTAGTTATATTTCTAGAAAATATCATTCGTGCTAAGAACTAATAATAAAGATGAATAATAGAAAAATATTACATCTGTGAGTAAAGAACGAAACAAATACACAAAAGTTTTTTGGGAACTTATTTGAGCAGTCTCTATTTGGAACTATTTCATGCAACAAACACAAACTCCGTCTGCAAACTCCAAGTTACTTCTTTTCTACTCTTCTTGAGTATGAAGTAGAGGTAAGCGTCAACGATGGTTTACACACACTCTTATTTCCAAGTTTGCTGGTCATTGTGATCTTTGTAGAACCCGATGGGAAGTACTTGGCCATATTTTTGATATACGCCCTTTCAGAATGTGGAATAGGAAAAGGACCCAGTTGAAAGAAGTTTTCGCGAAGGTAATTGTGTCAAAGTCTTAAAGTAGGATTTGGGCCGAAAAATGCAATCCTTTTGTTAAGTAACGGGTCGTAACAAAGTCTCCAATCTGAGAGGTATGTAGTCCCCTTTATTTCACCCACCCTCGGCCCTAAAAACGAGCTGCAAACCACAGTCCACACTCGAGATTTCGAGTTCACTGTCTTGAACTTATGAAGTGGGAAATAACATTTGTTTGGGTAAACTATACTAGACCACATAAGGATATGGGCATATCCTAAGTTCAAAAGAATATTTGGAAAGTAATTTAAGAGTAGAGTTTGGAGATGACATAGCGTAAAATCGAGTTGGCGTTGGGAATAAATACCAGAGATAACACGAAAAGTGAAGATGTGTTCAAGTAAATAGACTGAAGAGGGCACTAATTGTAAAAATATAAATCACAAAACAACAACAGGTTTAAACCAACACCCAATGCTTTGCTGTGCTCCTCATCGTTGTCGGAATTGTTTGATAACCACTTTTTTCTCCACATGCCGCGCATATTTATCGGAAATATTCGCAATCACACTGCCTGTCAGCTGCTTTGATCACGGGGAAATAAGTTTCACTTATTTTCAGCGTGTCGTTGGCGTTAGTAAAATAGTTTTTAAAAATCTAAGATTTATCTATGAGTTATTTACGATAGGTTCGCTTATCAATGTCACGCAAGTTGTTTACATTCACTTGACGCGCAAACATTGAATTGTTTGTAATTACGACATTAAGATTACATAAAAAATTTCACATGTTCTACAAATTCCGCTGCCATGGTATTTTTTGTAAGATTCTGAAATCAAATATTGTCCGATCATAGCAATCATGCTTAGACATTTAATGAAGTAAATTTGAAATGAAAAGTCATATGACATAGGGCACGTCTTTGACACCTGATAGAAAACGTTCAAGTTGAAATCCATTCCAGTTGTCTCGAATGGTTGTTTTAATGGTCCTTTATTTAATTTCAACAAACAATACAAACATGTTTATGGGACATATTTATAGGAAGGTCAATCACGTTGACACAATGACTGCGCAAATTCTGCACAGACATCTTGAACTTCGAAGTTTACTACATCTCTAAAAGCACTTGGCCCAAGAGTTCGGTTATAAATGCCGATGATGAAAAGATCGGCGGCTGCAACCATTTTGTCACACGCTGATGCACAGCTAATACAGTCGTGACTATCACAGGTAAGGCAAGTGGTTGTATCATGACAGGTACCATAATTTTTCATCTATCGAGCACTCAGTATGACAGTGAAGCGAAAATATATTTTGTAATATTTCTCATAAACAGAAATATTTTTATTCCATTATGACTTAATTTCCATCGTGTAGATGTCACGATGTAACAATTGGCAAACTGTCGTTTGAATCAGCGCCATGTTGTCGTATAAGCAAGAATTATTAATCTTCATACGATCACTATGATGTGTATGTAAACTGAATAATTCTTGCTAACACTTGGCAAATTTTCCATTATTGGTAGCAAGCCGTGAAAATTGAGAAATAAAAATTTTCGAGCCAGGAAAGTTATTCACTCAGCTGCTGACCCAAGGGTCGAGTTCCGTAGATTCAAGAATTTCGCGAAGGAAGTTAGGTGATCACGTGCTTCGCTTGTATTACATGGCGATATCCAGCGAAGTCTTGCTTGATGTCGAGTTTTCCAGAGGTTCTCGCGTCTATGGAACACACGCCTGGACTTCAGAATACCTAGGGACAAATTCATCAATTCACGATTTGCAATGTGACCAAGAACTTCATTGTAGGATGATTTCTATAGTTTTCGAAAGGGAATTGCTCAACATAAAACAAAGATTGGATGTTCCTCTCAAAACGTACCACGGATATTTTCAAAAAATGTAGCCAAGTTAAGTTTAATCCGGGTTACTTTCAGAGCTAGCAACACATGTGCAAAACTTATGTACTGTTACGAACTCTCGTCATTATTTGTGCGCCTGTTTTGATAATTGTTTCTAGATTGATAAAAAACCGACAAATATATTACACGCGCGCTATTGCATCCGACTCAAACCTTGTTAAACAAGGATGTTAGAAGGCCATGCCTCTTGTTTCATGATTGTTTTGCTTAGTTTCAGACGGAAGCTATGAGGAAACGAGAGTTGTACCAACTCCACGACATCGGGCCTAATTCTAAAGAACATCACTGTTACGATAACCCTGTCAGTACAGTAAAAGACGAGGAAGAAATCACAGATGGCCAATGCAGGTATGATATTTATACACTCTAAGAAATGCTTCCACTAGTCCATTCTGACTTTTCAACATTTGTGCCCTACACATACAGAAGAAATCATGTTTGCCCTTCTTGAAGAAAATATCATGTTAGGTTCTAAGATATTACAATATCACGGGAATAAGAGAAATATGGCAAAAACGATTCTCCCTTTGGTAGCAGTAAAAAAATTACTTTCTTAGTGCACTGCGTTGTTTTTAGAGGCAAAATTTAGAATGTGTAGAATGAGTGTCCCAAGACAATATGTGTCGATGTGGTACCAAACGGGAAGTGTTAATTTTCTCGGTGATTTATAGTTCGAATGACTTACGAAGACCGAAGTATCGTCATGTCAAAGACCCCATAATTCTTATCGGTGGTGTGTGTATCAGTCGGCAACATGCTGCAAACAATTGATGAGCGAGAGACTTGACATTACGCTGGAGTAGTTTTATTATTACTTTATGTTCTATGTTCAAGTTCATTTATGTTGGTCAAACGTATCAGGATGACTAAGCGTTTTACATGTAGGGCCAACTGATGCAATCTCTCGAGAAAAGGTGGACTACGATTAGCAGTCAACAATAATTAACCAATCCAAAATGACTCCTTCAGCAATTCAAATTTGACGCGTTCTATCAAAACAGGTGAAATAAACGCTGGATTTTTTAAAATATATTTTATAAGCCAATGGGCCGTGTGTTCTTGATGTAGAACACAAGTGACCTGTTTCTGCATAATCATTATATCCTTGGACAAATGACCTACCGGGAATTTCTGAAAATAGGCCCACCCAAAAGTACACCCACCCATGGGCCCATGGGCGTACTTTTGAAAAATGTTTCCAACTGTTTGCGTATTTTAAAATTCTGATGGATTGTTCTAAAATTCGCAGGTAACATGTTTTGATATATGAGTTTGTTTGTTTCGGCAAATCATTTTATTTAGGATTGCCAGTTCACTCAGATTACTATCATTTAACAAGATATTGGATGACTCTTTTGTAACTAACCGTATTAACGAAGAAGGACATTTTTAACAATACAGTTTCCGAATATATTCGCGGGCGTAATTGGTCGTTTTCTGATAGAACACAAGTGAGAATCTATGAAAGGCTAGCAGTGAGGGTGGAACATTGAAAACCAGTCGTGTGTTTAATATATGGATAATAAAACATAGAAACAAAAAAACAATGATTAACGTCACTGGTTATTTGAAAATGAGTTTTGCGAATGCGCCTACGTTGCGCTGCTTAGCTTACCAGCAGTAGATTTGGTAAATGTACATCTTAAAAAGTCAGTTGTGCATTTATGGTAAATATGTTATACAAAGTTCGTGGTAATCATTTCGGGTTACTACTATCTCGATTCGTGACGAGCAAGCCGATTGAAATCGGGCTCTTACCTCGTTAAATCAAAATGCAGCTCACGAATCTCGGTATAACCCACAGTTATCACCATGGTTGTAAAAACTCGAACTTTCCAGTTAAGGCTCGAACTTGTAACTTCAATTCTGGGGTCATCAAGTGCAAAACAGGATTAGATATTCACCCACGTAAACCGTAATGTACTCACGCACATAGTAATAGAGACTAATCTCGCGTTCGTAACCGACTAGAGCAGAAAATGTCAAAAAAGTTCGAGTTCGATTTCGAGTAAAAAGATTGAACGATTCAGTGCTTCAGTGCTGTATAGGAAATAGTATGCTCTATGCAGATGTACGGTGGGTTTTTATTTTGCAGTGTCGGAGATCTGGAGGCTAATGTCGCCTATGGCCTAACACCGTCTCACCAAGAACGAAGGGGCAACAAGTATCTACCAAGTCTTAAAACATTCAAGCCATTTCGTCGAAGCAAGTAAGTTTATGAAATTGCAGAGGGATTGCATTATTCCCACTTTCGGCTTTGTGTGGGGCTTGATTTTGTTCCCACACGTGGCGGAGAACACTGGAACCAGTTTGCAAAAATGATGAAGTCCAAAGTGACAAATGTGAGCTAACAACTAAGAAGATTTTCGCTACAACACCAAGAAAAGTGGTGTCCATGAACGTCATGAATGATATCTACTATTTGCAACATTTACCAATTATGTCCCCTCATGATTTTTATATCTCTCTGACTTATGAAACGATTGTAATTATACTTCGATCGATTTCAAGTCACAGTGAAAGAAATCACTGATTTATTAGACAGAAGCGGCAAATAGTGTCAATCTAAAATTTGCCACTGCGAAACTGCGCGTTACCAAACAGTACTCCTGCTATGGGCGTGTATCAGTCTATGCTAATTACAGTTTCCGCGATTCATTGTTTTTTTATGTCAGTCGAGGCTGGAACTAAAGTATATTTCATGATATTGAAAATTTCCACAATTCTGTATGGATTTTCAAATTTTAAATTCTTCATGAAAACGATTGAATTACTTTGTTCCAACGTTTGTGTTTTTTTTTTTGGTTAATTGATAACAGAGGTCAGAGTTTGTGCATAGGGTGCTGCTCAAAAGCCAATATGTTGACTACACGCGTGAAACGATGGAGTTCTGCCCCTGAAGTTGATTTCAGTAATTATATTTTGCTTCTCATGAATTTCAAGCTTCCAATAACTACATCGGAATAGCAATTGTTTAATCTGTCATCAAATTTTAACTTTACTTTACACAGAGTTCTGCTCCGTTCCGAACAGTTTTTATCTCTGTAGAAATCACGCAGGCCCAGTTAAGTCAACGTGACGGTGGTCTTTGCTGTTTCAGAAACAAAGATGAGTTGCCACTCAACAAAGCGGGATTATTTTCCTACATCATGTATTCGTGGCTCACCCCGTTGATGTCAAAATGTAACAACAACGCAGAATCCGTCGATGTTGAGGATCTGTGGAAAAACTCGTCAGAAGAATGTGCTGCTAACAACATAAAGAGGTCTAAGACGAATTATTTAGGGTTGCAAAGAAATTCATTGTTTACAATATGTTATGCTGTCAGATTGTAAATGTTTAAAGTGACAGACAGAAAAAACGAAAATATTGGGTTTGGTACTTCGCAGCCAATCGTCTTCCAGATCGAACTGTTTACGGATTTTCAAACTCATCATCTCACTGTGCAATGTATGTGACTTTAAGGGAATTGTTTTTTGTCCCTGTTTTCGAGTATAACGTCCGTTATTGTTAAGTATTGTAACCTCGTTCACGACCCAGTTTTTCTATATTGAGTACAGACCGTTTTTGTACACCAAATATAGCTTTGATTATCATATTTAGTTATATTTCTCATAATGAATTAAACATTACTTGCTGCAAATTTTAGTATGAACGCAATGACATTCATGACAGGGCAGTTTTTGCTATTGAAAATCAATTATAAATTGTCGATCTCTGCAGGCTGGAAAAACTATGGGACGATGAACTTCGAAAGAAAGGTTCAAAGAAGCCTTCATTTGTGCCTGTTTGGTTTCGATTCGTGCGAACGCGGTTGTTTGTAATGTGGGCTGTCTTTATCCTTCTGTTGGGCTTCCGTTTTACCTACTCAGTAAGTCAAATATTTTTGCACAGCATTCCTATCCTTTAAAACCGCCCTACTTCAGTATTTAAGAGGTCAAAATATTTATACGTTTATGCTCATAAATCAGTCTTTTGATATTCCTCACCGTGATAATATTATATTTTTGTTACCAGCAAGAGTCTAAAAACTATTACTTACACAGGAAATTGCTTCAGAGTTAAGTGAGGTTGGCTAACCCTAAATTTATGATTTCTAAAACAGCGCATATGCACATTGGTTGTGACATGGCAATGTTTTTTTTTTTTGTTAAATTCCAAAGCTCTTTGGCCTATATTGATACAGGCGATCCCGCCCAAAGGCGGCCGAAAAGCAGGCTACGTTAATGAAAGTGTCCCCGCTATTCGACCGCCTTCGGGCTAGGGCGTTCTATATTAATATGGGTGTCCCAATCAGCGGCCGGAAATTCAATTTCTTGCTTACGTAACATTTAACAGCAGTCCTTTTCATTATGATAACTGAAGTCGAAGTAAACTACCATCGACCACAAACATACACACGCGCGAATGCGCGCGCACACACAAACACACACATCACAGTTAAGCATACACGTTGTACAAAGTCCATTAAGTATTATGTATTACAGGTGATAGTGTTACGGGAACTACTGGAATACCTTGAAGCAGAGGAGAAGGATATTGGCTGGGGTATAACCCTTGCAGTTTTCATGACTTTAGGAGAGGTTGGCCGAATGTTGTCGTTCGCCTCTATGTGGGCAATCATCTATCAGGGAGGTATGTGAACATTTTTATGCCGTGGACAATTACACGCCAGTCTAGTGGTTTCTACAAAAATATGGTACATTGAAATAAGTAGCATTACTTTAAAGATTTTCTTGCTTTGTTTCAGCGGGTCGTTTCCGATCAGCATCGATTGTGATGGTATACAAGAAACTTCTCAAAGTTCGAGGTTTGAAAAAAACATCGGTAGGAGAGGTGAGAATTCGTCTTAAGCACTAAACTCCGCAATTGTTGTAGTACTGGTTAGAGTATTTCAAAATCCATAGATCACATTTTCCCATACACATAATTCCTTGCAACCGACGCTGTATCTCCGAAGTCCCTTGCAGAATCTTGGAGATGTTTAGCTCAAGTCTCCCTATGAACTTAGCTATGACAACAAATTTAGGACCTATCAGACTACGGTTCTAATTCGTTTAGCTTTGTATTTCCGGAGTTCCTTGATAGATTTTCATGCAATTCGGCAAGGAGACGACGACGCCATCACTAACCTGGTGGCCTTTTTCTATTAGTTTCGAGTCCGTTCTTTGCCGTCCGCCTCTATGCCATGGCTTCCTTGCCGCCCCTCCCCCTAAATCCGGCCGCCAATGGGCCCATTATGAAAATTAACAAGTGTGTTTCTGCCGATAAGACCACGATTGACATTGATTTTTGGACAGCCCCACTACTGTGGTGCCTTCCTAGTGGCAATTTCGTTTTCTTTGCGTATTTGGTAGCGGCACCGTTGTGAAATTTAGCAAGTGTTTTCCTGTGAATCGGTGACAACACATGAAAACGACTTTCGGACGGTTCCGGCTACCGCTATGTCCCCTTGTCTCTACTGTTACACTTACCTCTGTATCTTTGGATTTCCTGTACTAATTTTTGTGAAATTTTGTAAATGGTTTCGTATTACGGAGACGACAGCATCATTGCATGGATTCGCCGTTTTCTGTGCCACCTAGTGGCCATTTTATTGTCCACGAGTTTTTTGGAGTCTGCTTCTTTATCTGCCACAGACTGTTCAAAGGATCCAATAACATGTGATCCTGCTGAGAAAGTCACGGGTGACCTTCATTTCTATAGAGATTTGACTACTAGTGTGGCGGCAGTTGTATCCTGTATTTTTCCGTATGAATGAGCGAACGATGACGACTTCCTAAAAGATTTGACTACTGCTGTATTATATATATCCCCTATACGCAATTTCAGTGTTTTTTACCTTTACCTCTGAATCTTAGAGCTCCTTGACAGAATTCCATGAAGTTCGGAAATTAGTTGACAACACCTTTCTATTTTCGGAAGGAACAGACATATTCTGCGACGCCTAACGGCCATTTGCATTATTTTGAGTATGTTTTAATGCCGTTCTCTATGCGCCTAACTGCTCAAAGCATCTTAAAGAAAATTACAGATGTTTTCCTAATGACAACAGCACGACTGATGTTTCCCGTAGGGCGGGTATGACTACTTTGGCGCGCCCTACTTGTAATTTGTTTGCGTTTGCACCTTCATTCAATACGGTGACAGGTGACAACTTCTTTCTGCAGGATCCGACTACCCGATGTGCCTCGTAGTAGAAATTCTATTTTTTATGTTTCCGTCTGTATCTTCAGGCGAATTTTCATAAAATTTGTCAAATAGGTTTGTATTAGGGAGACGGCGAGGATTTCTTGAATTTTTTGATTGGGCTCGCCACCTACTGGCTACTTCTATGATAATGATAAGCGCCCCTAGAAGCAAACACGTTTGCAATGAAATTGTAGTCGCATTTCACAGCTTTGTGTTGCTTTTGAAAATTATATTGGTTTTCCCCTGGGGGACACCCAGCGTTCTCGGGTGGTTCTGCGCTGCGTTTCTCCACTACGCCACAGCTTTCCATAACTGTCGTTGACTATTGCCGACAATGCATTTTCGCCGAACTTATAGTGCCTGAAATTTTATGAATCATGCTGAAAACAGTTCCAAGATCCAACACCCTGCAATTTCAATTTCACATTGTTTGAACAGATAATTTTTCAATTATATTTTGTTATAGTAAAAAGAAACGAAACAAATTTCTCGACAATCGAGTTTTAAGTTTATTTAGAAGGAACAAGCTACAAAATGTCGGTTAAAATGTAAGTTGAAGGTAAAATCATTGCTGTTGCATCCAGCACAAGGAGTTTAATAACGAAAGATTTCTGAAACTACTGCATGGATCAAATTTGAGCTTCGCACGTACTTTCATAGACTCCCATTGTGTTTTGAACAACACTTTAGCTTTAGCTTCACAAGCGCTCCACTTCACAATAACGGGATTCGCTTATTTCTCACAATTTCAACTAATTCTGGCTAATTCTTTCCTCTATCGGCTGTCTCCGTGATATGTATTTTGACTAGCAGTTTCCAATTTAATGTCGCGTCAATTCGTAATCGTCTAGAAACACATAATTTTTAAATTTTGTAAATAACAAAATGTTATTTACGAGAAATTTCAAAACACTACTTTAAAAATTTTTTAAGGTACATCACCTGGAATCTTGGAACGTTTTTCCATACCCTTGATACATATGCTCATTAAGCCTGAACAATAGTTCTCACGTTAACAGTGGATTAATTCTACTATGAAAGTGAGTTGGGAGATCCGCTACGTTTGATGTAAAGCGGTTCAACCTTGAAAGGGCAGGCCATCTCAAGTAAAGTTCATCGCCGTTTGAAAGTGCTGCGCTGAATGGTCTGGGGATGGAAGTTATTTCCCCTTATGGCTTGTAAATGCTTCAGCCATCATTTGTGTGGTTGAGCAAGCGGGGCTGCTTCCGTAGAGCAACAAGGCTTTTGTGAGAAAAGTGAGGTCTCGCAAGTCTTCGCGAGATATTGCCAGCCTTGCATGACAACTGAACAATTTGAAAACTCGTGATCGTACAAATGTCTTGCGTCTAATGAAGTGCCACTGGTTTATATTTCTCGTTTTCGTTTATGAGTATGTTCCTCTAACTTAACATAATGTCAACTAATCGTTTAACCCTTACAGCTACTCAACATCACGGTCAACGACAGTCAGAGGATATTCGAGGCCACCACGTTTCTTATTGGCTTCCTAAACTGTCCGATTTCCATGACCTTCTCACTCATATACGGGTACTACCTAATAGGTGTCTGGTCGTTGGTCGGTAACGCGACAATTCTAATGTTTTACCCCATACAGGCAAGTGTTTATCATTAAGTAATTAATTTATTTACTTATTTATTTATTGCGTCTTTGCAATACACTTAAAAATGGAAAATTAATTTGCACACATGTTCACAATAGAACTTTCATGTGGATTTTTATCTGTAAAATGATCCTGATGGTAAATCGTAAATCAATCGTCTCAAATGCACCTGTGCCATCAGGAGCATTGTCATTATTGACGTGTGGTTCGAGAATGGTGGACGTTCCCTCCCACAAACTGCAGTGAAAGGTCCAACGTCATTTGAATATCAAATCCGCCTTCCACGAAAAACGCTGGATTTATATCACTTACCTTTATTGAATTAGTCTCAGCTTGTTCCCAAGCCTTGCTCAAACTCCATGTGATTTCTAGGGTTTAAAAGGTCCAACAACCCATATTGCTCAGATTTAACTCGAATACAAAATACCTTATATGAAAGTTTTTTGTGAATCCGTTCAGTCACGTCTGAGATATGACGCTTCGAAGTTGGCCAAAATTGTACGTTTTTCTAAGGTCTTAATCATGAAATATTATAGATGGGGAACTCAATTTCCTATCTTTGCTAATGAGACGAATCAATTTTTTGTAAAAGAATCAATGATTTGTGACTTTTCCACTAATACTCTTCCATGATTGAACATTACAGGTAATTATATCAAAAATTACGCACTACGTTAAGAAAAAATGTATCGCAATTTCGGATGCTCGTGTACGACGAATGGCGGAAGTCATATCTAGCATCAAGTTAATCAAAATGTATGCCTGGGAAAAACCTTTCACAGAGATTATAAAAGGTTTGTTATCAAGTAATGCACTTGTTCTTGCATGTGGAACTAACTGAAATTTTAACTGTTAAAATTGTTTTTAACTATTACCAGCCTTTGAATTACCTAACATTGTAAGGTATCTTGTTAAAAAATCAAGTCGGTAGCGTGTATTTGTCCACTTCATTACTTGTAGTATTGCATAGCCAATAAAAATGGTATTTCACTCTTTTAATATATTCATGTGAGGATATAAGCACACTCTACTTTGCATTACATTCCTGCCTCAATTAGGACTGGTTCACTAATTTCTTTGTGCATGGCTACATTGCGCGTATTTACAGCCCTCTTATTGGTCTATGTTATCACGTGCCACGAGTTTGCTCACCTCCCTGTTCTCATAGGGTGATGATTGTCACATGTCTATTTTTGAGACCCCGATGTTACCCACATAGACAGCTTGCAGCGCATGACTTTATTGAGGACCTCATTTTTCCAGGACACCGCGACCATGAACGTGTCCAGCTAGAAAGGTTGAACTACACACAATCTTTAAGTACTACCATCTCGCCTATAGTACCTACTCTGGCCGCTGTCGTCACTATTGTCGGTCACACACTCAGTGGAAACTCATTAAATGCCGCTCAGGTGGGCCTTAAAGACAACATTTGATAACAGGTTGTGACGATGCTATATAAAAATCTGAAGAGAGGTAACCCATTCGGAAAGTTCCCATCAATCTTCAAATTATCTGTAATTTTAAGTAATTTTCTCATGTGACGTCATTTTAGTGAGCTTGCCCCCAAGGAAAGCAGTGTGAACTGATGGAGCTACCCTCGTTGTAAATATTACATTAATAAATAATAAATAAATAAATTGCGTAAAGGCTCTGCAAATTCTCGACCTTCACTAACCACTGCCCTGATATAACACATACACACTCTTTCTGCAGCTAGTTAAGTGAATGTAAATATTTTCTTGAATATCCACTTTTTCTGCAATTTTCCAGGCATTTACTCTCATAAGCAATTTCAACATCGCTAGAATTGGAATTCTTGTTCTGCCGTGGACCGTTCGCCAGTGTTCAGAAGCTTTAGTTGGACTTCGACGACTTGTGGTAAGTGTAATTATACGGTCAGGATATGGCGCGCTGACGGTAAATTCTCCAAATTCTTTTTCCGCACGAACTAAATCCTCATGGCGAATTAATTCTGACTGTCTTTTTCGCAACAGTTACCAGTAATTGAGTCACTGCAGTGACAGAAGTACTTAATCCGAAACCTGTTTCATGGTAAAACCTTGCTTGGTACTCGTTTACACTATTGACGGAAAAGAGCCCACAAAATGAAACCCCAATGCATCCTTTCAAAGACTAAGCACTCAATAGGGACCAATTTGTTACGAGCTTCTCCTCATTTGTAGAAAGTCTCACTTTCATACAAGTTTCCTCCGTAACATTCATGTTGATTAAATGAATATTAATTGAATTGTGATCCCTTTTCAACACAACTACTTGTTTAGAGTTCAAAAATAGACACTTTTGTAGAGTTTCCACCAAAAACTATCTGTTTCGCGGAGAGTTTGATCAGAAAAAGGCAATCTGACATAGACAATCTGACCGGCGAAAGGTCCAACAGGGAAGCAGACTCTGTACCACACCTGTTCAAGTAAACCAGGGGAGACAATACCCAATGCAATATTAGTTTCAGTACAGACCACAGCAACATTCACTTTGCCCTTCTTCGTTTAGGAACTCTTAACTATGGAGGAGTGTGCTCCCATGGAAGAAAACAACAGTCGCGCCGAAAGTGGATGTGTCGTCAGATTTCAGGCAGCTAACTTGGCATGGGATGTCGCACCTGACGAGGGTGATCTGAACGAGGAGGGGTTGAAAAATAAAGTGTTACGTAAGGAAGAACTCGTGAAGAAGAGTAGCGTGTCGGAAGCTAAAGCAAAGACTAGAGTCTTCAACAACAACACGACAACCCTCAGGAACATAGACTTGTCAGTCAAAAAGGTACTTAAAGAGGGATGGAAAGCGAAAGATCTTAAAAATATGTTTTAAAACAATACCTGACGAAAGTGCCATCTTGTAACGTCTAATAATGAGTAATTCACTTTATCCTATGATGAAATTTCTAGAACAATTCACAAAATTCACGATTTTTGAAATCCACGCGAGTGAAAAACTATGTGGTTACCAAAGAAATTTCAACCTCCCTCTCGCTTATAATAGATGTGCGCATACGCTCACAGTCAGTTGCTTGAAGTCGCTTGAGGTCAAAAGTCACATTTTCCATATAAGGGAAATGCACTGTCTTTGTCTTGCCATACCAAGTAAGGAGACATGTTTTGCCTTGAGGGAGAAAAGTCGACGAAGGGGCGAGCAGTTGACTAACCACTTTTTGAAATTTGAAACTAAAAGAAAATGCTTTGATATTATTAGAAATTAAATATCTTTACAGCAAGATCTCAAAAATACTTGGTGAGCAGGTTAAATTCTGTTTTAGTCGCAGAGAACCACTTTCAATTAGTCTCTTTATCGCGTTCCACGCTTCTTTAAAGGATAAGCCGAGCAAAATCATTTCGAGCGTATTCGTGACTGGTATTTCATTTTCTGCAAAATTGTATTTCCTAATCTAATTGAAGTTGTTTTGATTGTGATGCAGGGCCAGCTTGTTGGAATTGTGGGTGCCGTGGGATCTGGAAAGACATCCTTGCTCTCTGCTGTGATCGGTCTGGTAGGTGCTGAAGGAAGTTCCATTATAACTTCGCTTTCAGTAAAAGCAATAACAACACAATGGTTCAAACAAAATCAGGCTTCCGTACGTGCTGACATTACTAAAAGTCGGACATCAAGAAGAAGTCAAGTCGAGATTTGTTTAGTAAAAGCTTGAAAGTTAATTGTACTTTCTTGTGCTCTATTTCAATTATTGTAACATGCATTGAGAAAATATTTTGATAGATGAGACGAGTCACCGGCGAAGTCGAAGTCAATGGTAAGATCGTGTACGCTGCACAGTTACCATGGATTTTCAATGGGACTGTGCGAGAGAATATTCTGTTTGGTGGCGATTACGACGAGGAGAGATACGGTATTGTTGTTCACGCATGCTCACTGGACCAAGACTTTGCACAGCTAGCAGATGGCGATAATACTGAGGTATGTCTTGACTGATGGAAGCGTCTCCATCAGGTTAGATCAGGTATTTTGATAAAGTCCGACAAAATATTCTGGAGGAGGTATTACACAAAGACATCTATTTCTTTCTTAAAGGTGTTAATTGTTAATTCACGCAAGAACGCATGCATAGGTCCGAAATTATTTTGCCAAAAATGTGGCATTAAGATTGCATGGGACTTTAGAGCTCACGAACTGCTAGATGTTTGATTTGTAAATTTGCCCACGTCATCGCTCGGCATAACGTTTTGAGGACACAATGGCCGCGTTAACCATTGAAACGGCGCGTGTTTTGGACAATCGACTCGCAATGTGGGGGGGGGGGCACCATGGCTCCCCCAATGCCCGACTATGACTAACTAATACTGGACCCCGGCCACATATGTTTTGTTGCACCTTATAGATAGGGGATCGCGGCGTCAACCTCAGTGGCGGACAGAAACAGCGGATCAGCCTCGCACGTGCTGTCTACAGCGACAGGGATGTCTATCTGTTGGACGACCCACTGTCCGCTGTTGATGTACATGTCGGACGCCACATATTTTTCAAATGCATCAAGACGATTTTGGCAGGGAAGACGGTCTTGCTCGCTACACATCAACTACAGGTAAGCCACTGTCTGATTGATAATTCGACATTTAAGTTGTTCCGATGAGTTTACACAAAAACACGAGATTTAAATTAATATAAAACAAGCGCACCAAGCTACATTCTGCCTTTATGTACGCTGTTCTTGGCTTCACCGTTAATATTTTTGAGAAGATTAATGTTGTGTGCTTGTGGCTGATAAAATCGAAGTTTCACTTTCGTTACATTTCAGTATTTGAAGGAATGTGACCACGTGGTAATGCTACGTGGTGGTGAAATAATCGAACAAGGTACTCATGAGTCACTCTTGTCGGCTGCGGGTGACTACGCTGATCTAATGTCAGTCTGGGACTCTGAGGACCGGAGCACAGCCGATGACGTTTCTACAGGCTTGGGAAAGAACGAATCAACCGTTAGCTTGAATGGAAAAGAAAAATCGGGTGAGTTCTAACGTGTAGCTGAAGCACTGTCTTGTGATGCCCAACGATCAACGAAAGGAACAATTTTCATTTTTATGCCATATCCATATTACACACAGCTCAGCACGTATGTGCGTATTTAGGCCCGTGCGCTTGGAGTCTGTTTTACAGGACCTAAACAGAGACTTAGGCCTAAGTTTTGGCGCAAGTCTCTGTTTAAATTCTGTGTAAAACGTCATGAAGTTACGGCAGGCCCATGTATCCGAACTAATACGTTTTTGCTTACAGGTGCATGTGTCTAAGTTTCACTTTTAGGTGTGGTCTACATGCGTATATTTTGATTTGGATGTTTCTGTGTGTAATTTGTCCACTTTTAGTACTTAATTTTAAAATAAATACACCAACATCAACTGTAACCAACAAGTGAATAAACCTCCATTCAAGCTTTTTCAAAATTGTGTTTTTTGCTCAATAAATAAAACCGATATTCTTCAGGGAAGCTCACAACAGCAGAAGGAAAACAAACAGGAGACATTCCTTTCCGCGAGTATAAGATGTTCTTCAAGGCAGCAGGTGGATTGTGCGCCCTCTTCAGTTTGGTTTTTGTTTACACCCTGTATGTTGGCAGCGGTCTTTTCTGTAACTGGTGGTTAAGTTATTGGATTAACCAAGGTGATGGGGTGAGTAGATCGGTTCAAGGGCAATGAGTGTATGACAGAATACTCATCATTCGACTACACGACTTCATAGTTCGTTATGCCGTTCATGTTTGTACATGGTGTGTTCTGAAACAGATTCTCAGTGAAATTAGAAAGTCATTTTAGGAATTGTCACTTAATTATTGATGGTTGTAATTGAAATGGAGATATTGGCTGCTCTTGATTGACTTCGCCGGGTCAACCGATAATTGGTTCTGTAAGCCAGAAGTCGTCATCGAGAACCAATCACATGTCGTAGCCCGTTTACCATGCGAAACCGACACATCACCATGTATGGCAGAGCAAAAAGATTATGAGATAGAAAAAATTGCAATAACCAATGCCGTTTGTTGTATTTATTTGGGATACATTACTTTAGAACTTGCCATTTCAGTTATTCCAAATAGTTCAATAGGCGTGTCGAATACACAATCAAGGAGCGACACCAGAGCAATTTATTGTACGGCAACATTTTTAAGTCTTCGAACAGTACCTTTAATTTCGGACAACGGCGTTCTTTCAACAATTGAATGCAATTATTTAGATTCTTTTTTTTAGTTTTGTTAGCTACAGGCTTACTGCTGCTGGTGGTACAGCTAATGTAAGTGCTGGGAAAATATTTGTTCTCCTCCATTTTTATTTTCCTGAGTCAGTTTATAAATTGTCGGCATGCTGTCTGATGATTGTTAAGACTACTTTTCTTAAATTTCAGAGCGTGTTTGACTCAAATTACAGCATAAGTTCAACAAATTTGTCACATTTTGAGGACAGGCTTCGTCGAGATGTAAACATGAACAATTTGCAGTTAGGTGTCAATAAGTTCTCTGATATTTCACTCGGAAATATTACGAACTCAAGTCCTTTAAGCACTGATTACATGTCAACGCGCCATGAACTGTCGCCAATAACTGCAGACACAGCAAAAACGAATTCCATTAGCCTGGCATATTCCACTGCTCCAGGACTCTCAGTTTCACCTAGTCATCATGTGAACGGTTCGCAGACTTCGTCACAGGCAACCCAAGAATTGACAACTGTGACTGTAGTAACATCTAGCAGAGCCACGGATTATTCTAACTATGCATCACAAAGTACACAAGAGCACCCACAAACAGAACATACCACGCTTGACTCAGAAACTGCAACGTCACAGGCTCGCCAAGAAACTACGTCTATGATAAAAAATACTGCAACGTCAAGCGACCATACTGAGGCATCAGGACACACAACGCAAGCTACCAAAGAATCCACGGTAATCCCAGAGAACACAACACGAACCAGTACCGCTTTGGATACCTCAAGACTAACATCGCAGTATACCACCAGAACCGAAAACACAGAGACAAAAGCATCGTCATCTTACGTCACGGACGGACATACAACTAGTCAGTCGCCTGAGACACCCACGGGTGCGCGAGGTACTGGAAACATTGCTGATAACCCGGATCTCCACTTCTACGTGACCGTGTACGGAGTTGCAATAGGTGCAATGATATTGTTTGGCGTTATAAAATGCAGCATTTTTACAAAGGTGAGATTTCAATGCTGACACCCAGGCGTCTCAAGCATGTAATCTTGCTACAATTAAATAAACTTCACATCCCTGATTGGCCGACGAAGGCTACATGT
Organism: Phoronis australis; assembly: GCA_002633005.1. Taxonomy (NCBI): domain Eukaryota; kingdom Metazoa; phylum Phoronida; family Phoronidae; genus Phoronis; species Phoronis australis. The sequence goes on along the minus strand of NMRA01000096.1, from coordinate 1,003,388 downwards.
GTGCAAGTTATCACAAATTTTTGTAACTTACTCCCGTTCAGCTGAACGTCTGTATGCACGGACAATGCTACCACCAAAGTGGAGACAGGATAAGAAAGTCACGTTGCGACTGCTACGTGTCAGAATGAGCTAAGCTATATGCGCAAGTGCGTAGTTGGCAAGTATGTTTGCACTGACACCTCTTCTACCCAAATAGGCAACTATGCTGGGGCAAGTTGATCTGGCGCAACTTGCCCTACCTCCGTCGAAAAGGTGACGCAAGTTGCGGAACCCTATTTTCCGTCCACTAACGAATTGAATATCTTTCATTGTTTAGATGATGTTACGTGCTTCGACGGTGCTTCACAACAGGCTCTTCCAGAAAGTAGCAGCCAGTCCAATGAGCTTCTTTGACACTACGCCACCGGGGAGAATACTGAATAGGTTCTCAAAGGATTTGGACGAAAGTAATAGTTTCATATTAATAAACAATGTCATGCCACACACCTTTGCTGTTAATTTTACACCTATTCATATATAGTAATGGTATAGCTGAGATATGATTATAAGTTATCTATCCACTCTTTAACAAATCATGGCCACCTACACTCAATTGAATCGGGCGTGCGTTCAGTAACGCTAGGACCTACCCTGGGACCTAGCTAAAATCTAGACAAAGTCACGTGTCCTCATTTAAAATACACGGCAATATCTCACGTAATCTCGCGAAGTCTTACTTTTTAGCGAGGTCCTAGCGTGACTGAACGGGAGACTGTTCGTATTGCCTTTCACTTTAAATGTCTTTTGCAGCGGACGTACAACTCCCGTTCATATCCGACGCCTTCGCACAGCAGGGACTCATAGTCTTTGGCTCATTCGTTATCATGTGTGTTGCGCTACCGTGGTTCCTCATCGCTGCTGTGCCATTGTCTGTGATCTTTTGGAAATTGAAAGACCGCTTCAAAGTCGGAATTCGGCAACTTAAGCGCTTGGACAACATTAGTCGGTCCCCCGTTCTGGGATTCATCACCTCATCTGTCAACGGGCTCTCGACAATTCGAGCATTCAACCGTGAAAACCAAATGATAGAAAGGTAACCAAGCCCTGGTCACGGTGAGAGCGTCTTCCAACAATGTAAATATTAGTCGAGTCATATGCATATACTTATGCAAATATGTACCTACATCCAAATAATTTAGCAGAAGCCCTTCTTGCGTGTGTTTAATGAATTCTGTGTACGTACGTTATATGAAAACATAAAAACTGTAAAGTTCTGACTCCGGTAGACCTACACATGAGATATTCCTGTTACTTCTAAAGACATTCGAAGAATTTTCTAAATACTCGAAGTGCAGTCTCTGAATTCTTATGCATTCTAATTAGCGATGTTTTAACGAATGGGCAAAGTGTTTCCTATAGAGAAAAAAGAAGAAGTTAATAAAATCACGGATTTCCATAATATGAAGGCGACTTTACGTTACGATACCTTATTCAGGGCTTGAAACCAACTCTCGCCACATACAAAAAAACTCTTACAACGCACAAAAACTCTTATCACAGGCAATTTTTAGCGTAAGTGACCGGCGAAACCGCGACCCAGTTTTTACGTAATGTTTTTTCGAAGGCTAAATGTTCGAGAAAGTTCAAAACTGTTGCAAAACTGAAGAACTGGTGGAACATTTTGCAACCTGAAGTCGCAGTTGATAAGTTGAGCAACTAAAATTTGAAGTCGCACTAGGTTAGACTGAAGTTGATCCGGCTGAAGTCCTCACCCGAAATCTGCATTCGGACGTTGCTTGAAATAGACCAGTTCATGCCCACGTTGGTAGGCCACGACGGCGAGCTCGGAAATAACTGACAGCTTAACTCTACCACATAGTTACCGATACAGATGCAAGATGACTGTTATTATAGCAATGTGTTGAGACAAATGGTCCTCTACTGCAGCAAGTGAAAGGTTGTCTCTAAGAGACGTTTGGATGGATACTGAAAATGAAACAATACTCATTGAATCCGCGTAAAAGCTACGGTTTACCAAAATTTGCTGTAATCTGACATGTCTTGGAAACAAGCTGTAATGAAGTTACTTGACAACCTATTGTTTCAATATTTGACACATTTTATCACCATCCCAACTGCATTTTATTTGGGAAGATTACTAATGGGATTTGTTTCGTTTACAGGTTTACCGAAATCGTGGACCAAAATTCGGTCGCCTTTAATTTGTACTACTACGGCACTCGCTGGGTCTCTCTTAGACTGGATGTGCTGAGTTTTTGTATTGGTATGTCTGTCGCGTTCACGGTCGTACTCGTCGACCACTTCGACACACTAGCACCATCGGTTGCGGGGCTTGTGCTGATGTACGGTATCGAGGTAAATAATTATACTACTCCATTATCCACAACATTTATTGAATGAAACCTAGTACTTCACCCCACACAGAGCGTCCAAGATAAGTCTTGCTTATCCATAAAAGCAGCATCTTGTTTTCAAGATAATTTAATTTGCCGTGCAGACGATTATTGAACCTGTTGTGTGACCACGAACTGTCTCCCAATAAATACTTGAGTAAATGTATTGATTTCAAGAATTATAGAAATCGAATGACTTCCTAACGCATTACTTTCATATTTCAGCTGAGTGGCTTTTTCCAGCTGACTATGCGCCTCAAGGTAGAGACGGAAGCACGTTTTACTTCGGTGGAAAGAATACAAGAATATATTCAGGTGAATTAGTTGCACCCCGTCGCCTATGCCAGGGGTTACTGAGTTGCTGAGTGCTGGTCAAGTGCTGACAATACATAGACTATTTTAAAAACGAAGGTCTGTTTTGTTCTTCTGGACTAAATATGTGGTGAATCTCTGAAAGTTATGGGAAATTCTAATATATTTTTTAGAAACTATCGCCAGAGGGAGAAAGGTGCATTGAGAACAACCGTCCAGACCAGACGTGGCCGAAAGGGGGCGCCATCGAGTTTGTAGACTATAGCATGCGATACCGTAATAACCTGCCGCTGGTCTTGAAGCAAATAAACTGTGGCATCAAAGGTCACGAGAAAATCGGCATTGTCGGTAGAACGGGTTCAGGTAACATGAACAAAGAGGTGGCCACGTCTTCGTCAGATTCGACTCCACGTAAACTAGAACCTGTTGCATCAGGATGGTAGTGTTTAAACTGATTAGTTGATGATATACCTGGGTACTCTTCAGCAAACAGTCCGACACTACTCCGCAGTGGCGGATTTATAGGGGGGCCAAGGGGGCCATGGCCCCCCTAAAACGTCTCCCAGATTCCATTTGGCAGTTCGAGGTGCGAATGTCTGACTGGCAAAATCCTGGCTAATACACTCCCCTGCCCGCCTCCCCCCAACTAAAAATGCTGCCACGCCACTGCTGCTACTGAGCTGTAGCTCTAGTCCATATCTTGTGTTCATGTGGGGAACTTGAACCTGTCCGGCGGGGTGAATTTTTGAAGGGTGTTACTGAGACTGACTGAAACCCTCGAAGTTATGTCTACTCGTTTAAATCCAGGTTTCAGTCGTCGATTGCGTAACCAGCATAAAGCCACAAAGACTGAGTTTTTTGATAAAAATGACTATAATTCGCTACTGATCATGTCGCATCCTGAGACAAATGAATTAATCTAAGTCAACAGCTGATGTTTCGAATTATGCAAATGCGAGCACACTGGATCATTGGCTGATCCAGGAGAGGAGGTCCAGCGGGGTTCAGACATCCACTTTGTACCAAAACTGACAAAAACACGGAAATGTATGATTTCTATTTTTTCATTTCTGTATTCTGCAGGGCAAAGATATCACGACACTATATTTTATTTGCGGTTTTCTACTCATTGCTTGTGATATAGAAATTCCTTAAAAACCTATCGTTTCACTTGGACATCCCCTTTCGCAAAAGTCTGTATCCTCCGCTTTGCTGGCTCTGCACGTCGAAGACTGAGACGCAGAATACATGTCTGGCACAAACAGTTAACTGAACCAACAAATGAGCGACTGAATATCTATCAGTGTGATTGACTAAAGACCAAACTGTTCTGCGCACTTCAGGTAAATCGTCGTTGGCCGTGGCGTTGTTTCGGCTTGCTGAGCCAGCGCACGGGCGAATAGAATTAGATGGAACCGACGTATCAAAGATAGGACTTGAAGATTTACGCTCAAAACTGTCCATCATTCCACAAGATCCAGTTTTGTTTGTTGGAACAATGAGGTAAGGATAGTATAGTGAAATTATATGATCAAAATTATTACACGAAAGTGTGATTTACTATTATGAGATGTCATGCAGAGAGACCAATCTGAACACAAAAAGCCATTTTGCGTACATAACCTGTAAAGCAAGCACTGCAATAACATAACTGGTTATTAGGTAAAAAAAAAACAAAAATCGATTTAATTCAACACATTTCCGGATTTTATCGAATCTGTGGACGAATAAGCCGATAAGCTTGCGTTAAAACAGCCGGCGATTTACTAAGCTGGGCACGTCCCGCCAGAGATTGGTCTCGCTGATACGATTGCGTTCCACCACGTTTTTGCAAGAAAAGTGAGATCCCGCAAAATTCCGCAAAATCACGCGAATGGAAGGAGAGCCCGCGAGTATGTGACCCCTGAAGTGATTGGTCATTGAGGTTGGGTTATTGGGTTACTAAATTCATAAATGTGGTAGAGAATTCAATGTATCTGTTCCAAATGCGAAGAGCTTTCACTGTGTTGATGCCCGAATATTTCGTTCAAGGTACAANCGGTTTTCTACTCATTGCTTGTGATATAGAAATTCCTTAAAAACCTATCTTTTCACTTGGACATCCCCTTTCGCAAAAGTCTGTATCCCCCGCTTTGCTGGCTCCGCACGTCGAAGACTGAGACGCAGAATACATGTCTGGCACAAACAGTTAACTGAACCAACAAACGAGCGACTGAATATCTATCAGTGTGATTGACTAAAGATCAACCTGTTCTGCGCACTTCAGGTAAATCGTCGTTGGCCGTGGCGTTGTTTCGGCTTGCTGAGCCAGCGCACGGTCGAATAGAATTAGATGGAACCGACGTATCAAAGATAGGACTTGAAGATTTACGCTCAAAACTGTCCATCATTCCACAAGATCCAGTGTTGTTTGTTGGAACAATGAGGTAAGGATAGTATAGTGAAATTATATAATCAAAATTATTACACGAAAGTGTGATTTACTATTATGAGATGTCATGCAGAGAGACCAATCTGAACACAAAAAGCCATTTTGCGTACATAACCTGTAAAACAAGCACTGCAATAACATAACTGGTTATTAGGTAAAAAAAAACAAAAATCGATTTAATTCAACACATTTCCGGATTTTATCGAATCTGTGGACGAATAAGCCGATAAGCTTGCGTTAAAACAGCCGGCGATTTACTAAGCTGGGCACGTCCCGCCAGAGATTGGTCTCGCTGATACGATTGCGTTCCACCACGTTTTTGCAAGAAAAGTGAGATCCCGCAAAATTCCGCAAAATCACGCGAATGGAAGGAGAGCCCGCGAGTATGTGACCCCTGAAGTGATTGGTCATTGAGGTTGGGTTATTGGGTTACTAAATTCATAAATGTGGTAGAGAATTCAATGTATCTGTTCCAAATGCGAAGAGCTTTCACTGTGTTGATGCCCGAATATTTCGTTCAAGGTACAACCTAGATCCTTTTAATCAACATGACGATGAGGCCATTTGGAGTGCATTAGAAAATGCTCACATAAAAGACAAAGTGTTCTCTTTACCGTTAAGACTCGAATCTCCAGTGGAGGAAAACGGACAGAACTTCTCGGTTGGCGAACGCCAGCTCCTCTGTATGACTCGGGCCTTGCTGCGAAGAAGCAAGGTATGTTGTACAGGCCATTAACAGGTTTATTGAAACTGATGTAGCCACTTGTCATAGAGTTATGTCATAAACACTTACTCACTCGTCTCAGAGAACCTTGGGAACACATTAGCGGACATTTTGGTTGACGTCATAACTGACCTACAAACGAAATGACATACCATATCTAAGAAAAACAAGGATTTCATCAAAGTTATACAGTCAGCATAGAACGTGAATTTAAAGGACAATATCTGTTAAAAAATATTGCTACAGCGGTTTGTATTATTTTGGTGAAAATTTCATTTGTGCATGGCCTGCTCACAAAATTGTTGAAAATGACATTTTTTGGCTAATCTATGAGAATAGACCTATCTATTGGAGGTGACGTTGTTACGTTTGCTCTTGATCATTTATCAGTGTTTTACGATAAAAATATTTTCAAATTCCTGAAATGACTGCTGTCTGTCCTTGGGATCTAATCTTACTCGAAATCAAATTAAAAATACTTTTGTCATTTTCAGTTCCACTTGAGTACAAAGGTCTATTATTCCGTGATCGAGTATATTATGGTTCACTTGAATGATAAAAAACAGTGCAGGTGTCCTGGTGTCATTTGCGGTGTATCAGACGTGCGCAGGCCTCATGGTTGGGCCCATTGCACCAAACACCTGAGCTAAAAACACTGACGAGAGGACGATGGTGTAACCCTGTTTTTCACCATCATGAATTCGAGTCTGACTTTTTATTCGAAGTCTTGAATTTCTACTTGAGTTTGTAATTCAAATCAACGGTTGGACTAGACCACAATGTACTTGAACATAGATAAATATTTTGAGTTCGTATTCAAGTAGATCGGAAAATGTCAAAATGATATTTTTTGATGTTGAATAATACGATTACACGTACCCACGCCATTAATGAAATTCTAAACGTAGATACTGCTCTTGGACGAGGCCACGGCAGCTATTGATACGGAGACTGATGCGAAGATTCAGACGACGATTCGAGAGTCCTTCAAAGACTGCACTTTGCTGACAATCGCCCACAGACTGAATACCGTGCTAGACTCGGATAAGATTATGGTTATGGACAATGGACAGGTAAGCAGCACCACCATGCGGGTAAACGTGGGAACTAAATCCTCTCCTATTCATGAAACCACTTCGGTGGAATTAAGATTTTAACTAATATAAAATAATTGAAAATAAAGGGACGGGGAAAATCTATGAATTATTCATTTCTAAATTGTATGTAAAACCTGTCGCAGAATTGAAGTGGAGAGAGAAATTAACTTATGCGATGATACTCAATCTTGTAATTTATCATTGTACTTCCATGTCAGACTCAGATGGTTTCAATTCCGTATCAACCACAGACTTATTGGTACAAACTCTTATTTAAAGAAAGTAGGTGTTAGTGAATCGTCTTTATGTTCTTTCTGTGAGCAACATGAAGAAACAATTCAACATTTGTATTGGGAATGTTCACTTGTTGAGAAGTTTTGGGGAAGTTTAAAAACATGGATGATAAATCAATGCAATTTCCCTCTGCAGTTAAATATGTCTTCCGCCTTGTTTGGAGACCCAGCCTGTAGACTAGAAGTTGTAAATTTAATTCTTTGCTTAGCGAAAATTCATTTATATAGGCAAAGACTGCAAAAGGCTAAGCCCAATTTTCAGTCATTTTTACGTGAGGTATCTGATTAATACAACTTGGAAAATATTATTTACAATGATAAATTGGATCTTGAGAGATTCCAGGCAAGGTGGTCTTCTTTTTTGCCTAACTAGCTTTTATAGGGTCCGATAATGTTCGTAATTTGTTTGATATGCTGCACAACTATGTACTGGTTGGTTGAATTAATAAATGTTTCATAAAAAAGATTAATTACCTTGGGTCAAAGTAGTCAGTATATAGGTATTATATTCGGTACAACCGTGTGGCAACAATTTTAGTAATATTGAAATCTAGGTGATTGTCTAAGTAGCGTTGACAGAGTCATTCAGCAACCCGAGATATAGTGCGCCCGTGTATATGTCTTCCCAGGTAAGTGGCAACATTTGGCGAGATGGGTGACCAATTAAATACATCGACATAATAGTTCATGCTGTATATTTTGTACTTTTACAGCTTGTGGAATTCGGTACTCCGACTGACCTTCTACGAGATCCGTCGTCGCGATTCAATGCCATGATGAGTGCCGTAGAAAAAACAGAAGTGTCACAATTGTGATTGTCTGTTGACAGCTATACACATGGGTCACGAGCGCCTAAGAGTTCAGATAGCTATCTGGCACACAGAACCTTTCAGAATGACAAGGGTTATACTTCAAGAGCGAGGAGTTATCACGAGGACCTACGTTGATGTCATTAGGCTTCTAGTCCCAGCAACATATCTACGCCGTGCCATCCACGCCGTGCCATGCACGCCGTGCCATCCGTTGTTTTGCCTATACTTATTGCTGAGATGTAGTGCCAAAGAGACTAAGAGATAAATACGATAGTGTGAACACAATTAGCAAATGCTGCTTGATACGAATGCGATTTGAGTATTTAGAAATTGCAATAAAAGTTGTTGACGAATGTATAAAACGCGAGCTTCAGTTGCTTTACGAGATTTTCTTCATATTTCGCATGCCCAAGTTCTTGAAAGTATAATTATTTAAATCTGTGCGAAACTGTAGAGCAGTTGCCGTACAACGTACCTATAAATAAATACTCTTCAATTAAGTTTACTTAACATTAACTGGGTATGCAATCACTAATTGGTAATTCATTTGTGTTTCGTTAGTGCCTGTTCTAAATCATCCAGGGTATTTGATTTATTTTCTGTACTTAATGAATTGAAGACAACCAAAAGTAAATATAGCTGTAAACAACAGTTTGCCTATCTGTACGTGAAACTTAATTGTTTCTCAAGGAGATCTTATCACACACAGAGGAGAGGATCAGATGATGGCAAAAAAGTAATACAAAATGAGGTCCACGCTATGATGACAGGAAATGGTGGCAAACTCCCAAAGAATCATATCCTCTCTCACTAAGTCTTGATCAGCTATAAAATCGCACTTTTGTTTGATTCTTAGAACGTCAAATCAAAGTATCCACTGGCCTTAAAAGTATCAGTCCCCGGTGGTCATCTGGTTGTTTCCTACTCTTTTATTTTATATTCTGTTGCAGGGAACACGCCTAAAATCAGAAAAGCTACATTTCTCTGAAAAAAGCTAAATTCTGACATTTCTAAAGAGAAAACAATTTGGTTATGGGAAAAAGTTCAATTCACTAATAAAATAAAATTCACTGAATGGACTAAACAGAAAGGTTAAAATTTCAACTGATAAACACTTTATCAACTTATGAATAATGAGAACAAAAACAACTAATAATTTACATGCGACATTTGAAAATCTTGTTGAAGAAAAATAAAAATACTCCACTCTATATGAAACGTGAACAACTCAAGCGCAGTCCTTGGTTATTCGGACGTAAAGTCATATATAGGTCAGGTTCTTCTGCATTTTCATCAAACTTGTGCATTACCACAATATTGTAATTTGTCATAATTGTTCATTTGTTTGGATTTGTTTTGGTCTACTGGTCTGCCTGTCATCGCTCAAAAATCACTCAGACCCAGTGTTAGTGCCAGGAATGACATGGTTTTCAAATTGGTCTTGTTATCTCTTAGTTTACTAAGTTGTCTCTTAATTGAATAACTATTCACTTTGGATTCGCTTTTATGTTAGCACAGCAAAAGATTTCAGATATGTTTCTGTCAAATTGCTTTGTTTTCTGTCGAGTAACTTCTGTGGCCTATCCAGCCTGAGAATCCATGTGATATCAGTACTGCTCTTATCTGTAGTAAAGATGTTGATGTCGTACACCAACTTAAGTGGCCCTGGCGATATGAATTATGTATCTTGCACTATAATGAATCATCTGTATGTCTTTATAGTGTAATTGTTCGCTTAAACTTTGTAGTTGAGAACATCACTAAAATTTACAGTTTTAAGTTTTACTGTGATAATAGAAATATATTTAAAAACTTTCAATGTAGATCCTTGTCAGCATTGCACTCTATCACGGTCAGTTCTTTTTTATCACAATGTATTTTCGGGTCATGACTCACGCAGCGCTAATTAAATAATCGCAATTTTGAAACTGGAATAAATCGAATTATCCACGGTGATTCTTCCTGTTGGGAGAATCTCATTCAACTCGGTGTATTCTTTTATCGTGTATTAATAAACAACAACAAGGGATTCCAGCCCAAAACAATGCTTTTCAAAGAGGCCGCTGCATGGGACTTCATTTAATATCTTTATTTTACCGCATCGTACATTTACGTTGTCTAAACTCAGTTAACCAGTTGACAAAATTTAAGCTCAGAAAATTAAACAAGTGTCATAATAGATTTGGTTCAATTTTTCAAATTTATTTGTTAGTCATTTGTGTGATATTTGTAACACCTGTTATTTTGAGATACTGATATTCCAAAAGGGCCCTCCACACATAAGTAACACAAGTGAAGAAACAGATAAATGAAGACATAGACAAACAATTGGAATTACAAGTAATAACAGAAAACTGAGCCTACAATAGATGTGTTTTTAAATCCTAAGGCTTCGCCATACACATAGAAGTAAGCACATCGTTAACTTAAGTCCTACAGCAATTTCCGTCGTTGAACCCGAGATTGACAATAGACAAATTTGTAATCGCGTCTTACATTTGACAATCTTACTTGGCGTGTTTTTTTACTTGGGTGCCGTCCAGACTCAGCTATAACAAACGGGCATTCTTTGTTACTGCATATTTTTAGCAAATGATAATGAATGCACTGAACAGGTCTAGTTAGGTAACGATAAAAAGTTTTAATAAAAACGTTCATATTTATTCAAACTCGCTCCAGGAGAAGCTTGGATTTACTAGTGATTGAATTGCTCCAGACATGCGTGAAAAATAAACAAACAAATTGCAGAAGCGTTGTTGCACACTTATTGGCAAGTTATTATGGTACGCAAATAGTTCTTTAATTAAATTCTTTATTTCTCGTGCTAACAAAACAAGCTAATCTTAAGATCGAAGCCACGGCTGGTACGAACGTATTCAAGCAACTTTTCTCTTTATTTCTTTACTTCTTTTATACACACCTTGGCGGATGCATAAGAAAAGAATAAGCTTGTTCACTATTTACAAATACCCGTTAGCTATTCTTTGAACTATGCGCCTCATTAACGCTGAACAGCTAACCGGTCGCTGACAGAATAAACGACAACAAAAAACGCGAGCCAGCGCATTACATAAAGCAAGCCATGTGTTAAAACAGTACTTGAGGTGTTGTCTACCAACATTGACCATGTTTACAACGGGATAGTAACAACAACAAAAGCACGTTAAATGACAGGTTAGGAGTTAAACTTGACAACACTGGAGAACGGGAGTTTAAAGTAGCTGCAACAAATTGAAGAGACTACGTTGCCTCCTGAGAGTTGGTGAATTGAGTGGTAGGAAATGGGAAATAGAGAACAGGAAAGCGTTAGTTGTGAATATTCCGGTCAGGTGAAGTTATAGGAAATTGGCTGACACGAGGCGTACCCCCTCTATGAGTTGGGTTCAATGTAGTGATTACTTATTTAATGATTACTACAACCATTCAGTCGTTAGAAAGAGATATGGAAGTATTTGAACCCATCAAAGAAGACCCTCCGGGGATGGAGTCGTCTGAGAAAAGAGATGAAAGTCATCCCGAAGGAAAACAAGACAACTCGTTCATGGATATACCAGAGGATAAAGAACTTCGCCAGAAGATGTTAGCCCGATACAAGAATCTATTGCATACCTCTCAGTCTCACACGAGAGCTGGGATCGAAAGTGACAGTAGTGGGGATCCGCCCCGTATGAGTACCGCACCCCCTGGATTACACGACTACTGGGCTAAGGGGTTAGATGACGACCCATCAAAAAACATTCCAGTTGAAATTCTACACGCAGATTTGTTCCACGGGGATAGCGGCAATGAAACACACAAAACGGATATACTCGTGAACTCTCGGAAGCCGAGCGCGGCTTCACGCGCCGGATTGTCCTCTTCTCGACTAATGATTGATCGACAGAGCCAGACACCAAACATTTTCCTAACCGATGTTCCCACGCGTCCCTCAACGGAAGCCACTCTAGAGAGACCCGAGTCACAAGTTGAGGTGACTGATAAGCCCGCCTCGGCGTTCATGACCATTGAGGAAGAGACAACGACGCCAGAATCTTTAGGTGAGTTGTTGCAGCCGAGGATTTACCCTTTTTCTCAAATCAAGACACATTTTTGGCATTGTTAAGTTGATTTTAGTCAAATCAAAGGGGCATTATCGGGACGAAAATAACTGCTCAACTGAATTGGGAATTTCTGCGGTCTCGGCCTAACGCTCTGAGGTTACACCAAATCCCAGCAGACATGCAACGGCAGAAATTAACTTCGCGAAGTCTACCCCATCCAACAATAAAGTTATAAATTATAATTAGTGTCCGATTTGTGGGCCAATACTCTGTTGTACCTGTCATGATTTTGCTAATTGTGTTATTGTGAAGCCTAGGCGAAACCCCGCTACTGAATATTTCGGACTTCCGTATGATTTAAGAACGTGTGAAGATGTAAATCTTAAGCAATACTGTCACATTCACACAATTCAGGAACTCGAAGAGTTAACAAGCCCGGCAGCAAAAGTTTCAGTGCTAAAATTGGGATTTACCCATTACAGTATTTATTTACAGATTAAATGTGTGAAAATGTCTAATTTCAATAATTACATGGAAATCTGTAGACGTGTCTTAGTAAAAAGAGAGATTAGAATATGATTAAACTTTTTAAAAGTCACATCATTTACATATGACCACCTGTGTTCTCAAGCGTATTTCATGTGTTCCCAAGGTTACGACTCGGACGAAGAAGAGAACCGACGGAAGGCTGGATACCGGGCGATAGCTTTCGCAGACTACACGTTTGACAGTGACGAATACGACACTGACCTAGAGGAGCCCGGTAATCTCTGTTTGACCGGTTCTATTGCTTGAACACGATTGAAGACCAAGTTCTTTCAATTTTCTCTAAAAAGCGTTTACAACAGTTTGTGAACATATTTCACAGGGCTTGGAATTTTCCTCTTTTAAGAGGATTTTCTCATTTTTGGTTGAAATTTCCTCTTATTCGATTTCCAGTTTCCCTTTTTCTCTATTTTATCATTATTTTGACTTTTCTAATGCAGCAAAAACGTTAATTTCAGCTAATTTTTACAACACAAAATATTTTCTATCACGCAAGCCTACGTTATGGAACGATACATGACGTGGGAATTTTTCCTCCTTTTTGTCATTGGTTATTCCAAGCCCTGATTTCATTACTTAGATACATGTAAGAGTCGCATTTAAAAAACCCACTTACAAGTTTAGGGAAAAAGCATTTTAATCCATTTTAGTTTTGCCTGTTTACCAAACCGAAATTCCATAAATTTGCAGATCCTGGGCCGATAGATCCTGATGTTCGAGGGGAGAAGTTGTATCTCAAGCTGTGTCAAGCCCTCAACATCATTCCTGTTACATATTTTCTGAGAAACATTGAATCAGAGACCTTTAACATGCAATATAGAGGTATGGGTCCGAAAGGTGCAAGGGCCATGGCCTCGCCGCTCGCGGTAAGTCCATACAAATAAAACCATATTCATTATATAATTGTGCTGTTGATAAGTAAGAATTATTAGTCTTCTTACACGCCATGTGTCATTATACTAAAACTCCGTGTATTGCGATGATAAAGGCGTTTTCGGTAATCGTGATCGGGCCCTTTTTGTGACCGTGATTCTGGAAATGCGGGCGAAAATACCTTGTTTCGGGAATATAGATTTATTTGGACTGGGATAGAAAAGAATGTGACACCGGAAAAGGGTCAAAAAACATGGAACCAGGAAATGGGACCCGCTTTCTCAATCGATGATAGAATGATCTGCTTAAAACTAGGAAAGTTTCGTCCGTCACTGAGCACTGACGTTTAACATCCTTTTGACACACACAAGCTCAAGGAGTAAAATTCAATTAGTGCAATACTTATAGTTCAGTACCTTCCATTGAAAAAGGTTCTCGGGATTCACAGTTGAGAGCCAAAACCACTGTCACTGTCTTCCCAACAGCTATTTAAATCACACACTTTCGAATTTGACCACTTCGCGTTTCCTAAAATCCACGAAATTAGAATGACTATTTGCTCGGTCGGGTGACACGACACAAAAATTGGAATTATATTTGTATTTCAGTGATCCATAATGGATATACTTCGATCTGTATTTGACCTTTGAAACATGTTTAATGGCTGTCAAACAGAACTTCAGTAATGCTTTACAGAAAAGTGAACGTGGCATGAAAAACAAAAAGGGCCATTAAAATACCCTAACGGTGTTGGTTACCGATACAGGACAAGGTCGTAAGGTATCAAGACTTCAACAAAAAGTTCACGATATCAAAACTTCTCCCTGGGAGTTAAATACAAACGCTGATAATTGGGTTGAGACTTTTTGTATCTTTATCCAAAAGTTTTACAGACATCTCAGCCTAGTAGGCACTCAGTAAGTAATAAAGGAAAACCGCTGTATTGCTGTTCTAATCCTTTAGTCTAAACCACTTATCAGACTAACGCTGTGGGTGGACATTGACATACTAGGCCCTTACTGGGTACCGACCACCTATTCAGCCTTACAGATTAACGGTCATCAAATGGCGTTATAAAGGATTTACGAATTGTAAATGAATGTACCAGCCAACTGAAAACTAATTGCCACTTTTACATGAATTCTTTTCCAGAATCTCTAACAACGCAGGTGTCAAGTATAAATGGAATTTTAACGTTACTTCATGTTTACAATCACTGACCATTCAATAGCATACATTCATTGGACACGCGGTTTACTTTTGAAGCGACTATAAAGCAACCTTCCGTCACAAAAACTAATGTCTCATTTAAATCACTTACGGTTATGAAATCGGCCTCAATTTGTTCCTTAGTCAAAATAAGCGTGGTTTCTAGACTTGGGCAAAACTGACGCTTGATAATGGCTTCAAACGAGGCTCTACAAGTTGATTTGTCACAGCATGTCATTTTATTCCCTGAGCACGGCCTCAAAGAATAATGGGATGGCAATTCTTTGAAAGGTCAAAAACCACTTCACATATGAGTAAGGAAGAAACTAAGACATATTTTGTAGGGGTAGAAGTGGCCTAAATTAAACTACAGTTTCATTGACGGAGCGCTGCCACGCGGCGCTTCCTTTGACCCAAAATTTATACTCCGGTTTCCACCAAACGATAAGTACAAGTTAGTCCTTTGCATTTGCGTGACCTGATTTTTCTTTTTTCTTTATCTGGCAACTGTGTTGCAAGCATTCATTATTTTTTATCTACTGTGAGTAACCGACTATTAACAGAACAATTCTTTTCGAAGCGTACAAAAAGAACGAATACATTTCATTTGTTAAACATGGCGTACTATTTATAAAGACTGCCAAAAGGGATTATATTGAAAAATCGGTCAACTGGGCATTTAGGCAAACAATTCTGTAGACTTGATTCAACAACTTGAGTTACCGAGTGCATAATGATGTTTTTGAAATTGTTTGGAGCCCATCTTCTTGCAGTGTAATAACAAAAACAGGCTTGTTTCACGAACAATAATTACGGTAACCAATGATCCATATTCAACTATAGTCGCAATTCTATAGCATTGTACAGAGCTGCCGGCCGGTTTGGTCGTTTACAGTTTATAACCATGTTTAACTCTGCATCGCTATTCAATACAACCTAAAAATACCCTACATTATATCTTTTTAGATGAATACCAATATTGCAAAGTGTAACTTGCGTGCTAACATGTTGGACGCCGAAGGAGCAAAGTATTTCTCCGCCATGTTGGACTATAACTGTTATATTACCGAAATTGTAAGTATGTCGCCGTGTTGATTCTCCGTTTACTAAAATTTAATTCAATTAACCTAAGGCGACCTAGCCGTGAAGACTGAATGAAATGATAATGAATAAGCGTGGATTGTAAAGTTGCGAGACTGATGAGCTAACCCGGTAAATATAATGTTGCGCAATCCAGCGCCTTCATTTCCATTAAAAGTGTTGGCATTGCAATAATTATAGAGCTGGTCGCGATAGTATGGTAATATAGCTTAAACGTGCTATAAGAAAAGCGTCACTGAGTTTTATGAAAATCTGACTTACTCAACATGCCTTGAAAATAGTATTTCGTGGTAACACATAGATTTTTGACCACTGTGACATTACACGGTTAATTTCAACACTTGTAGAATGTAAATGAATGTAATGTGAATACAATTCTTCACTAAGTGCATCCACTTATTTTGTTCAGGATCTGTCGTGCAATAACATCGGTAGCGAGGGTGCTGTACACATCTGCCATGCGTTCTGCAGCAACACAACCGTCAGGAAAGTTAACTTGTCCGGTGAGTCTTCACGAAACATATGGCAACAATAACAAACTACATATAGAAATAAATACAATAATAACAATTCCGATGATGAACCTGATGGTGATGATGATTATAAAACGAAAGCAACATTGAGCGTTGCATCGAAAATAAAAAATGTCCAACTAAATAAGAATGGAGCGCTTTGTTTACTCGCCAAAAATAACACACATGAGCTCTATTCTGACCACAGCATGGCATCCAGGAATTTTTAACTTACCTCATTTCACACTCGGAACTAGGTGACGCATACCAAAATTAAATCAAAACAAAAAATAATTGTGGAACCGGGTGTCCCAAGGTAACAGTCATATTACCGAAGCAGCACTCAATGTAGCTTTAACTTAGTGGTGATGATGAGCATAATAATGTTAGCATTATGTATTATTATTGAATTCATAGCAAATTAGTACTGTGTTAACAGAAATATTTGGTGTTAAAATCATAACTACGGTATTATTACTCGTGCTTTTAAAATAGTAGTAACAAATTCACTTATCACGAGCTATTAATTTAAAAGCCCAGACATCAGCGTTCTTCGCAATTTGACCTACATCTATTGAAGGGTGATGCCGCTCGCCTCACCAAATTGTTTTATTTGATAACTTTTACAGACAGACACCGTTTTTCATTGATTAAAATGTTGCAGGACGGGAGTATGCTACAGTTTTCTAAACGTTTTCGTTTTATGAAGCTTAAAAGATTTTTCGTGAAAATCATATGAGTCCTATTTTTCCTAGGCTCTCATGGAAAAGTGAAACATTTTGAAAACAATTCCTAACACCGTTTTTGAGAAACAGGTCATAAAGCATAGTATAATTCAGAAATTTCAATATGAATCCGATCAGTCATTTCTAAGTTATGATGTTCCAAAGTTACCCAAATTTAGTCATTTTTATAACGCCATATTTTCGTGGAGTATCCCCTACGCTGCTTTCGTTCAGTTCACAAATTCTCTAAAAGTAAATAGATTTTAATGATGTTGCTATTTCTTTGTGACAATATATTTATCATAGCAATATGAAAACAGCTGACCATGTTAAGTGTAAAACACTTAATTTGGGGGTACTGCTATAATAATATTACAGTAAATGTCAGTCTTATTTAGAATACATGTTTAGATAAACAAGCACTATTATTTATTCTAGATTCAAACATGTAATAAGTTTCTACGTTTGTTGTATCTTGAAGTTATAAATCAAGTTTGATATGAATAACACATGTTGAGCAATATGAATTACATAAAGTTTTCACACTTAAATTCACTTCAATTGCCTTTAGAAATAGGCTGAATAAAAACATAATGACGTGTAAACAGTGCAACAGAGCAATGTGATCCTGATAAGGTGCTGTTAAGAAAAACAAATGAACCAATCACGCAATATATTTCTTATCGCGTGTATAACAGCAATTTAAAATTTATTAGAACTGCTACTAAAACTTTATAATGACATTGAGAACAAACTTGATGCATTGCATTAACTATTGCAGAAAATGGATTTAAAGATACAGACGCCTATCATTTCGCTGAAATATTGGAGGTAAGGTATAATTATGGCTCTTAACTCTAAACCTAATAATCTAGTAATCTTGAAACGAAAACCTAATGTGAAGCAAAAACCCGCATTTATTACAAGAGGTGTTTCAACACCTTTCAAGAATAAAGATACAAACATTTTCAAAACAAAAATTCTAAGAAAATTTCATTTCTTTCAGCAAAACATCCATTTACGCGAGCTGAAGCTGAGTAAAAACGAATTTTCATCACACGGTGCTTGCATTCTTGGTCCCGCAATAGGTAAGTATTTTCTTCGCGATTTCAGCTTATGTAAATAACACCAGCATCGGCGAATGTGAACTTTAATTTTCATAAAATTCGATTCATATCAATATTTGTAAAAACTCAAATTAATATGCTATTTTCTTCTACTGTAGCATCAAACGATACCCTTGAAGTACTAGATTTGAGTTGGAATCATATTCGTCTGCAAGGTGCTCTTGAAATTGCCAAAGGTGTCGCTGTAAGTATGACGATACTTCACACTATTGTTGCAAACATTTTTCATTACAAATGTGGGTTTAGATTTAGGAGGCCCACGACCAACAAGCCCTTTTAGGTCTTGCGCGAACAATTCCATTGTGGTTGTCACCTCTAACGGCATTCTAGATCAGCCAATGAATAACGAGCATAATGATGTCAATTTGGGGATCACTATTTCATCATCAAAAAAGCTTCCAAACAGTGCTAACAGAATGCTTTTATGTACTGTGATATCATTATCTCTTTCAAGAAACGATACAAATCATGCAACATTCGTGTAGAGCCTACGAAAGTGTAAGGTTTGTCGCATTCAAGTGATGCTACCATACAGACGCGACAGACACGACTACAAGCAGGCAGACACAGCCAGATGGAAAGATAAAATTATTTTATAATTGTAAATGAAAAGAGACCAAGAAAAATACAAATGATTCATAATGTAGACGTTACAATGGAAATAGGTGTATTCGATGATTCCAATTTCGGACACTAGAAGTGATTCCGGATGGCGCACGGTCTTTTTTGTACAACAGGTCAATGTCCGTCTCAAGGAACTGGATCTTCACATGAACGGACTAGCAGATGCAGGTGCCCGGATGATGGGTCAGGCACTCGTACATAACTGTACATTAGAAGATCTAAATCTGGATAATAACAGAATGTCAACGGGAGCAGTGATTGACTTGGCTGAGGCGCTCAAGAAAAACACGACACTGGTGAAATTAAAGGTAAATTAAGTGAAAGGTGAAGTATTCTGGGGCACAAACACGAGAACGGTCACAATAAATACATACTCTTTGAAGTATGATAAATCAGGGCACAAAAATGGTATTCCATTTTGTTACGATTCTCAAGCACAATAATTATTTGAAAAGTTTCACTTCGTTGTAATGATTATTCTACTCATCTGTCCTCGGACAACATTCGGCAAAAACTTTCAAACTTAGAAAATGGCAGTTCTAAATAACTATTTTGTCCGCAACCGAAGAACTTTTACCGTAACATTTGAAAAACACTCATACGATATTGCAGTAATGTCGGATAATCAAATAATGTTTTTCGTGTCTGCATTACAGCTGAGTAACAACCCTGTACTATACGACGGTGCAATTGCCCTGGCCAACGCAATATTAGCCAACAGCGAGTCAACTATGCAGCTACTTGATCTGAACGTAAGTACACGAGACCATGGCTTTAACATTATATAAATAAAACACTTTATTCGCGTGATGCTGTTTAGAAATAGGAAAAGCATGTTCGGTTCAAGGTATTCCTTGTCTAACTGCTGATCAAGATCAAAAAATGAGTTTCACCAGTCAACCAAAAGATGTTTCCTTTAAACAATTCAGTTTCTACAGTATGTATTTACATCATTTTAGTATCCGTAACCAAGTTTGACTCGCAAGTGCGTATCATTTTAACATCAGCAACTAAAACTTGGATTTCGCATGTGTATGGTTTTGCCGATTTTTAAAAATTGTGTAACAAAATTTAATTCGAAGTCATGTGAGGAAGCGGATTACAAGTACGACTTGTATTACGATTTTAACCTCAACTGCCGGTTTTAGTCTGACAGCGCAGATCATTGACAGACGCATCTCTTCTCCTATTGCTCGGTATGTGCAGCAATATGACACCGCACACCAGGCATTACCGTAGTAATTTTCTCCGACTTTTTCCAGGGTTACATAGTTATGGAAGAGTTCATGGAAGTAGTCGATCAAATCAAAGAGAGGCAAACATTCGACGTGATCGTAGGATCAGTAACCAAAGGGAAGAAACTTGAAGAGAATATCTTCATTTTCAACGACGCCGACCCTCTAGAGATATTGCTCATCTTCATGTCAGAGAAGAACCTGAGGTTGATGGACTTGTTCAAGAGTTTGGACAAGGACCAGAGCATGAGTCTTACGAGAGAAGAGTTCATAACGGGACTACAGGTGCGAGTGGCTTTAGATACCTAGTGTATGCATAATAGTTTAAAATGTTGTTATCGGCTACAACGTCATGTACCCGAGATCAATCCCCACCAGCCAAGACGTATTCGAACACACGGCACCAGGGACCGCACTTCGAATACCTGAAAGTCAATATTAGCCAAAAGAACTGACATTGCATTGCTGCTTCTAGAACATACTCACACGTTATCTTGTGTCAATTTATGAACCGAGTATGGTCTCAAATAACGACCTGCCAGTTCTTAGCAACAGCTCAAATCACTTCTTATCAGAATAAGAAACAAGTTGAGAACAATTTTATAGCGGTAAATGATCTAAATCGTAAGTTCGCTTTTTGGACAGAACTAGTCACTTTAGTGTCACTGGCCTCGAAAACTGTTAAATTTACCGAATGACTGGAAGCCAACCTCGAGAATCAGCGAAACGGATTTTGTTGTTACGTGGTATACTGGTGCTCGTTCCACGAAAACTGACTAAGCTAAGACAATTCTTGAATTTTAGTAAATTTTAAGATAAAATTTAAATTTGTCTTAAGTCCGTTCCAAGAAAATGATCTTAAGTTTGACTTCATTTGTTCACTTAGGTTTTGTGTTAAGGTTGACTAACTTACCAGATACGGTAGTTTCAAAGTTTGGAGGTGGAGACAAATTATAGACTTCAGTAAAAAATGAACCAAAGTTAGTTTCTTGAAATGGGGCTCTGGTCAAAACTAACAATTTCAAGAATTATATCCTTTCCAACAATAATCGCAAAAACGTTTAATGGGTATGCAACTGTTCCGTAGACAACTGAGGACTGACACGTTGCGTTACTATTCCTCTATGAAGGCTGATTCGCTGCCCAGAATTGACCATTCTACAAGACACCGAGAGCGAATTATCCTGACCAAAAGTTATTTGCATTTTGCAGGAAGTGAAAACCCCGCTAACTGTGGCGCAGTACGAGGAGCTAATGGACATGCTAGACAAAGATGGAGATGGTGAGATTGATTTGGCGTAAGTAGATTTGTTTTAAAGTTACTAGACGCCAACTTCAGCTCTTAGTCCCACGATGTCAGAGAAGTAAAAGTTTTGGAACTACTTTCATACCAATATAGATGCCAATTGTAGTATTAGCGAGGGCAAGTTCTCATGATGGGAGAAATGGAACCTTGCGGACTATTTGGTGTAACAAAATTGTAGATGATCAACAATGTCAGGTGTGAAGTGTTCATGCAAAGACGAGTGCTTTCGCCACAGTAACACAAACCCCGCATGTCAGCATTTTGCCTTTTATTTTCAACTCGAAAGCCTCTGTGTCGGCTTCATAAAACCTGGATCAATTTAACAAAGTCCTTCCTGGGAGCTTGAAGTTTCACTGGGAGATTTAATTTTTTTTATCCCAAGTCTCGTTTACATAGCGCTTACTTACCAATTACAATTCTTTCTGCATAGAAACAAGTTTAAATGAGACTGCGAGCTCGGAAAAATTTTAAAATTATGGAAACGGTATTTTATTCTGAAGTTACGACGCCAGTTTAAAAGGTCGTAAAGGTACAATTTTTAGTGAAGCAGGCACTTAATATTTATACGTTTTTAAATGCGTAATTAAAATTATGTTTTATAAGACCAACGCCTACACCACGCATTTCAGAGGTCAATGTTCTCAAAATGGCGTCTGTGTCGAGGCACACCTCGTTCAATCGAAGAAAATGTCACATAATAAATGTCGGTTATCATTAGATGAACATCACTTCTCAATCAAGAATATTGGTAATTGCTGGTCAATTTACGTACTCTATTATAAGTGATCGCTCCACCAACGGTATATTTAAGAGATTGAATAAAAGATCTCAGAGAAACAACATTGTTCTGGTCCAGACGAATGTCTGAACTGTTAGTGTTTGCATGTTCAGAACATTCAACCGTTTTAAACTAATTTTTTCTATTGATGAATGTTCTAACCACACACCAGGCTATACACCAAACGCTGGAAAATCGTCCACTTTTAATGTTATACCGAGCACTACATCGGCAGGCCACAAATAGCTAAGTTCAAAGTTGAGATAAAATATGAAGGAATTATTAATCTAAAAATAACACGCATTATTCCCAGCACCACATGATCATAGAACACAAGAATTGTTAAGTTGCCTTAATTCTCTACTAGGCCACTCTGACAGATCGCATAATTTAAAAACTCATCTCAATAGTCATATTACCCCGAACAGCGCTCGACATACCTTTGCTGAATGAAAAAAATCTAAGTAACTTAAACACATTTTACGCGAATTCAAAAAATGAATTTAAAAAAGTAGACAGACATACTTCAAATGGTAAAAATTGGTCAAATACTTTAAAATAACAGCAATTATTAAGACATTCACTACGAGTAAAAACACACTTATCAACTCCAGTGGTTGCCGCTACCAAGGATCTTGATCCAGAAGCAACCATTGAATTCCACTTAGGTTATAGAACACTACTGGTCCTGTTGTACCAATACCGCTTTAGAAAATATTAAAGCCCCATCTAAAGCCATTTTTGAAAACCATTGTTTTGCTTTATATTTTTGGTAGAACCCCCTGGTTCTTTTTTACTGAATTAGTGTTCCTAGTTACATATTAGAAGGCAATACGGACGGACCGAATAGACCAAGGCACTCATCTTACTTTAACAGAACGATTCACAGCCGCGATTGAGGTATTCATCCCAGTTATAAGTTTGCGATTTCGTCAATTAACGGCAGAGTGGAACCTTAAGAAAGTTTCAATCAAACAGTTTACAAATGATCGATCGTCTTTTCACAAGCCTTAATCTACTAGGTTGTAATTTTCATGAACAGGTGACCATTTTTTCTGCTCATTTCAGGGAGATTTTAAACATCAACAAAGAATTTAAAGAGGTCAAATTTCGTGCAAGGAAGAAGTACGAAGATCAAGTGGAAATGGAAAAACAAGCAAAACAAAAAAATGCTAAAAAGAATAAAAATGACAAGATAGAAACACCTGAATCGCTAGCAGAGTCAAAAGACTTCAATTCAGCCATACAGGCTCTGATGGATCGAGTGAAGAAAAAGAAAGAAACAGAGCACACTAGTGCTGATGCACCGAAGAGTGAGGAAGACAAGAAGAAGACAGGGTTATCTGCAATAAATAAGTGGAAAAAACTAGCAGTGAAGGAATAGTGAGATAAACATTGAACATAAACAGGGCGTTAAGATGAGGAATTTGTATAAGAAAACACTAAAAGAGGACGTCTGATTAGAAGGCAAATCAGCTGCTTAAAATGAGTATCCACATAGCTAACGCCAGCAAATATTAAACAACACTGTAACGAAGGTTGTACTGTATTGCAAGACTGAAACACTTATTGACAACTTGGAAGCGATATCCAAAAGAACAAGAGAGGTCGCTAGCGAATGAGACTCAGCAATGGTAAATTAACTAACTGGCGTAAGGCGTCCCATCAGCTGTCTCAGTAACGAATTATTAGAGCAACATTAATGTGCTAGGTTTTCTAGCTAACCACGAGATCATCATGGCCGAACAGAAACTAACCACAAGTTATGTCACCGTATGTGGGCTTTCCACTATAATAAAAACTGACTTACTGTATGATTTGGAGGCACAGGATAAGAACGTCATCATGGCGATCTACCTTCTGGTTGGAGAGCCTAGCTAACCATCACTGGTAGTTACTGCAGATCTGTAATGTGCTTCATACCGTAATCGTTCGGGTTAACGCCCATGCTCAGTTAACCGCCCATCCCCGACTTTAGGTGGATTTTCGATTTAACCGCACACTGCTCGGTTAACCACCCTCCCCCGATTTTTTGGATTCGCCAATTTAACCGCCCAGGGCGTTAACCCGAACGATTACGGTAAGATATACATGAGCAAGGCAAAATACACGGGCGCTTACAACCAAAAAGCCTGGTTAGTCATTATTCATGGCCACTACATCTCAATTTGATGCGACAAAAGCAACAATAAAGAGAGCATATTTATTTTCTTTAATATTGTTTACAAAACTTTGGTAACCAAATGGTTGACAAAGGAAGAGCAATGAAAACTAACGGAAATTTTAAAAATATTTTATTCATGCAACAATAAATTAGTGAAAGGACCCTAAACAACAATACCTGCTGACTGAAAAGACAATGATGACGATGACAACAGCTAGTGGTAACAGTCATAATATTGATGATATGACTGATGAAGACAACGGTGATGATGGCGACTAACTATGACTGGTGACGATTGACAATGACTGATAATGATGAAAATCAGAGATATCGTGATTGATGACGATTGATGAACTCAAGAATGGCATGTTGTAACAAAAATTATTGCAAAGCTATGGCAAATATCCACGTCTGCCAAAGCCTCATTTGGCTTCCAACATATGCCAAAAACAACAATATTTACGCTACAGACGATCATGTAATGTGTGCAAATAAAGTGAGGAACGAAAAACACATGCTACGAATGGTAGAGGCACACACTCACATCACAGTAATCACGACTCGACACACAACCTTCTCCGCATTACTGACCTCTAAATCTGCCAGTAGTGCATTGTTCTAAATACTAAAGATGCACTTCACCCCTAATTAACTGTAAATGTTGAATTCTTAATCAAAGCACGTTGAGTTTAGAAGGCATAAACCCATTCATCTGATCTTGAATTTCTGCCGAATGATCCAGCAAGTACTAGGCAATGTCTTCATGTACCTGCACCATTTTCAAATATGCAGTTTTAGAATAGGCTAACCCCAAAAACATTCTCAAGCATTGTCTCGAGTCACTGGTGCTTTCAATGTTTTGGTGGTTTCCATGTCCCTGTTGGCCACTAGGGGGCGCAGATTACACAAAATCCAGCTGAAAATGAGAAGGTGTCATCGTCTCCATAAAAGAAACCTATTTCTGAAATTTCATGAAAATCTGTGACGGAACTCTTAACATATAGAGGCTAACGTACAGAACTAAAATTGCCATCGGTACTTTCATCCATCAGAAAATTTGCTCATGCCATCCGATCCATGATACATGTATTTAAAATTTCACAAACATACCTCGAAGGATTTAGGAGATACAGCAGCATACGCTAAACGACACCGGAGGTGGATGACAATACAATGTATCCACACACAAACATATAGTTGAATTTGTACCATAGTGTGCTACCTCATCAAAAGAATGTCACTTCTCATTTATGTTAAAACTGAACAATGTTTTAAAACAAAGATTAAACATTTCAGACACAGCAATTTCAAAACAAGGAAAAGGGTCATCTTGAAGTGTCATGAATTCGAGAAACAGCCTTCTACCAGCCTCTGCTTTCCAATACAGTTTTTCGTTGCATTTCATTGGACATTCTTTCATAACGGGACAATTCCATTGAAAACGTGGCCTTTCCGGATGTGATAGTCCGCAAAACGGTCGAGTAGCCAAAAAGTTCTGACAGGGGAACCTCTGCGAGAATAACGCGAGTGTCTTGTCTCGTGAATATGTCATGAATGTGTGCCCTTCTAGTCGACAAATCTCCCAGAATGCTTTGGGAGCCAGTGTCGTCTGCTGTGATCTGAAAGGAAGGAAAATTTTTAATGAGATTTGTCATCTTCTACAGTAGTTTTCAAAAATTGACAATTTTCATTCCAGTCTAGTTAAAGTTGCAAAAATAGGGAAATGTAACACTAAATTATTTGAAAAGCGATGATGCTAAAGTATATTGACAATAATTTTTGGCATTTCAAGTTTGAATTTATGCATGGCTGAAAGTCTTGGTCCACTTAAGTGTCAAATAAAACCGAGATAAAATTATGTAGGACCCTAGAAAAAAGTCCAAATTTGACACACATCACATCATATCTCAGAACTGGTTGATCGAATTAATACCAAACTTTCAGATACCATGGTGCACACCCTGATCTTCTTCAAAACGCTATTAGAAAATGATTTAAAAATCTCCCAATTTTGCCGCTGGAGCTCTCAAAAATAGGACTTTTAACAGTTTCCATGCAAAAACTCACAAGTCGCATCAATCGAAAGTGAAATACCCACATTTGAAAACTGTAACAGAACCATAGAGATTTAATCTTGAAGATTTATATCAAACAAAACCTGATCATGTTATTGACACCCTTCCTTTGCTATCAATGGGGCTTTCTCTTTTGCTAAATTTTACTAAATAGACATGGTCATGTGAACCAATTAATGTCATATTGTTACGACCAAAAATGACATTCTACGGGCTTTCTACTGTTGGAAAATATACAATTTTAATTTACATAATGATTTAAATTTAAAGTTCTGTTGATATTTGGCTAAATATACAGACTTGTCAACATGACCCTACATGACCTTACATGACCTTACATGACCTTAACGTCACATGACACGTGACAATCTTCACATGTTTCCAGTTGATGCAAGGCATTAACCCCCTACACGCTACCTCTAGTCTCATCATGGGTTCTAGTAAGACGCCGGATGCCTTCTGCAACACCTTGTGGACACACTCGGAGGTGCAAGCGGATACCATGGCCAGAGTAGTGCCGTAGCCAACTTGGAATGAATGTAACAACACTTCCAAATCAAGAACTGGGAAGCCAAGGATGGGACCTGAAATGTGAAAACAGATTCAGAATTAGCACAAGAAGATGCTGAAACAAAACAATTTTAAATGATACGGTTAAAAGTGTTCCCAATTCATCGTTGTCTTCTGTGATGATGGTAAAAAACGAGAGAAGTTACATAACTAGAAGATGTTATGAGTACTTAACTTATAGTCTTCTAGTACTAAGTAACTTCTCTTGTTTTTTACCAATTTTAAATGACGTCAACTTTCCTCAGATACTGGCAAGCGATTAAATGGTATATTGCGACAAACATATCCACTGTCTGACAATTCTTCAAGACCATTCTTAAAATAGTCTTTCTCCCTTGCAATGCACCCTCAGTCCTCTGAGTTGAGAGTAGGTCAGTCGGTAATAGTTTGCTTTTCAATGAAACACTTGGGGGACACTTATTCTTCTCTCAATAATGCAGATGTTTGCAATCAACAAAATGTGTCTTTCCTTAGACAGCAAAGAAAATGCTTTTTAAATGCGCAAATGTTTACAGTTGGTTGAGTGAAATGAAACAAACTTAAGGTTATGTTGGACCTTATTGACAAGTGTATTTATCCAAATATTTGAAAAACTACAAATGAGCTCTGCGAAAGTACATATTGTTTGAAAGTGAAAAGTGTAGACTTTGACTTCGAAAACTGAATTAAATTTGAAAATCAAGCTAGCCCTTTTACTTCCACGAAATCAGTCTCAAAATATTCCTTACCATTATAAGATTCTATTTCCATTGCCAAAAAGAATGCTTCAAAATTTATTGGGCTGGCCAACCTTAAAATTGCGAATTCCAAAAAGGTGCAATTATACATTGCCAATGACTTTGCTTATCAATTAGTGAGATTAAATTATTTTTAAGAAATAGCTGTGTGAAGCACAAAACCAAATTTCTTACTTAAAAGGACACCGAACCCAGTTTTGGCCTATTAACAGATATTAAAATAGACGTTCCAATTCTCTGAAATAAAATAATGTGCTGCAACCCTTGACCACCCTCAAAGGTATGAAGGAAAATTTGAAAACTCCTTTCAAAATTTGCTAAACGGGCAATTGTGACCAATGCTTTTAGTGAAATGCACGGCAACTGTGGGAAAAGACCTCTCACTAAGAACCATAATATCCAATTTGTGATATTGTGAGTGTGAGTTTTTGGTTGATTCCTACTTTTATCTTTCAAGGTTGATGCCACTGGCACAATCAGCAGGTGACACGATGGTTGTCTAGACCATCAAGACAGGATTAAGTATCCTTGTAAGTTTCAAGTCACCAGACTCAAGGTTTCCAGCGGCTTTAATAAACGGATGGAAATTCTTGTCCCATGGTGTATAACAATGAAAAAGGATAACCAATCGCTGCCAATAACGCTACCTTGGTTGAGAGCTGACCGCATGCCGTTTTGAATAGCCTTCATGTGATGCCTACGTATACTGTCAAGGTTGTCATCACGGCTTCTCACAAGAGTCAGACGACTAGGCTGACCCGCACCCGGCTTGGGCCGCACACCTAGAGTAATGGATACTCTGTTGTGGGTGTTGCCGATCACTTTGTCAATGGTGGATGTCTCCTCCGCAGAGCCATCAATTGTTTCTCTAGAAAAACATTTCAAAGAGTTAAAGTCGACCATCAGCAAATTCCACGAAATAAGCCCAATATGTTTTCTTACCAACTGACTATCAAGGTAAAAATGACCATCACCTACCTACACAGCAAGAAGAGACAGCGTGGCATAGCGGGATAAATGTCTGCTTCTTTTTCTCAAAGTCGCGGGTTCTAGTACCACTGGGGCACACTGTTAGACCTTTGAGTCATGTCTCTAGCTCCTCACCTCAGCTTTAACTATTAATAAAGCATAAAATAGTTCCAGGTGACCAGTGGAATGGGCCCACCTGAGCGGCCTGCGCATGTCTGGTACAACGCGTACCAGACCACCTGCAATTACTGTTTTTTATTACCTACGCACACACGCATGCGCACACACATGCGCACACACATGCGCACACACACACAGCTTATGAGGTTAAGTCACGTGTGCTAAATAAGGAGGTCCGCCACGCTGCAAGCAAGGGTATGCGCGGTTTAAGAGAAGCCCTGCGTAAAGTAAGTCAAGAGATTGGAAAATGATTACTTCTAAGCCTGACAAATATTACCCAAGCTCAAATAAGGTAGCACATTATTTGGCACACTTAAGCTTGCTCGTAACGACTGTTCAAGGTCAATGGAATTAATAGGTTACTTGGA
Organism: Phoronis australis; assembly: GCA_002633005.1. Classification (NCBI taxonomy): domain Eukaryota; kingdom Metazoa; phylum Phoronida; family Phoronidae; genus Phoronis; species Phoronis australis. Next base: position 974,187 of record NMRA01000096.1, on the reverse strand, counting down.
GTGGTCACATGACTCTTTTGTGAGGTAATAATAAATAAAGTGCCGTCCACACACTGACTTATCCAAGAACAAGTCACTCCTGGAACGAGTTTTCGCTAGGTTTAAGGGCTGTCTGGATATTTTCAAACTAATGCAGCTTGCCCCACTTGTGACAACTTACTCCACCTTATTGAGGTAGTGTAACTTGTTCTAGGGTAACTCGCGTCACTTCTAATCGCCGTGTGTCCGCAAACCTGGGGCAAGGTGAAAGTAATTATCTGCTGCAATTACATACAGACGGGTCAAAAGTGAACTTTTTATTTAGGTCACTCACCGCTGTAAAATTGGTCTCAACTTGTTACTTACTGAGAGGAGAAGTGATTTCTGAGTTTGTATAGACCTGACAATTCACAATTCCTTAAGACCATGCTTGGTGCATAAAACGGCCCACTGAGACAAACTAACTTGTAGAGGCTGATATTAAGTCATAACCCAGCATCAGTACTTTTGAATACCTTAAGTACTCTCTCTCTCTAATTAAACTGCAGAGCAATTTATTAATAATACCAATTTCATGATGGCAAGTGGTTTAAATCAAAAGTTGTTTTTTTGTGATAGAAAGTGTGTTTTTTACTGCCTCAGTGATTTTTGCCAAGAATCTCCATAATACGACACATCAATTTGAGCAGGAGGTCATAGGTTCACAACAGTTTATTACATTAGCAAAAGAAACCTAAAGACAAAAACATGACAGCATCTTTATGCAAGCAAAAATTTCTTATTTCAAACCAAAGATTTATTTCCCTCGTCAATATTTCTAAGTTTGAAAGGAGAATGACACTGAAAACAGCTTTTTGAAGAAACATTTCACTCCTTAACAAACTAAAACCATTCATTCACATACATACCTGTAGGATATATAAAGTTGTCCAAAATATGCGTCAACGCCATATTCCTTACGTATCCTGTCCTGTATTATCTCCAAGTGTAGCTCTCCCATACCAGCCAGTACAGTTTGACCGGAGTCGGGGTCAACACTCACACGGAAACTAGGGTCCTCTCTTTGTAGACAACAGAGGGCATAATCCAACTGCTTCTGCTGGGACAGAGATGGTGGCTCCACACAGCAGAGAAAGACGGGGTCAGGAATTGTCACCCCTGCTAGCACTGGTGTCTTAGTCTCATCCACGTCATGTCCTTTCTCTGATAAGTAAGCCTTCTTGGCAGAGTTGACAGAAGATCGACTACTCACCAATGTGTCACCAGTAGTCGTCTAAAAATTAAATAAATGTAGCTTTTGCAATAAAATAATTATATTGAGACAAGGAATATAAATCACACAAAACAGTTATCAGTATTTAACATATGTTGAGTAACTGAGCTCCCTAAGTTCTTTAAAAACTAAGCTAAGCATATCTACAGCCTTTTTGCATAAAACAGATGCGTGGGTGAATAAAGAAACCATTTGCACTGAAAAGCTGATTAGGTTTTGCACGAATCTATTTTTATGTCATTCTACATTTTTTTGTAATTCCGTACTGTATATTTGAGTGTGTGTTACCAAGGATTGCCATTCTTCAACTGATAATGGTGGACCTTCCCGCTGCAGCATTTGGCAATGGACACATGCTTGTTGATAAATAGTTTGTGTACAACTAGTTGGACATTACATGTAGTACCATATTAGATACAAACCTCATTCAAGCCTGAAGCAGCAACAATATTGCCAGCTGATGCAGCAGAGACATCTTTAGATTCATTCGCAAACATCTGGCACAGTCTGGTGACCTTTTCAGAGCAACCACGGTTTATATTGTGAATTGTTGAGCCTGATTTTAAGATCCCATTATAAATCCTGAGGAATGTCAGTGGCCCCCTTTGTTTATCGTGGATGATCTTAAACGCCAAGGCACACAACTCATCTTTGTAGACGTCCATGAATTCACGTGACCTTTCTGAAGGACTTGGCAAATATTGTGTGATAGCGTCTAAAAGAAGCTGCACACCTTTATTTTTCAGTGAACTCCCGCACAGGACTGGCACACCCTTGTGAGCAAGTGTTACGCGTCTCAGAGCTGGGTGTATCTGTTCTGCTGTTATCTCACTATAAGCAACGTCGCTCAACACAATATCAGCCATTGTTTCATCTAAATCAGCCAACTGCTCAATAAGACTACCCCTAGCATTAACGGCTTCCGCAAACAGCCGCTCATCACGAAATTGATCCAAAGATTTCTTGACAAACCGGTGACTACTGCTAGATGTGGAATCCCATACAACTTTTTGCATGGAAACAATATCGATGACACCTTGAAATGTCTTCTCCTTGCCAATAGGGAGATGGATTGGCAAAGGAATCGTCTTGAGTTTCTCTCTCATAGAAGTTAATGATGATGCCATGTTCGCTCCCAATTTGTCCATCTTATTGAGATACGCAATCCGAGGAACATGGTATCGGTCAGCCTGTCGCCATACTGTTAAGGATTGCGCTTCGACACCTAAAAATGAAAAAAATAGTACAGGTAGTCTGATACATCATGTTGCATCAGGCATGCGCAGGGCCTTCACTTGGCCCCATTGCACAAAACGCCTGGAATCATTTTATGTTGATTAACATATACAGATATAAACAAATTAAGACCAACATGGGGATCAAGAGACCTAACTGAAGAGTCTAGAAGTAGGGTCCAGTGGAATTCAAACGTACGACCTCGTGAACGGGAGGCAAACACTAAACCCACTAGCAACACTGCCTCCTTTTCAACATCTAAAGAAAACAACGAAGAAGAATGGTCGCAAACTTTCACCTGATTACGAAAAGTAGAATTTATTATTTTAGGATGCATGACAATTTAGCAGAAAAGCGGAATTTTATTTTGTAAAATTTCTCAACCAACATAATTTTACAAGAAAATTTTAATCAGTTTGCGTAGTTTAGCATTTGCCAAATAGCAATTTGGTGAATTTCTGAACATTTCTAACTTTTAAGTAACAAGCATCCAAAAAATATAAAATTTTAATCATAGCTATTGATATCTGCTTCCCAAATTAAGAATTTTATAATTGCAAGTTTCTCTTTGTGTTCTTCTCGTGAATATGTCCAGGGCCTTAAAAGAGTTGATTAGAAATAATGGAAAGGTTATAAAGAGTTCAGAGGTTGTAGCACTTAATGTACAAACATGAGAGCACTCGGTTGAATAAAATCTTAACAAGATGCTTTTCTCCAAACACCCGGCAAAAGTTTTATTACAATTTTGGCAACAGGACTTGATCAAAACGAGGTAGAAAAACACACTATATTAATAACCTAGTTTCTAAAAGGTTAGGATTGCTGAACGTTTCTGAGCTCAGATAAAAGAAGAAAGCGCGACATATCCAACTCCACCTAACTTGTCCATTTTTGGTGTCTACATTAAAATTCACTATGCAGTTGCAGTAAAACTTCATCAAGACAAGAATGACAAATCCCAGAATAATTTTGCCGTAAAATAGTGATTAGCACAGCAGCAGTGTACAATCACCACCTAGTGCTCCACTGAAATACAGCATTGTGGGTAAATGTCACAGAATCACAGCAGGCGGTGTGGTATTTATGGACAAAGTGATTGTAGGAGTAACAGAGGCAGAACATGTAGAAGTAGTTGTATGGTAAATTTTTCTCAATTTGGGACAAAAAATAATTGTTGATATTGCCATATTTCTATTTTTCAGAGGCTAACCACATTGTTGCGAATGCTCAAAATGTTCTTTGCTAACAGCTATGCCATACAAACCATGCTAAAGCAAAGTAAATTTTCTTGAAATGTTATATTTGTTGAGAAATTGACAAACCAAATTTCGTGTCCCAAACTGACGAATTCATACCATAATAATATCAATGACAGTCACCTGCAGAAGCATCAAATACAGCCACAGCTCCATCCAGTACTCGTAGCGCCCTCTCGACTTCAACAGTAAAGTCAACGTGACCTGAAATGACAACACCAGTGTGACTCATAAAACAATTCACTTATCACGGTGTACATCAATCACTGTTGCACGTCTTCACTAGGGTCTCGTCTGCTAGGGTCTCAGTTACAGGAAAAGTGAATTAAGACTTAAGACAGAAATTTGGTCTTACACTCCACTCAACTATTTCTTCAAAACAATTTGATCAGAATTGCTAAAACTCTTAGAAAATACACATAATGACTAAATACTGTCATAATTTAATTTAAAAATTATTGCTAGATTGTGATGTGCCCATAACTATTTGGTTAAACCTATATCCAGCAAATGTGAAGAAAGACCAAATTTCTGTTTTAAAACTTCAGTCATTTTCATGAAACACCCAGAAGAGACCCACACACTGTACACACTTAATGGACAACACAGCAGTTAGACAATGATGCTGTAAATCTTTTTCAGTTTCAACAGATTTTTCCCATTTTTAATATTCATTTCTGAACACTTGAACAATAAACTGCTCTTTGAAAAATATCCTGCAACAGGAGAAAAAAATTGTCATCCACTTGGAAATCAGTGGACAAAACTTTTGACGAGATCGCACAAACGTCAACACAGCAATCAATCCAATCAAAATTAAAATCTATACCTGGCGTATCAATAAGATTAATTTTGTGTTTATTCCAGAAAAAGGAGACGGCAGCGGAAGTAATTGTGATGCCCCGCTCCCTTTCTTGCTGCATGTAATCTGTGACTGTGTCGCCATCGTCAACATCACCTGCAAAATTCACGATTCAAAGGTTAAACATTATGATTGAAAATTTGAATATACATTGTCCCTTACAAAAAAACAACTGGATTCACAAGTTGCAGTATTTGTAAATTTAAACAAAGCAAAACAAAGAAAAAATAACCAAGTGGCCAGTCACAGGATATCAATGCCTATAGTAGGACAGCATACAGGAGCTGATGGACAATGCATACTGGACTCCAGAATTCCAGTTGTGTTACTAAACACCTGTGGACAAATACAATTATCTGTATAGGCACAGGAAGAATAAGTTAAACATAAACTATCCAACGAACTGGATCATCTTACATTTGATTCCTGCAACAGAAGAGCTTATTTATGACTGAATAGAAATAGACAGTCTTCAACTTTATAATTTTGAAACCCTGAGTATTAATCACAACTATGTGGCGCAGTAATTTAGATGTTAGCTTGTCACACCCATCACCCTCTGCTTTGTGATTAGAACTGTGTATCTTGTGCGTCTTGGATGAACATAATATGCAAAACGGCACAAACTTACAGTAGTTACCATCTTGTTGCATTTAGCACAAAAAGTGTTGCCCTTACTTTGAGATTCAATGGATCTTTAAAAATAATATGTACAGGGAATTGGAAAGATCACATTAATAGGGCTATTTTTTCTCAAGGCACTCATTTCCTCATGTTTTCATTTAAAACGCTGTTATATGTGCTTCCAGTGGATCAACTGAGCCTCTATTGGCCAGTTGCTAATGGGCAATTGTTAGGCAAATGGTTAAGTAATGATTGCCGGTTTTATCAGGGTTGCTGACCTGTTCAATTCCTGGGTTAGGTTACCTCAGCAATTACTACAACTGGCTTAGTAGGCACATGAATTATATACTGGTGAGCCATTGCTAACTAGTTCTAGCACGGACCTCAGATGGTGAGGGCTCAGAACACACGGGTTTGCTAAAACTAAGCAAATTCCAGGACACCTAATAAATGAGTGAATGTTGCTAAGGGCAAATTCCAGGACGCCAGGGTGTTGCCAAGATCTGCAACCAGGAGGCATGCCTGTTATGCAGGAAAGAGGGGAATGTTGTAGATGTGCCTTTCCCATGAAGCCTCTGATAGTAGCCATTCGCTAAGGGGCACTTGACAATTAGCAAAATGGTTAACATGCCTGTCAGTATTATCAGGATAGCCAATTTGATTCTCGGATCAGGCAATTACTACAGTGCCAATTAGCAGAGCATGAACATCTTTTGCCTTGGAGGTCTCCAAAACAAATCTGCCGAGCCGATAGAGAGCAGCACAGCGCAGTGACAATGAAACATTTGCGCATCAAGTTTACACATACGTTACCCAAATGTCTAGATGACCCCGAGTAAAACAACATTCTTTCTGTAGTTGTAGTCTTTCCCGCATCAATATGCGCCATAATACCAATGTTTCTAATGGCCTGGATGTCACGGTCGTCGAATGAGACGGAATGTGTGGAGCGAACAGCCGAGCTCAAAACCTCGGAAACGCTGAATTTCTTACAGAAAAATGTCCGAATTTTAATGGGTTCACTACACACCGATTTACTGAAATATAGACGAGACGACTGAATGCCTCTAGGGTAAAAAATCGCCCTACAAAGGGCACGATTTCTACTAAGTGCCCTAACTCGTGAATGCGTCATGGGCGCAGACATGTTGGTATCAAAACGAGGTTTGTTTTGTAACCAACAGACGGCGACAGTAGCTGGACCGTAGAAGCTGCCCCAAAAAGAATTGTCGTTTGGCTTTTGGGTTGATTTCTAAAGGTACTACTGTTATCACGGTTAGTCGAACTGACAGCATATATCCAGTATTGTTAATCTTAACTGATTGTGTGTGTGAAGGCCCGTGTGACAAGTCACACACTACCACTCACGCCTTGGCTATCACTCATCTCATGTCATGCCTGGTACAGTGGTAGATAACCGGCTGCAGAGCTAGTAGTAGTAGTAGTAGTACTAGTAGTAGTAGTACAAGACAGGTAGAGACAGTGCCACGTCTCGACTGGTGCTAGTAAAGACGGTGAAACTCCTATAGTAGCGTCACGCTGATTAAAACATCAAAGTCACGTTTTATTGCAGGGGGACACACAATAAGTTAGTCCTCAATGTCTTTATCCTTACAACTCAAACAAATACTTCTGTGGCGTAATCAAACTTTTTTTCGAGCAGTGCTTTGTTCACTTGCTCAAATCGGCAACTGGCCATTTTTAACATTGCACGTGCTCCTGGTGCATTCGGTAATCTACATGTAAATTAAGTCCTGTTAAATTTCGAAAATTTTGCAGGTCTTGACTTTTTTCTGATTCCTAGGTTACCATAATGGCATTTTACCTCTTGAAAGTTTTTCAAAATTTTGTGTTTGGATTAAGCGGTGTGCTCCCACAACAGTTGTCCCATGGAGTTGAGAAGATCGGATTTTAATTTTATCTAAAACGTCAAAATAACGTCATACTAAACAAGCTAATAGTTTCTTGAAGCAATACATTCAGTATTACAAATACAACTGAAACGATGTATTCAGTTACATCTGATATGGATGGTATGTTGACAAATATTTCTATTTAGGTCTACCAGGATGATGCAAATATTCAGGCAGACGCTGGTCGCTACCATCAGAGGGCGAGCCATGTCCAGTTATCCGGCGTTAAACTTCGTCAATGGTAAAAAAGTAGTCCCATCAGGCAGTGATACGTCACAAGACTTTGAGGTCGTCAACCCAGCCACTGGTAAGAGTTGGAGCATGAGCTCTTAAAAGGGAAGCAAATGTTACCATTTACTTAAAATACTTATCTCTGTTTATTTTAATTGAGAAATATTTTGTCTTCAATTATTTTTTCCTTTGATGATGCATATAGGACATTGGAAAAGTGACTTAACAGCCCAACATTGTGGTTTTGTATGAAATATTCTTTTTCATTGATTAAACGCAACGACCATTTCAAGTTGTGTTCAAAGGTTAGTTTTTCATGTACATACTTCCTGCAGAGTACTTTTATACATCAACGTTGAACGTTCAATGCAACATGCACTGATGCATGACTGCGTTATTCCGTTCAGTGACTTTACCAGTCGTAAAGGGTTGTGAGCGTGTTATATTATCCAGCTGCTTTGTTAACTGCCAAGCTCAGTCTTTTGTCTGGTATGAAAAACAGGCAGGCCAATTTTCTACCAGGCTTATTACAGACCACTCCTGTGAATACAGTCGAACCCAGAGCGAATTGGTACATTTGGAAAGAATAGATTGTCGTAACTTCGGTTGTAGTTGGGCAATTTTGGCAATTCACAAACTAAACATGATAAGCATTTGACGAGGATTTCAGAAATGTTGTTGATTTATGTTCAAATATGTTGTAACTTAACTTTCATTTTAGCAGCACAGCCCAGTCAGGGTATATGATCTTACTGGAGATTAGAGCAATTATCAAACAAAAGAGAGCTGGCCCTCTAACCATGAGGGCCAGAATGGAGTTCATCAGTCATGTAAGATATTGGCTACAGGGGTGTTCTTCCCAACTTGTTGTTGGGCTATAGAATCGAACAAGTTGGGAGCAATGGGAAAACACCGTAATGTCAACTTGTTGCTATAGTAACTCACTTCTTGCAGGTCAGCTGGTTTACACAGTGGCTAGCTCTGGCTCAAGTGATGTTGACCACGCTGTCCAAAGTGCAAAGACTGCCTTTAAAACACTAAAAGAGATATCTCCCTTCGAACGAGGTAAAATGATGATCGAGGCAGCTCGTAAAGTTAGGGTGAGTCAGACAGAGCAGAGCTTTCACGACATGTCATTCAAGCCTAAACAGCTTATAGTTTTGTTTATCATTTTAAACGTAGATTGTCACCAGCTACAATTTGCTTTTGCTATGAAATAATTAAAGCTTTGATTGCATTAAGATTGTAGTACTGTTGGTTTCCTATCTGGATACTTGGGCGTTTAGTCTTGTTTTTCAGAAACTATGGCCGTTTACGTCAATCACGTATCTGTTCAGAATTTGCAAGGGGAAGGTTTATACTGTACCAATTCATTTCGTACATGCTTATTATTTCTTTGCGTTGTATTTTTGTCTGTGAGTGTTTGCTACTATTCAGTTATGGATAATTGGGTACAAATTATTAATTACATTTATCTCTTCTAACCTTAGGAGAACCTTGAGGCGTTTGCTCAACAAGAGGTAGTAGACACGGGCAAGCCCATCTGGGAGGCCAGATTTGATATTGATGGATGCGCTGCATCCATGGAGTACTATGGCGGACTAGCAGCAGCCATTGCTGGTAAGATTGTTCTCTTGTTGTGTTTAATTCTCTGCACACTCAGATTGTTTGAAAATTATAGAACACTATTTACTTTGTGCACAGAACTATACCGTGGTCTTTTGGACTGCAAAAATATTGCTAGAGAGTCTCAACAGTGTAAAAGCAATTTGTGGTATTGGTGTATGGGAGTGATCATAGCTAACATTGTCATTGAAGAGTCACACCAAGCTGGGTTATATTAGGTAACACTTTGACTGCTAATGGCCTCTATGTTACAATAAAGAGTGATAATTGCAAATTAGACTTGAAAAAAGTATTGTTACGCATCAGTAGCCTGGTTTTTTTTGAGAGCCACCAATAGGTAACAATCATAATTTTAGTACTATGTAATGGCACCAGCTATGAACATTCATTCCACTGCAAATTAGGTATTAAAACACGTTGTCACGACTTATAACTTTAAACTGTTATGAGAATTAACTCTTCATTCATCACAAACTGTTGAGTGCATCATTGTTCACACTCCAGTACAATTTTTGTTATTAATAAGCACATCTAAGAATTGAGTGCAACTTTTGTTTAAATCATTGGCTTACATGTTACCAGTAGGTGGCGTGCTACCTTGCTGGCCTTTAACAAATAAATTGTGACCTAGGTTTTCTTGCAGTGTTTCTCTACTTCTTCCAGGTGAACATTACCCACTCAGTAACGGTAGTTTCGGTTACACCCGCCGTGAGCCCCTCGGTGTTGTTGGTGCCATTGGTGCATGGAACTATCCATTCCAGATGGCAGCGTGGAAGTCCGCCCCTGCCATGGTCTGTGGCAACACCATAGTGATCAAGCCAGCACCATGGACACCGCATACTACTTTCATGTTAGGAGAGATATACGAACAAGCTGGCTTCCCGACCGGCTCCTACAATGTCATTCAGGTTTGTTTATGGTAATAGTGTTGTTTGTAAAATCTGTGGCATGGACTGGTAGTAAAGGTAACTCTTGTACTTAAAGTTATGTAGGACCTTATTGGCTTGGTGGTGTATTTATCCAAATACCTAAAGTTAAAGTGTAGATTTTATACTGACTGTCAACTGAGTAATTTTTGCTGAAAGTGAAGAGCCTGTAGAAATTCATCTGTTATTCATTGGGTCGTGCGACCATGTGTTTTTAGTAAAAATTTAGCAAAAAGTAAAGGTACATCCATAGCAAAAGAATGGTATCTAAAACATGACCAAATTGTATTCGATGTAGAACTGATGTTCAAGATGAAATCTCAAAAACGTCTTTACAATTTTCTAACTTATCATTTCGTTTTCGTTTTGTTAGTTATCTCAATAAAATCATAAAAGTCCTATTTTTGATAGCCCCTCATGCAAAAGTGTAATTTTTAAAGCCAATTCCTAACAGCGTTCTGAAGAACAGTGCACAAAGCATGGTATCTAAAAGTTTGTGCTGTGAATCCAATCGGCCATTTCTTAGATATGCAGGATGTTCCAAAATTTGCCAAATTTGGCCATTTTTATAGGGTCCTACATGACCTTAACCCTATGTGAAAAGAACTTCACCCTGACCAGAGTCATTGATGAAATACGAGATGTGATAATTAAAAAGTGTCAGTTCATTAGTTCCACTCTGTTTAGCGATAGTGATGTGTAATAATAACTAAGTATGCTTAGAAAAAGCATGTGGTGTCTCAATTTCCAGTGTCATATAGTTTTTCTTTAGCTGTGTGTACCACTTATGTTAAAGAACTCTTAGTTTTCTGTATTGTTATGTTTTATCGTCTACATGGAAGAGCATTGGTGTTGAATATGTCTGACTTCCTCATTAGTAATAAACAATAAGTATAATGACTGTTCAAATGGTTTCAGGGCCTCGGTGAAACAGGTACATTACTTAGTCTTCACCCCGATGTTGCCAAAATGTCATTCACTGGAAGTGTAGCCACAGGGTCAAAGGTTATGGAAAACTGTGCTAAGGTAATTGGGTGTAAAAGTGACAGTGCAAGCCTGTGGTATTCAGACAAAATGACACTGTATTCCCCGTTATGACATCTGGAAGGAAGTCAAATTCATCGCCAGAGTACTGAAGGGGAATTTACAGGAAAGTTAGGTTGCTTAGCCATTCTATAATTAGAATTTTGCCACCCTAATAGTTATTATCAGTAAGTTTTGCTGTTAATAGAATTGGCCGTGTGACGGGGGAATGGAATTTTGTCTNACATGCAGTGTGTGTTTGTTTCAGGGTATCAAACATGTGACCCTTGAACTTGGTGGTAAATCCCCACTGCTGATATTTGATGACTGCAGCATGGACAATGCTGTTAAAGGTGCCATGTTGGCCAACTTCATGTCCAATGGACAGGTAATGCTCATAAAGCACAGACTCTGATTGGTCAACTCTGCATCCAATGGCAAACAAGTTAGATTAAGTGTGGACTCTGATTGGCTAACTATATGAAGTGTAGATAAAATATGAACCCTAGCTGGCATTTTTTCTGGTAGGACAGAATTGGCAATCATGATTTTTCTCATAGGATGTTCAAACCTGTGGGAATGACTTTGGCGAAACAAAGACAAGAGCATCAAATTATTTCATTCTAAAGTAGACTAATGCATTCATTCCTGGTTTTACTTTGTAGTGAAATAGTATAGAAATGAGAACTGGTTGTGGACACATAACTGAAGCAGTTGCATAAGATTCAGTAACCACAAATGCGGGCATTCTATGCTGAGTTGTTTTACATATATTATGTGAATATTTTCCCTTTTGCTGATGGTCAATTGTAGCTATCCGTTTCCAGCTAGACTTCTTGTCTCTTCTTATGTTTTCTACCTGTCCTGAACTTCAGGTGTGTTCAAACGGCACAAGAGTATTCGTCCAGCGAAGCATACTGGAACCATTCCTGGAGAAATTGGTTGCCAGAACCGTTGCCATGAAGATTGGAAACCCTCTCCATGACGACACGTTGATTGGGGCAACGCACAAGAGTCATGCTGAAAAAGTGCTCAACTACATAGAGAAAGGAAAGCAAGAGGTATCATTGCAACTTGTGAAAAATTGGCAAACTTACTTACAATAAAAAGACCATGTGCGGGTTTCCAAACTTCTTGGAAAAGTGGGACAAAATCAATGCCTTGTTTGCATAACCTTGTATAAACTTAAGTCAATTGTCCTGGAATTCCGACATGATGTCTTACAAACCTCAGATTTAATGCCACTGTGAAGTGCCAGGTTAGCGTTATGGTAGCAAGGGAAGTGAGACAGAAACCCACCTTGCTTCATATCTTTCATGAAGTTTATTGGCAAACATCTGTCTTGTGGAGCAATGTCACTGTTGATACCACAGCTGGACTGACTTTCTACAGAGTTCTTTCAACTACTGTTGTTCTTGGTCATCCTTTCGGAAGGTACATGTTCAATGCTTATCCTTCACCTAATCTGTAAACATCATCAGCTTGTATGAAGTGCTTGACTTTGAGCCAGTTTGGATTTGGGGGCCCTTTCAATGCACAGTGCTTTGTCTTTTATTGTTAAGAACCCCTTGGTCTTTGTGGGGGTCCCTAAGCAGTGGCTTATGTCAACCAGTAGTGGGCAGCCCTGATAAAATGAGAGTTTAAATTCTAGTTATAATGCATGCCCTGAAGATAAAACGGACACCTTTGCTTAGTCTAGGATAACAGTCAGAGATGACTTAGTTTTCGGCCCAGTCTTGGGTCTTTCTCTTTTGAATGCTGAAGATTGGTGGAATCACAGAAATATTCCGCATCCTGACCACCAGGTGTCTCTAGAATAACCTCTGACAGTGTCATGATTATGTATTTATCCCCGTATCTCTTGTAGGGAGCTAAAATCTTGTGTGGTGGTGAGAGGGTGGCGTTGGTTGACTCTGACCTGTCAGCGGGATGCTACCTTAGTCCATGTGTTTTCACTGACTGTCATGATGATATGACAATAGTGAAAGAGGAAATATTTGGTGGCGTGATGTCAGTATTGCCATTTGATTTAGAGGAGGAGGCCATCTATAGAGCTAACAACACACACTTCGGGTTGGCTGGTGGTGTGTTTACAAAGTAGGTTTTTGCTAACCTTTTTATTAAATATGTTTAAATTCTCTTTCCCGTTTCCAAGACATTATGATATTAAATACCACGTGTCTTTGTCCGGCTTTGTCACTACGGTGTTAGCTGATCATAAAAATCCTATGTCACTTGTTCAAAAAAGCAGTCACGCTAGAGTTGACTACAAGTATGCGAGGAAAAATAACAACTGCATTTTGAAAAAAGTTATCGTAAAACTAATTTAATTGCTAAATGCAAACAAAACTGCAAAGGCTTCAAGTTGCTGTAAACCCAGCTTCTGTCAAAAATCAAACTCCTGATTTAGACCTCATGTCATTATGAAATAGGTCTCTAATTGTTCTTGACTTAATTTAGAAGTGATTTCTGGACTGAACTGGCAGTTCACAATTGCTTGTTACCAGGCCCATACCTCGATTTAACATGGCAGGTTATTTTATTTCCTAAGCACGACCTCAAGCAATAACCAACTGCAAGTTCTCAGACACAGAAAATACTTCTAACCCGAGTAAGGAACAATTTGAGCCCGGCTTTATAGTATATAAGGTCCACATCACTTGTCTTTTATGACAGAAGAAGACGGGTTTACAGCAATTTTGATTGAATTCTTAAATAATTGTAAATTTTAATATTTATTTCCAGAGACCTGAGTCGTGCTCACAGAGTTATAGCCGAGTTGGAAGCTGGTTCATGTTATATTAACAACTATCACATGATCCCCGTCGAGATCCCCTTTGGTGGCTTTAAACAATCCGGGATTGGCCGAGAGAGTGGTCAGGTGACCCTGAACTATTACACACAAGTGAAAGGAGTGTATGTAGAGTTGAATGATATTGACTGTCCATACTAATGATTGGAAAAGAGTAGTTGGGTAACTCTAAACTATTACATGGAGGTCAATTGAGTCTACTTGGAGATGTCATTTGACACCGACCTCTGAACTATGACATGCAGATCAAGGAAGGTTATATTGAAATGACTAACATTGGCTGTTCTGACTAAATCATTTCTTGGAATCATGCAGCAATGTAATTCTGTACAATTAGGAAAGGTTAATTCAACAGATTGCTCAGATACAGATGTGGTATCCATACAACTTTTGAGGTTGGCGTCATTCAGTGTGGTGCAACTCCTTAACTAAGGAATGAAGCTGCACTGAAGTACCAGTCGGGTGTGAACCCAGTGTTTTCTATAAAATTATATTCTATGCGTTAAGCCCACTTGCTTTCAGTGCTAAAATGTCTTCTCAAACCTAGCCAAGTTATGGAGTTAAGCATTAATTTGCAGATCTCAAAATTATTGTTGGGTAACAAATCAAGATTTATTGTATAGCAGTATTGAGCTGCCTGTAAAAGATGCCTTGTGGCCGAGAATTGCCAAGGTCAGTTGTTTACGTTAAACAAAGCAAAGCGAACTGTGTGCATGAACCTGCTTATTTCCAAAATTGTGTCAACCGTTGCAATTTCCTTGTACATGATGCAAAATGACGGGCATGAAATTTTCGAATCTGCACACTAGACTATTATCACCTTAAAAGAGCAACTGTCATTTCATAACACAGATCTTATCTTGACACCATCTCCTTAATGTGCACTGGTGTGAAATTTCATACCTTCCACGAAACTTGCCATTTGTTCCGGAATTTTGACTATCTCGAGTATGTGCGACTATCCATCACAGTGTAATTGTGTTATGCAGCTCAACTATCCCGCAAACATTCAGGCAGTTGTTAAGAATTCTGTGACTGGCAAGATTAAAGTAATTTGTTTTGAATATGTAAATGTTTGGTATTTATGCAGGTCTCCATAGCATGATCATTTACTGTAATTCTACTGTAATTTGTAAATTTTAAATTATTTTCACTGTCTTGAAATGTTATTAAATAAAAATGTAACAATCAAGATCATGGTATTTTTCTATTATAACAGTACAATACATTCAAACAATGTACACAATTCAATACAATCTAAGGCTTTCACAGGCTGAAACACAAACACTAAGAATTTAAGTTAACTAACCACATGATACAATAGCCACAACCTTGAATACCACAACGCCAGTCTCGCTCTGTGGTGCCTGCCCTCTAGTACACACATCCAAAGGTACCTTTATCATTGCTGTGACAGTTATTTATCACTGATTTACGTGAAAATAAGGCATTTGTGAGCCTTATGCCAACAAAGTTCTATGGCTCAGTGAGTTAAATACAAATACTGCAAAAGCCCAGAAAGTGCAATACAAGTATTCTTCACTTGTCTGACTCGACTCAACAATGAGTAGTGTTCCCGGATGTGGTCATTTCAGATGCCTGTTTGGTATTACTACTATACTGAGCTCTATTCTTGGCTGTGTGAGTTGCCTACACAACTTCTTTACCAAAAGACAAAGTCAGATTTGTGCAATACACAACAAACAGGACAAAACAACCCCTCTTATGAGATCAAATTCAAAAACAATGGCAAGGATATATTGTAGTCAGACTTGAGTTCATAGGTGTTGTCTTTTGCTTAATAATAAAAGCAATTCATTCTTATTACAACTTAATTTGAAGATGTCCATTTTTGTCCTGCTGAAGCAGAGCTTGCTGTATTTACATGTCAATCCTGTAAGTTGTCAATAAACACCACGGGTGGATTGAGGCTCAGGAGGCCCATGTTCCCCTGTGGACAAGACCCAAAATGTACCACCAGCATGCCATTTTTAGTGCTTATGAGGACATCCATTTTTTCTTCCAAAACAATGTTTAGCCCCCCCCCCCTTACAATAACTTTCATTATTGAATATCTGCCAGTGACAACAGACACCAAGTGACTGGTTGAAAAAAGTGGTTCCACAATCTTTTCGAGGGATACAAGACACAACAGAACGAAACAAGCTATGGACAATCCAGTCTGTGAAAGCCAGGCTATGGTCAGTCGAGCTCCTCAGGTCTGACAGGCCGAGTGACTGGGATGATAGACTTCTTTTCAACGTCTCGTGACAAGGCTTTCCTCATGTCTGAAAAGACGAAACTCTTGACGTTATGTGGTTATTACTGTAACCAAAACAAGACACAAGTCTCATTCGGAAGGAAGGTATAAGATTCTATTATCATTTGACTGGAAGCGTATGTGTAGTAGCAGCTCTTAAACACTGTGAAGAGCCCGTAATGTTTTGAAGTACAACACTTCAGACTAAAGTAGCGTCCTAGAGATCTGGGGTCTGTTTCATGAAAAGTTAAGTCAGAAATTCGGTCGTGAACTCCACACAACATTTTATGAACAATAACTTATAACTTCAACTTGAACAAAAACTGTTTTGAGAATGTACAAATAACTACGAGTCACTATTTAATTGCTATACATTATTTCTATACTGTGAGGCCACATAATTACTAGGCTAAACCTTTGTATACTGTGAGGCCACATAATTACTAGGCTAAACCTTTGTATACTGTGAGGCCACATAATTACTAGGCTAAACCTTTGTATACTGTGAGGCCACATAATTACTTGGCTAAACCTTTGTTTACTGTGAGGCCACTTAATTACTTGGCTAAACCTTTGTTCAGCACAGGTGAAGTGGGAGAGTGAAAATGTCTTTTAAGTCGCAACAGTTTTCTGAAGGAGTTCCCAGAAGAAGTGTTAAAGTATAACTGATAAGTTGCATTTTAAACAAAAATGAAATTATAATTTAGAAAACTTTAACAACATTTTTGAACATTTATAGCAAACGACAATTGGTTATGGTATTGATACCATTGTACAGTTTTGCTATGATCGCACCATTCTTTGCTAACTTTTACTAAAAAGACAGGGCTGGGTCACATGACCCAATAAATGGCAGATTGGAATACAAAAAATCAAATTCGACATGCTATCTACAGTCTGAAAAAAATGTACTTTGACTGAGAATCAAAGTCTATAGTTTCATAGATCGATTTGGTTGAAGTCAAGGATGTGACGATAAGGTCATACATAACCTCAATGAGACGTATACAAACCACAACAGGCACAGAGCATTACACAGCAGTAGTGAATAGTTATTACCACTCTTAACATATAATTTATTTTATTTAATTAGCACCCTTATACCTTATTACAGCTTGAAAAAATTAAAGCCTCATTGAACAAAAACCCCCTATGCATGTATGACACACATTTGCAAAACACTCACTGGAAACCCTCTTGATTAATGTTCTCCATTGAATAATTGCCTGGGGTGTTTATTCAACAAGAAAACAAGACAAGGAAAGCTTGTTGACTCTGAACTCAAAATTTCAAGTTTTTCCTCGAAATTTCGAATTCACTCGAATTTGTAACTCAAATCTTGGGGTCATCAAGTGCAAATTAGGACCATACACTCATTTGCATAATCCATTATATTTTTGAGTACATTTAGTAAGCTACAGGGGTCAGGAATATTGAGAACCAGTTTGATACCTATTATCCGGTGGAGAAAAATGTGGTCTCAAAATGCTGGAGCCCTGTATTAAAGTATTAACTAATTACTGAATAATACATAACTATCTCAGAAACACATTAAAAGCAGAATGAAGAATGTTGAAAATATTTTTGAGTTTGATCCCCAGTTAAAATATCAGGCCCGGGTCCAGAATTGTTATAACTGCCTAATGTATGTGAAGTATGATACCAACCGAATGCATCTTCATCCTGATCGCCTGTGTAATACTCTATAACTCGCCGAAAAACTGAGTAGCCCAGCTGACTGTACATCTTGAAGGCCACTTCATTGGACACGCGGACAAACAGATCCACAAAGAAGCAGTGCTTCCTGGAAATGATCAGTGAGTTATTATGAAGGCAGCAACACCATAAACGGTTACAAACCCACGTTCTAGCCAAGTAGCGAAGAATTTTTGATTTGGACCACTTTGAGACCAATTTCATAATAGCAAGCGATGAGGTCTCAAACAAAAGAAGGTTTAAGTGGTGCAAGACAGGTTTATAATCCCTTTAAAGCCATTACGAACCATGTTCGCGTGTCAAAGAACAGGAACATTTGCTCATTCAAAGCAACGTCATTGGGTTCTCATCTTCGTTTAGCCCAATCGCATGATCTGCCAAACGAGACAGGTACACTTGAAGCTTTTGCTTACGAGTAAAAACATTAAATCATCAAGCTACCACACTTACTTATCAGATACCTCCTCCAGGTAATTCATCAGGTTTGCAGCCAGACCCAACCTCCTGTACTCCGGAGCCACAGTCAGTGCGGTCACATGACCATGCCAGTTCTCGCCACGCCCCTCTGCCTTCCCCATGACTGAAAGCAGTGAGAATGCATGCAGTTGTCGAAACCCTGATCGTGCAGGAGATGGAAAAATGCAAAAATGAACAAATGTCTAAAGGAGAGACTCTCAGTCATAAGTTTAAGTTAGAATATCATGGACGACAATTTCATGCCGAAATACCAGTGAAAACTGATATCACATGAATGGTAGATTTAAGACAGTTTTGCATTGTTTCAATTTTTTACAAATTAAAAACACGAAAGATGAAAGATAGCCATAAAATATTTATCCACACAATCAGCCAAAATCACGTCCAGAAAAGAAGTGGCCTTGTCATACGAAGTTATTAGCTGTTGATTTACTGATGAAGCAAATTTGCATGCAAGTCACCAGAGGTGGATCCAGAGGGTTTGTTTGAATGCTCTAACACCCTTTCAATAAAAGGCTTTCTTTTACACCATCACCTGTAGGTGAAATAACATTTGAGTACCCCCCAAAATTTTGGACTGAGTTACAACTGTAGATGCAGAATGATATCAACTCTAACTCACTGTAACCCATGATTTCACCAGTAGGTGACTCTGCAACTTGGAAGTACTCTGGCCAATGAGCAAGGTACTGCATGTAGAAAGGGAGGCCATACTGTTATCAGGAGGTAAGGAACTGGCGGAGAAATGGAAGTCAAAGAATTGTGGGAGAAAGTGTGGTCATCCCGCGAAGTGCAGTGTGTGACTGAATGTTCCTACCTCCTACGTGGAATGTCCTGAGTAACTACATGTTCAAAGAGTCGAACACAGGTGTTCGTTCCAAAAATGCCAGAGGCTCACAGAAATGCAACATCCCACAAGACTTCACCCGATATCACCATGTATAGCAAGCGAAGAACGTGACCACGCTAGCTTCATTCGTGAGATTCTTGTAACTCAGGCCACACGTGTGCTATTTACCAACCCAGCAAATACCAATATTTTTCATTGAAAAATAGTGAGATTCTGCATCAGTGGCTTCCAGCCAGTAATTGGGCGAAGCGTTGGCTTAAACACTAAGCAAATTCAAAAGCCCTGAACCAAGTTTGGAGCAAAGAACTAATAAAACAAACATCGGATAACTTGAACACTGAACAACTAACTACAACACACACATTAGTTTCCAAAAAGCAGTCGTGAGAAACTCAAGCCAGGACTCAAAGACCGCGCAAGTCGAAGCTATACATCTCTGAATATGCATACATCAGCAAATGAAACTTTTGCACAAATTTGGTTTTTGTTGCCACTGTTACTTTTAAGTAAATGTCCAACATGTGATTTCCAGTTGAGTTTTCACACAACCTCAGAGCTAGTCAGTTCACAATGCACATTGTGAATGGTGGAAACCACCAAAATATTGCGCTTCAAAAATAAGTATATAAAAGGATACAGTTTCTGTAAGTAGGTCCAAGTTCCTGGAACAAAAAGAAAAAATCAAACAAATTTTATAGAAAAGAAGATCCGTGAAACACAATACCGTGTTTTTGATGACAGGTCAAAATTATCTCATAATTGCATCATTACATTATGATCAATTAAAAACATGTCTCCTTAATAGAATGGTCAGTGGTTTTCCCACTTGAAATTAGCCAAGTGTAGATTTTTTATTAGCACTTAACACTTGTTGTAACATTCTAATTTTAACAAAAACCTGTGCTAAGTTAAATCCACATTGGCAAAATAAACAAACAGTAGAGCAGGCCCTATGCCTATATCCCAACAAATGCATTTTATACAAAATCATTTGTGCATTTTATATTATGCTGCACTCATAAGTTCTGGCAGCTATTATAACAACGTCTGATTCAGTAAATCTTTTGTCCATTGTTAAACTGAATTCACACCAAGATCTACCATTTTCAAACAAATATATATGCAAAGCTTTGCACGCATATTTCAAAAAGTTGCTTTAGCGCAACTGTTAGGTGGAATTCATGATAAAGGAGCAGCTTCATGTAGACGCAAGCAGACCTAGATATGCGCATACAGTATGTCTTCGGTAATTTCATGCAACTAACTCCCAAGTTTGTCATTTTTCAGTTTTCTAAGGCTGTTCCACAAATGATGTCTCTAATCACGTGTCATTGTTTTATGACAGCTACGGAGTGCAAACCATCCCAGAGTATACTTATTTCTTTTTGTTGAAATATTTTTCGAAAATTTTTGTAAAAAAAAATTTCTTGTTCGACAAATTGATGGAAGAATTACTACCTTAGGTACATAAATTTAAAATTGAAGCAGTTATAAACCTTCTATCCATCAAAGAAGCTGACTATTGATTCAGACCACTTAGCTATGGAACTGGTATCAAATTTTACTTAATCAGAAGAGAAGTGATCTTTGGGATTGGGCAGAACTGACCTCTCATTATTGCTCGAGATCATGTTCGGTGTGTAAGATGACTCTCAGTGACAAGTCAGTATTTAGCCTTTTCAGAAGCTATAAAGAAATGTCTGTTCTGGAAAAAAAACTAATCTGAGGTAGCAACAAGATGAGGTTGGTTTTAGAACAGTAAGTGGCCCAAATAAAGTGCTGGTTTTTGACAAAAGGGATGGCATTATTGCACCTTTAATAATTCAAATGATCAAAAATTTGACAAGTGAATGTTGCTATCATTATTATAAAATATTCGCTGTTGTATTGTCCAGAGGGATAGATTCTCCAAAAAGAACATTCTGAAGAGCGAAAAACAGACAACTGGATAAAAAGAACAAAAATGATCCAGAACCGTCGAAGAAACACCTCGCAAGAACCTAGTAAGTATCCTTTATGGTTAGCAGAAGATGCCGGGTTTGACTCCCAGTTGGGGCAGAAATCTTTTAACACTAACTCTTATACTTGATCTGTTTTCTCAACTGGATGTCTCAAAATTTTCATGCTTTCTAACTCTTATATATTGATTAGGCTACATGATGTGACCATAGGTGACGTGCTGACCAGTCTTAAAATTGTTAGCCATATTTTTTACTTCAAAATAACCTAAACCTGGGTATAAGCTCACATTCTGTTAAAGAAGTTAACTTTTGATTTGGACAACTCACCATACCATAACTGACCTCGACAAGTTCCTAAGATGAGAAGAGCTGAATTTTGGGCTAAAACAGACATTTCGCTATTACTCCATACCACGCTCTGGGCATTAATGACCTGATGTGAAAAAACAACCCGTAGACTTTATATCGCGCATATTTGATACAATACGTCACTTTCCATATGACGTTAAACATACATTAGATATGTGTTGAGCAATGATTTTTCCCCCAAGTCAGACTTATGTCTTTTTTAATGGGCTTTTAAGGACCTAGAAGCTTTATTTCACTAGCATAAAACCATACAGGTGTATGTATTTAAGATTAAATTTCTTACCTCCAGTGTGGCCATTTACCACTGACTTCACTGAATGTCACATCAAGCAATCAATCAGCAAAGTTTTAATTTTTTTATCATGTTAAAACCCTTGTCCACTTTTTGATTGGCTGCTACTGAGAATATCACTCATACATGTATCTAGCAAACAAATTGTTTAACTAAATCGTAAATCATATCACCCATACCTTGAATGAGTGACAATTTTCTTGACGATTAGTTTTACAATGCTTCATAAAGTTTGCCTCACAGGCTCAAGCTTGTCAACCAAGCAAGAACGCAGGTATTCTCAAATGCATGCCATAAACTGCAAATGTTTTATACGTAGGCCTATAGCATAAGCCACGCAAGATCAAAAGGTTCATGTTCTGCATTATTTGGTTAGCCATGTGTATCAAGAATAGAATAGTTTGTGGGAATTACTAGTAAAAAATTATTATATGTTGAAAAAAATACAGATCCTCCGGCAGACCTTGTTCACATTTCAAAGCTTACAAAGCTTTGCTTTTTTAAAGTCAAAATTGGTTAAGTTAACCTAAAGTTCCAAGATGATGTATACCTAATCTTGAGGAATAATGATTTCAGTTTTAGCTCAACCCCCCCCCCC
>NMRA01000096.1:863689-950099 GCA_002633005.1 Phoronis australis | reverse complement strand
ACGCTGCAGGTAAGAGCATAATCTAAACATTTTCTCGATGATCTAAAAAATCTATTTTGGCGTGTAAAAATGGCGGGAAAATTTTGCGACCTGGCATTTACGAATGCGAGCTGGATTTTGAAAATGCGACCTGGGATTTTGGCTAGGTCGCAAAATGCGACCTGGCGATTTTAATAGCGTCGAGCCCTGGAGAGCGTAGGGAAACGTTGAGTTTATTATTTAACCCCGGTAATTAAAATTATACCGCTGAAACAAGGGGGGGAGGGCTCAGATCCAACGGATCATACTCCTAGTCCTAGTACTAGTAATACTAACTTAAAGAGCCTTAAAACTAATTTAGTAGTAGTAGCAGTAGCCGAGTCAGTGAGGCCGAGGGCAATTGATAATTCCATTACGCTTGGCAGTATAGCTCAGATGTGAAGACAGGCGACCTGCCTGTTTTCACTGTTCTTTTTTCAAGGAACTTACACATTATTGAACCTAAACATGTCTTCACAAGTAAAAGGCCTGAGAGTCGTCATAGTGGTAGCCTCAGCTCCGTCCAAAAATCCGTGTCCTATTTGTCCTAAGGCAATGACAAGACAGGAAATTAAAGTCAACTGATTATTTGTAGATTTAGTGTATTTAGCCCACTTATTCCTCTTTTTATGATAAAAAGAGCTGAACTGCAACAAAAGATGATACAAAACAATTATTTTGTTGTAATTTGAGTTTTGTGCCACTATTCAAATGCCACACGTTCTACCAAACCGAGGCCAGCACGGTCACGTGATATAAATTTTGAAGCTCAAAACAAGGAAGCGCGGTTTTATGAATCGTTTTCAACATTTGTTTGCGTCACATTGCAGTGATACACTATCTGACAATAGATAACCGGGGTACTGCGGCAGGTATAAACTTTAGCTATCTGAATTTTACTTACCCGTTTCGCTAACTTTGATTAAACGGTAAAGTACAGACAGTAGTTTTGTCTTCGACCGGCGACACCGACAAGTCGAGTAACGAGTGTCGGAGTGAAGTCAGTGAAGAGAACGAGAAGAAAATGTTGCTGATTGCCAATGTCCAAGGCATACTTGTTCGGTCTTGTCTCTCTTCCAAATTTCCCATTTAAATGCCTATGATCGGTTCAACTCCCAGTTTAAGTCGTGTTGAAAATTCTGTTGACACCAGTGGCAGATAGGATATCATAAGGACATAAGGGGGTGGGGGCTCAACATGTCTGGGGCAACCATGCAAAACACGATAACTTTCGGGTAAGCATGGCTACTACTAAGAATCAATTCGAAGGATTAAAAAAAAACGGGGATTCCCTCAACACATCAAAATGTTGTGTTAGCCCCTGGTTAATTGCCTCGCACTCTTGCTGTTTTATTTTTACTGCAGCAGCCAAGGGGGGGGGGCCTTAAATCCGCCTATGGACACCAAGAAAGTGGAACTGAGGTTTCCCGCTAGAGAGCTGAGCATCCAAACCATTCAGGCAATTACTGCTTGACAAGCAATTTATAGACTTAAAGGCTTCACACCCCAAAGATATGTGTTACAACACTCCTCTCCATTCTATGGTCGGCTACATCTCTGATTCTGGTCTGGATTCCCACTCAAGTTGCTGGAGGCAGAGCCCTGCTTCGGAATGCCCTGAGTGGAGTGTTGACGTTCGGTCTGGTCTTGGGTACTACCGTTATTGGGGGCTAATGTTGAAAAGTCTTTTGACACACTGAGACTTGAACTGGTGTTGCTTGCATGAGAGCCGAGCGTTCAAATTGTTCACTCAATTGTCGCATGGCAAGCAGTTTACTACTAGGGAGGCTTTATGCGACTAAGTCATATCAGAAGTCACTTGTCACAACACTTGTAAAGTTAAGCAGTTGTTGTCAAGAAACAGGGTTCACCCATTCACCCACAGGCACTTTTAATTTTAGCAGGTACTCGTCGTATGACACTCTTCTATGGTATCTTGTAAGCGGGTGGTTAGAGTGCCTCTGGTTCATTTATTTGGAACCAATTCCAAACAACTTTAAGCAACGTTGTCTGTACTGTGGCCAGTTGCTCTGCCTCTTGTGTGTCCTGACAAGACAAAGTGACATTTCCAAATTAATAACATTAAACTTTTATTCTGCATTAACCCTTGCATTTTGATTTCATTACTAGTATGTCTGTCTGTTTCAACAGCAAAACCATGTCAGTGACCTTTCCATTGTTGATTTCTGTAGGAAACTCAGACTTGATGGGGGTTACAAAATTTAATGTGCTGAAGGCTCATGTCCATACTTTCATGTAAATGCATTGATGCCAGAAGTCCAAAATGAGCTAATTTGTTTAAGAAATCCCTAATCCTCTATAAGTTGCAAGCATAGATTTTCAAACTTTCGAGAATAAATCTAAGGCAGATTAATCGGTGCAAAATTCAAACTCGTTGCTGCAAAAAAGTCAAATCTGCTTTTTGCTTTCTAATACTTTGTCAGTAGATCGAGTATAAATAATTTGTGACTGATGCAGTGGATTGGTATTACACTGCGTCTTGTGTTTATGACTGCTTGACGACAATGATATTGGCTGTTTGTTTTGCAGACAATGCACATCACTGAAGCCCAAACTAAAGTAGTGTAATGGGTGGTGGGAAATCAGAATATGGCAAACAGTTCAGTCCAAAGCGCTCAATCCTGTCTTGCAACCAAGCCAAGGTTTTTCAAGAGAACGTTGGATATCGGGAGTATAGGCGCAAACTTGAGAACTGGCATTCTCACGACCCGTTCACATGGAATGTCAGGAAGTTGCCGCGTGGTGGAAAGGGCAGCGTACGTAGCAGTAGCAGTTCGTCTACTGTAGGAGATGAGACTACCCCTGATGGAAGAGACACTTCACTATGGCAACAGAAGGACAGGTGTAATCAGACACCTGTCACCTGGGCAGATGATGTAACTTTACCTAATACACCGAAATCAGGTGAGTTGATGATAACGGGGGTTTTGTACTGGTTAATGTGGTGCACAGGAAATCTGTGACTTGTTTTGAAAGACATTGTCTAATTTTTAGCCTCTGTGCTTGTTGTTTTTATGATCATGATTCATGGTATTTTCTGCCTTTGTTTGTCTTAGCATGTTTTCACTTTCCTGATGGGACGGACTGTGCCATTATTTAACCCTTTTCTGTACGTACATTTCTGCTCTCATCTCCATTGTTACTGGTTTCAGATAAAAAGCCCAGGAGGAAAACGGCGCCACCACGAGTCCGAAAGAGACCTGATAAATTGGTACCCGCTGCCCTACCTGAACAAATTCCCTTCCTTCCTTATGGTACAGGATTTAGGGGAATTGAGACAGGCGACAAAAGAACATACAATATCAAGGCAGGAGCTTTGGTAATAAATTTATTTTTTACCATTACCTAGCATATTTTAGGTTGGTTAGAAATTAAGTTGACCTCGTTACGTTTGCTTGTAAGTTGTCAAACTTGAAGCAAATCACGTTCAGAAGCTGGTTTCAAACTTAAACTTGAATTGTTTGTAAATCTACTAGAAGTTAATGAAATCAGAGCACTTGCCTGTTATCTTTTGCTAAGTTTGAACCTTGTCCTGTTTGATTTAGCTAAGGTCAAACATTGTCCGGTGTCAGAAAGTACCGGTATTATGTTTCGAATTTCAGTCTCCTTTACTGACACTGCTTGCATAAATTTCACATTGACTTACTTTTTCCAATATAAATATCAAGGCATCCAACAGGTTGTCTCCTGTTTTAACTGTGTGATCCCAACATTGATCCGTATTGCAGGCCCATAATGCAGCACTTAGAGCGCAGAAACGACGCCAAGCAGAGATCCAATTAAGATCACAGCAACAGCAGAAAAAATCGTCAAAATCAAAAATATCTCAAGAGGAAGCATTGTTCAATGAACGCGTGGCCAGGCAAACAGACAGTTGGGAAACTGAGTACAGTAGTCATTATCCACCCCATGACAAGTCGGAGTATGAGAGAAACATATCAGCCAGAAAAATTGGCGGTGTAACTTTCAATGCTGCTCTATGACGACAAAAAAGTGGATATTATCGTATAAAAATGTTGTAGTATGCATGTAAATAAATTATAGTCTATCCTACCTCTGTAATTCAAATTGTTATGGATGTGTGGGGCTGTACACAAAGAAACGTTTGTCTTGTTAATAGGAATGTTCCTTAATTTAGAGCCTTATTTTCAATGCAGACCATGAAAGATTATCGTATCTAGTGAAATTTCACTTTTGGAATGGTAAACGTTTGTATGTCTTGTAAATTAAAGAATTGTTACTATTAACAAGAAACCATGCCTTTTCAACATTAAATGATCTCAGTTTCATTCTGTTTAGGTGGGACGAAAAACAAAATTAGACTTAAAATGTCACAAAACTGGTCTTCTCTTTTCCATTTTTGTCACCAAGTTGCATCTTAAGCAATGCGTTCAGGTACCTTTTTTAATTCTAGAATTGACCAACTGCCTTCAACTGGAGCATTTTCTTGATTATCTAAAGGTTTCAGTGTTCTTGTTGGTAACTGAAATAGAATCCGATCAAGGTAAGGACTATCAGGAGACAGTTTTTGTGAATGGCCCAGTTCAATGTTGTTTTTTTTTTACCCACTGTAATGGAAGGAAATACAGCTTTAAGTTTTGTATCAATGATATTAAGGTATTGCGCGATATGCAGTTTCCAGTTATTGATCGCACTTGTAATTTTGTGCTGGGCATTTACCCATTAGAATTGTTGACTAGTAAAAGAGTGCAAGTTTGCAATGCGCTGTTCTTGTGGAATAATCAAGAGCTCAGCATTTACGCCAACTGATGGACAGGTGTTCTGTAGACAAATGTATAGTAAAAACGTATCAAATGCACTAACTGAATGAAAAAGAAAATGTTGTTTTTGGCAACACCTTTTGAAGTAGATATTTTTCCAAATTGCTCACGCTCTTAAAAATATTATCTCTTGTGTGGAGTAATCTACAGTTGTAAATTCTGCTGTATCTGCCATTACTGTTTCGACTGCAGGTATTTTGGCAATTGGGTACACTTTCAAATGGACATGCTCTTGTTTTGTAATTATTGATGGCTTGAGGATACTCAATTTTATTTTAAATTTTGGGCCAAATGAGTTTGAATGCACAGCAGATGCACAGGATTGGAGTACTTTAGTTTGTTAGTGCCGTTTACATAAATGTTAGTGGTTGTTCTTTATAATAGTTAGCGCGACAGCCTTCATAATCCGAGTATTGACGTGTACTCTACACAACTGTAATTAATAAGTCTCTTCAAAATAATTGGGATTTTATGTCTTGGCATGAAACATCATATCAGTTGCAGCATTTTTAATGTTTTTTGTTTTAGCGCAAATCCAAGTTAGCTACTAATGTTGGATACCAAATACGACACCTTTAACTGTATTTATTTGTAGCATGTATGTGTGAATAAATAACAGAATACAGTAGTGAGCTTGCGATATAATTTTATACTTTGTAACATGACTGTATATACACAACTACTGATCTGGCAATCATAATCAAAGTGAACATGGATGCAACAAACTTTTGATTTATTTTATTCAAAAAGTCTAGTTGCAAGTTTTATTATTATATAGTTTTGTTTGAACAACAAACAGGTAATTACAAACAGGTTTTATCATTTACTACATGTAATTGTGAATAATTACAAACCCTGCTAAAAATCTAGGGACACTTTCCATCAGAGATAAACGTTTTGCAAGGATGATTAGCAGGGATGATTACCAAGGACGCAGTGTAAAACGTTGACTAGACAGAAATATTGATCTTGCACTTCAAGTATTAGTCATGTTGTCGCAATATTGTTTTAAGTACAGAGGGTACATTTCTGAGTAAATCAAAGTGAACACAAATAGGAGAGCTCGTGTAATGATGTAAACACACACTTGAGTTAAGGAATTTCAACTTCAGGTGCAAGACAACAGGATCCAGCATCTAATCTCTGAACTCTGACCCAAGTTGAATTCCACCAATCATGTTGCATGATTAGAGTACAATTTTTTAAATTTACTCGAAGGGTGACTTGTAATTGGCCAATTTTCGAGTTGAGTTTCTAGTACAAAAACCCAAGACAGCAGATCCAGAGGTCAATGAGTGAACATAGTAACTTGAACAAGCAACTGAAAGTGCCAACAAACACTTGTGAAGTCTATTGTTTCTGCTCCTTAAAGAAAACCAGTTGTTTTTGAAGGTCGTCGTAATTATTGCCAAAACTTAAGAAGCCAAACAAAGTCACAAGTAAGCAAATTATACTTATCATGTGAGCCAATATTTACCAAAATTGGGCATCCACAAATAGTGTAACCTCAGGACCCAGGCAGCTCCAATACTGAACACTGTAACTTACACTAAATTCTAGTTGTGGTCGTACATAGTCAACTTGGATATCTAAATGAGATATTTACAAATGAAGGATCAATTAATATGACATGACAAATAGATCATATGTTATAAAATCTGGGCGTTACTTATTTTTAATGGCACATGCTGACAGAAATCCCGCTTGAAATCTAAAATCAAGCTTCTAGAAATAAGGATTATGATATCCGGGAAAAGCATAGCATTTGAAAAAATGCACCTAAAAGCACTAATCCACTGTGAACATGAACGAGACTTTACGTGGATATAAATGCGATAGATTGCAGTAAGGAGTCATTAATCTATTGTCAGAGATGACAAAAGACACGTGAAGTCGAACAAAAAATTCTTTAAACAATTTCAACAAATAACAGTAACGGAATGCAACCCGACAACCCAATGTTGCTACTACTAGTAAGGTAAAACACTGTTGTTTAGGTAACCGACATTGTTAGGTTTAAACTTGTTTACACTGAGACAACGATCAACACACGGCAAATAGAGAAACAAAGTGAACACAAGAGTGGTCTACGTCAAAACAGTTGTACATTCATTTGCACTTAACTTAAAAATGCATGCGTATTGAACAATAGTTAAAGGGACTCACTTATGTTACTTGAGTAACTACCTAGCATACAAGATAACATTACAACATGCATGCACATACAGAGCAGGTACAGCCAACAAAAGACCGGCGCTACAAGTGTTGCCCCACTAATGCTTAATTTGAAAATCAAAACTTTGAACTCTTCAGAACACACCCACACCTGTCAAAAAACAACTTCTGATTCCTTCCATTTAGTTAATTTATTTATTTATTAAACTATCAAGGACCATGCGGTATGATAGCATGCTTTGTATATTTATAATCTGTCCTCGTTAAATAAAGCCTATGATAATAATAATGATGATGATTAAACTTATTTGCCATTATGGATAGTTCATTATTGTTTCAGACCAGACTCGTTACGGATGCTTGTCACAGCAAGATAGTTTCGGCTGCCATAATTGTATAGCCGTCACAGGGAATTCAAATCACTTTACAGTCACTACTTCAATTCAAACAGAACGTCAAAATGCCATGAAAATTGCGGGCAGGAGCAAACGCGCTTGAAATTAAAAGTTGTTTTATGACACCAGGATATGGTTTACAGAGTTTTTAGGTGTTGACATTTGTCAGTGAACTTACAGTCTTTACATAACATGCCCCTTTCAACAGTATGTCACCAATTCGTTTGTACTTCTTGCTATCATTTTCACCAAAAGGGGTCACTAGCATGCACAGTCATTTTTCCTTGTTGTTTGCTGTTGTCTGTTTATTCTCCTCAATGACGCATCACCGTACTGGATCCCTGATCCCATCCGCTCCGGATCAAGTTCCCCTGCAGAAGACATGAAGTAAAACTCTTTATATACGAGGAACGTCAGGTAAAAAACACACAGACATCCATTTAAGCTATTGATTATGATGACTAATTAAAGTACAGTACTTGTCTAGGTTAATGTCTATGCTCAACTGACTGATCGCTCTGCCTTTCACTTTTATGTTTCCACGACTAACACTACTCCCAATAAATACAACCAAGAGATCCTTAAAAATGCCTGTGTCTTTGTGAGCGCCCATCTGACCATAATTCTAGGTCCCAGAAAGTTCGCAACTCACTTAGAATTGACTGACGATCAGTTGATTTCAGTAGAGCTGTGCCCAGCTGGGGCGAGAAAAACACCCACTCACCAGACCTCTTTATTGAAGAAGACATGAAATAATGGTTCTTTTGGCTCATGCGCATTCCAACATTATCACACAAAAATGGTGAAGGTATTCGTGAAATCAGTATATTGCCACCTCGTTAAATGCATAATGCTTGGATTGCAGAATTTAGTATAGTTATGCTGCGTAAAAAGCTATTGTACTACCATGTGTGATCGCTCCATCCCAGATGGTAGCCCCTCATTACACTGTCTATAAACTAACAATCAGCTGCTTGGGTACACGTCCTCTCCAGACTTCCCAAAAAATTGTTTTTAAGCACCCACGCATTGCCTCACAACCAACACCCTCCCTAAAATGATTTATGAATTCCCCAATTTAAGCACCCAAGGCTGCAGCCTCTATGAGGACGGTAGTTGAAATTGTACATATGCCGAGATAACAAGTTACCCCAGCCCTCATGATGCATCAGGCAGCTTCATTAACATGTAAACAAATGGGCAAATCTTAACAGAGTAGTTGATTCTGACTTCATCAAGTCACTTTACCTAGCAAGGAACCATCCTTCCAGTCACATGAAACATCACTGATTTTCAAAGCCCAACACGCACCAGAAGTCACTGTTTAAAAGGCTACGAAGCCACCTTTAGCCGTCAAAAAATAAACTTTTGATTCAGATTGCTTTCCGCAACGAAAATGGTCTCAACATGCTTCTTTCTCAGATGAGGACTGCCAATAGTCTATATGAGAAACAGGTCCCAAATAAAAATAATTGCAGGAGGTCTGGTACGCGTTGTACCAGACGTGCGCAGGCCACACATATGGACCCATTGCACAGCTCACCTGAAACTATTTTTGCGCTTTATTCATATGCAGTTAAAACCGAGCTGAGGGTCTAGTAGTGTAGCCCAGTGCGACTCGAACCCACGACCTCGAGTGAAGAAGGCGGGCACCTATCACACTAGGCCACATTGCTTCCTCAAGGTCCCAAGTGGCGCCTGACTATACCCTACCTGACTCTATTTTTGTCAAGATGGACCTCGCACACTTTAGAAAGGTTTCTTCCACATTCTCACCAGTCATAGCACTCGTCTCCAGGAACATCAGTTCTGGAAAAATTGTAATAATTCTACGTAACTTACACAGCACTCAAAGAAAGATCGCTGAAACGTGTGATGCATGTCCATGCCGAGTATTCTGCTATTTTTGAAGATCACCACACAGAAAACATCAACTAGCCCTGAACTGAAACGCTTTTCATAACTTGGAATGTTTGCATTTGTTCCTCTGTAGAAGAACGACTTGCGTTACCAACTTGGGAATACATTTTATTAAAACATACCTGTTAGCAAGTCTCCCCCTGCCTAGACGCATACGGACAAACTAACTAAAACGCAAGATATCTACCATAACTTCGAACACTCGAGCCACTTGTAGTCATTCAGTTGCGCACCCAAAATGAGTTTAAAAACACCCAAGATTCATTTTTCACAAATTACAGTGACTTAATTAATCTGATTTCTATGTTCAGCCCTTAGTTATTACCAATAGATGTTCAGTAGTAGCCACTTCGTGAGGAGACCACGTACATCTGATAAACTTAATAAGTTGTCTAAGGCCTCACTGACAATCTGTGTATTAAGCCAACTATAGAGTTCAACTCAGTAAAAGTACATATTTTCTGAAAGTCTGTAGAATTTGATTTTTGACTTTTTACTTTAATCTATTATTAATTAGGTCATGCCTTTTTGGTAAAATTTAGTAAACAACAGCAACGTAGAGCGTTGAAATGCGCCCACAATTGCACCGTATACGCTATCCTTCTAGGGTTGTTTATTGGTACCATAAAGTGGCCAGTAGAGGGCATATATGTAGTATGTTGTACTTTGCAAAATGGAAAGGCATGATCATTGTCTCCTCAATAGGCTAGGTCATCGTCTGTAGTTAACATCATATAATTACACTTATTAAATTTCGTAAAGATCCTGCGAACGGTTTAGGAGATACAGCCATAGGCGCAAAAAAAACAAAACTGCCACTAGGAGGCGCCACAGTAATCCAAGTCGTCTGAAAATCATTGTCAGCTGTCTTCTTTATAGTAAGCACACACATGCCAATTTTCACAACCATCCTTTGAGCGGTTTGGTTGATAGAGGGGTGGACGCAAAAATACAGACTCGAAAACAGTAAAAATGGCCACTAGGTGGCGCAAACAATGTCGAATCCATCTGAAAACGGGAGGATAGCGTCATCTCACTAATAGGTGCTTACATACCAAATTTCATGAAAATCCGTTCAGGACTTTTGAAGATACAAAGGTAAGCGTAAAAAACTAAAATTGCCACTAGGGGGCACACCGGTAGTCGGATCCGTCCAAAAGTCGTCATCTTCCGTTGTTAACATCATATAAATATACTTACACAATTTGGAAAGATCCTGCGAACGGTTTAGGAGATACAGCCATAGGCGCAAAAAAACAAAACTGCCACTAGGAGGCGCCACAGTAGTCGAAATCGTCGGAAAATCATCGTCAACCGTCCTCTACATAGTAAGCATATACATGCCAATTTTCACAATCATCCTTTGAGCGGTTTGGTTGATAGAGGGGTGGACGCACAAAAACAGACTCGAAAACACTAAAAATGGCCACTAGGTGGCGCAAACTATGTCGAATCCATCTGAAAACGGGAGGATAGCGTCATCTCACTAATAAGTGCCTACATACCAAATTTCATGAAAATCCATTCAGGACTTTTGAAGATACAAAGGTAAGCGTAAAAAACTAAAATTGCCACTAGGGGGCGTACCGGTAGTCGGATCCGTCCGAAAGTTCGCACATGCCGTCCCATTCATGAATGGAACATATGTGCCAAATTTCATGAACATATGTCAAAGGGTTTTGGAGATAGAGCAGCGGACGCCAGACGCCGGACGCCGCACGGACGCCGCCCGTACGGACGGACGGACGAAGATGACGGCATAATGCGTCCACATATAAATATGTGGGCGCATAAAAAGAAAGGTAAAAACAACATTTATCAATAACATGATTAAATTCTTTTGATATCAATGTTCAAGGTGAGATCTCGTTTTCTAAAATATGACTTACTTTTTTTGTTTCATTATGCAACTTTATTTATTTTTTTTTGTTAAAATCATAATAGTCCATTTTTGACAGCCCATCATACAAAGGGAAAACATTTAAAAACAATTCCTACCGAGGTTTTGGAGAACAGTAGTTACAGTACACAAAGCATATTATCTGAAAATTTCAATATGAATCCAATGAGCTGTTTCTGAGATACCATGTCCTGAAGTTAACCAAATTTGGACATTCTTCTTGGGTCCTACATAACCGTAACTAGACACATGCTCCATGGTTCAGTCTATGAAGAGTGGCGTACCATTTTCTTGGGCAAATCTACTGGCTTCAAGGAATGTGACCTCCCTCTCTGCATCCAGGTCCTTCTTATTCCCCACCAGAATAATAACAATGTTAGGACTGGCCAGAGTGCGCGCATCTGTCAGCCAGTTGGTCAAGGCATTGTAGGTCTCTCGGCTAGAAGGGCAAAAACAAGTGTTTTTGTGAACACTACTTAGTAAAGAGAGTGACCAGAAATACACTTAATACAACTAAACACGCATTGAATTTCTAGGAATATCAAGCTTAAGGAGATTAGTGATGTCATTAGAACACACAATCTTTTTGTTAAGAGATTCATACCCAGACTATTTACCTCGTTATGTCGTACACAAGAAGGGCTCCGGCCGCACCTCGGTAGTAACTTCTAGTCACAGATCTGAAATGATACAGTCACAATGGGCTTTTTAAAAGCTTTTCCTGAGAGTCATTTTCAGTTGTTCCATCTATCGACAGTTGTTTTTACACTGATTCCAACAATATAACACTTCCTCATGGAAAAGATTAAGTGATTGGTTATTGATTAAATTAGATTTGATCACTTTGAAATAATGAGTGTACTCTTTTGACAAATATGTGTTCACAGGCACAAGAACCGATGAGCAGCAAGCAATGGTATATTGGAGTTCAATCACTTTGCTTGTGAAAGCCAGTCGTAAACAGACCTGAATCGCTCCTGTCCCGCTGTGTCCCAGATCTGTAGTTTAACTGACTTGCCTCCAACATTCACAACCTTGCTGCCAAACTCCACGCCTATTGTATGACTTGAATCTGATTTAACTGCAACAGCCAAAATTAGTGTTTAAGGCAGCATGCATAAAATACGTAGTAGGCCTATATTTTTTTCTTGCAATTTCTGGGCTTAACTTCAGTTTTAACTATACACTGCGCTTTTGATAATGAAAGTTAAATATTCAAATGACACTCCTATGCGCCTTAACAGACTTGTTAATGTTTTTCAGATTCAAAGAATACTGTTTGCAGGTATAGGAATTACTCCCGTGTTACACAATCACAAGAGACTGAAGGGATTGCAAAAAGATGACAGCTGACAACATGGGCATTGTGAATTTGAAAATGGTAAAGCGACACAGAATTTGTTGAGAATTCCAATCCTAAAATTGACAATTCGAAAATGGCACATGGCAAGAGCTGCCTGCGTCGAAGCCATCAATAACACATCAATTTTGGCGCGTAAAAACGTCTGAATTTTGCGACCTGGAATTTATGACTGTGAGTTGGATTTGAAAATACGACCTGGGATTTTGGCTAGGTCGCAAAATATGACCTGGCGATTTTCATAGCGTCAAGCGCAGCAGTGTGCGAGCAATCCCTAACAGGCAAGCAGACAGTGTTCCCAAGTTCAAGCTAGTGCTCTATATTAGAACTGAATATGTTAACTGCAATTATTAGTCAAATGATAGATTGTATTGAATATACAAGAAAATTGCAAGCCTCTAGCACCAGAAACAAGAGCAACGCAGAGCGTTGAAATGTGCCCACAATTGCACCGCATACGGTATCCTTCTAGGGTTGTTTATTGGTACCATAAAGTAGCCAGTAGAGGGCATATATGTAGTATGTTGTACTTTGCAAAATGGAAAGGCAAGGTCATTGTCTCCTCAATAGGCTAGGGGCAAAATGTGAGTGATCTTCATAATACAAGCACATCCTGTACATCAGTTGCTTAAAGCACCACAGAAACATAGAATTAAAAACAAATTTACCAACATACGAGATTAGCACAGCATTAGAATGCCAGAAACAAATTTCTACTTGGAACTTTTCCTTCATAGTCACGAAGTAACACAAAGTATACACCTGAAGACCTATGAAAATACAGAGGTCAATGTAAAATACTAAAATTGCCACTAGAGGCATACCGGTAGTCAGAATCATCCTAAAGTCGTCATCGTCCGTTGTCAACATCACATAAATACACTTGCTAAATTTAGTAAAGATCCTGCAAACGGTTTGGGAGATACAGCCATGGGCGCAAAAAAAAAAAAATGCCACTAGGAGGCGCCACAGTAGTCCAAATCGTCTGAAAATCATTGTCAGCTGTCTTCCTTATAGTAAGCACATACACGCCAATTTTCACAATCATCCTTTGAGCGGTTTGGTTGATAGAGGGGTGGACGCAAAAATACAGACTCGAAAACAGTAAAAATGGCCACTAGGTGGCGCAAACTACGTCGAATCCATCTGAAAACAGTAGGATAGCGTCATCTCACTAATAGGTGCCTACATACCAAATTTCATGAAAATCCGTTCAATACTTTTGAAGATACAAAGGTAAGCGTAAAAAACTAAAATTGCCACTAGGGGGCACACCGGTAGTCGGATCCGTCCGAAAGTTCGCACATGCCGTCCCATTCATGAATGGAACATATGTGCCAAATTTCATGAATGTATGTCAAAGGGTTTTGGAGATAAAGCAGCGGACGCCGGACGGACGGACGGATGGAGATGACGGCACAATGCGTCCACATATAAATATGTGGGCGCATAAAAAGCCACATAGTTTTGAAAAGTCGGAAGAAGTATTTTGAAGTTTCAGATAGCAGACACACATTTATTGCATACACTCATTACAAGGAAAATTGTATTTGACAGCTTACACAATTTTTTTCACACCATTAAACGGGATCTATCACCCAAGAACTTACATTTATTCTCTATAAACTGATGCAGTATACAGGACTTCCCAGTGCCAGCACTTCCTATCACTAGAAACTTGAACAAGAAATCTGCAACAAAAATAATTAAAATGCTAGCACACAACTTAATATTAACTTTGTCTATTAATCAGACCGTGACCATATGACCTCGTACTCTGTTGATCTCAACTTGGCGAGGTGTCGTGTCAACCTGCGAAGAAGGCGAGGACACAAAGTGATGACGTCAGTGAATCGTGCAATAGGTTGTCGCTTTTTCTGATAACAGTGTGGCATCTTAAATAACAATTGAAGCCTTATTTCAAAATGGAGTGGTCTAAATCAAATGAAATCTAGTCATGTTTTTGTGATGGAAGACCGATTTACTGATGAAGGGTTGATGTGTAGCCACTTTAAAATCTGAGAAAAATGAGAAGCCATGCTAAACAGAATCCTTTCACAGGCCACCCGTTGTTATACTAGGAAAGAGTCTACAAGTAGGTATGCTGCAGCACAAATTAGTTGTCTCCACCCATCTTTTCAGGGCTCGATGCTTAAGCAAAACGCCAACTTTGCCAAATGGAAAATTAGCTCGCCAAAAAGAGAACCTTTTATATGATGGTGGGAATTTCCTGGCCTTCAACGCCCAAAAACATACTGCAGACATTTTACAGTCAACAGGGAAATACATACGGTATACATCATGTGCACAATATACGAGTGCACCGTTCCGTACGCCATCTTGAGTATTTAATTTGGTAGAGCAAAACAATGGAACACAATTTCCGCTACTAACACATGTTGCAAATCAAAACATTACCTTCTGTAGGTGCAAGGTCTTAATGAACCAAAACACAGTATGCTAATGGACACACAAAAAGATAAGTCAGCAGTATATGCGAAAATATCATTCAACATGTTCCAGACAAATGTCTTATTCCCCATGTCATTTTATCAACACTACCTCTGGCCGCGTAAAGACTAGGCAGATACACATAGTGTACCTAATTATCGGACGGAACCTAAATATCGCACATTCCATAGAATCTTACTTGAAGCATAATCTGAGAATTAAATGACACCAATTTTTGTTTCGTTGTAATGCATTCAATGTCCGGCACCGTCTCGTTTTTTTTACAGCGTTGCCTCGTTTTGATTTCACCGAGAGAGGGTGCAATTTAGACCCCCAAGTCGGCCTAAAATGGACGATTGCATAAATCGGTTATAAAAGTTGAAAATAAAATCTTTTTCCACAATGAAACCATCTCATTGAACTGATAATATGTCCCTGTTCAATTTTTTCGTTTGTTTTTAAACTCAAATCAAAGCCCGACCGCGCACGTGCGGGTGTCATATCAAGAAGCCAAAGTGATACTAAAAACTGCAGTGAGTTTGCACGTGCTTTAGTCGTCTGCACTAATTCATCGAAATGACTTGGCGCCGTCATCAGATTTCATTTTATGGACAATTTTGTTGCGAATGGACCTGTGTTCTAGCAGCATATATGTCAAAACACTAGAGCTGAAATTTGGCTACAAGGTGCCCGCGGCCATTACATGGTTAGTCAGTTTTCCGCGGTGTGGCGTATGGGGAAACATGGTGTCCGATATTTAGGTTCTCCGAAGGTTTGCTTGTTGTGTTTTTAAAGATCAGTCGGAACATAAATGTGGCTTTCAGTGACAAGATATAGTAACAGAACAATTCCGTGAAGGTAAGTCTTTATTTCAGCAAAGAATTTACAACAATTCGTAGTATTTTCAATTAAATATAATGCAAAATGTGCCAAAACGTCCGATAATTAGGTCACTTGATTGTATCATGATTTGAAAACAGACGGCAAAAGGTGGTCCACTGATCTAGTTCTTATTTGCATGTCATTTGGAAACAAGAGTAGTCTTCCAGAAAGACGAAAGAGTAGTGTTTTTGGAAGTGGCAACTTTCTTTAACTTTAAGTCATTTTTTAAATTAATTTAATTTTTTTATTGCGAATTCAATTCTTGTGACGTTGAACAGAAAAGATGATGAATGTGTTGTAATCGAGATATATTTTGAGACAACTGTGAAGTCATACATTCCAAATTTCTTTGTAAACCAACCTTCGCAAAAAACACAAGAGCCAACACACGAGAGTAGCACTGGTTTATGACTGATCCTCTCCCTCTGAATAAGTGCACCAAAAGTGTAACACTGCAACAGTGCACAGTTTAATGTCACAGAGTAAACAACGAAACGATGTCGAGTAGTTCAAACCTGTCACCACCATATACAAATTCGGCACTTGTAGCATATGCTTCAAACACATTAGTGAATAGACAACCTTGCTAACCAGTTAACTTACCGTAAGTTTCCGACATAATGAAGATCGCAATATTTTCACTCAAACATCGAAGCAGGAAGATGGAAGATTTGGACGTCGGACAAACGAGATAAAGCGAGACTTTGAATTAGATTCAACTATCATGTTCAAATATCTTGGTTTGATAGCAAGAAAACTGTCAAGCATATCTAAATTTTTGTCCTGTAAACGATTATACGGCACCGTGATACTTTACGAAAAATAATCGAATGACTGGTGCAGCTACAATCTAAAAATAGAAGCGTCACGTGACAAGGATATCCCAACGCATTGCGTAAGTCCATTCAGGCACAGGTTCCACGGTGGAACTGCCACTCGGCAATAATCAAACATGATTGACACGGTGCCATGAAACACGTGGAAGTGTATCTGTATATAGCATAGGTGCATATAAATGGTGACACTTGTGGTAAGTGTTCAAAACTTGAGAAGAAACATTGGACGTCGAATTGAACGCGATCTGATCGAGTAGGCCGACCATGGGACTATTGTTATCGAAGCTGGTTGATGTATTTAATCAATTTAAAGGTGATCCAGCAAGGATATTAATGCTGGGACTAGATGCAGCAGGTAAGCATGCTTGTCCACATTTAGAAAGTATAAGAAACGTGGGGAAACACAAGTTTTTGATGGCAGCAACATATCAATTCGCCTTTCATCAAGCCGCTCAAATGTCATTGAATTGGAAATATAGTGACGACCGAGAGTCGGATACAAATGGCTTAATTTGAAAAATTGAAGTGTTGCGACTCGTTACAATAGAAATGTTAATCCTTATTTATTGTCATTTTCAAAATCACAAGAGGATGTTGCCGCGTTGACAATAGTTTTGTGTTTCAGGGAAAACAACGATCTTGTATAAAGTGAAATTAAACGAGCACGTAACCACTATTCCAACCATCGGTTTTAACGTCGAGACTGTCGAGCCAGTGAAAGGAATATCGTTCACCGTCTGGGATGTCGGTGGTCAAGACAAGATCCGACCTTTGTGGAGACATTACTTCCAAAACACAGAAGGTAAGTGTGGCCAAAATATTCTAAGATACGACAGTAAATCTGTGTCTAGTCGTAGGAGTAGCACTTCGTTAGACAGTCACAAGGTGTTAGAATGCGACAGATTCTTGGTGATTCGCTATAATCCAAGTTTCTATCACCGTGTTGGAATGAAAATCAGCGTGATTTCTAGTTTTGTCCTGTCTCTTGATACTAAATAGATGTAAAATTGTAATGAGCCACACATATTTTAAGTTTTGTCTCCATTGGCCACGTACCCGTATACGATCAAACCCACGTACTGATGTTCAAAGCAACGAAGGAGATTGAAATATTACCTTAAAGTTAACACAACTATAAATGTACATACGAAGCTACACGTCAGTAATCAGTTGATCGCACCAACATTCAATTTTCATTTCAGGTTTGCTGTACATTGTCGACAGCCAAGATAGGGCGCGTTTTAAGGAAGCCAAAGAAGAATTGTTCAACATTGTAAAAGACCCAGAAATGGCTTTCGCACCTGTAGTAGTTCTGGCAAACAAACAAGATTTACCTGGTGAGTTTTCAAAAGAAGTATCTTTTCAGTGGTGATTACTGCCGGAATAGTGCAGTCTATTTCATTTTTAACGCTCTAATTAAGTTTTACGTTACCAGTATTGTAAAAATACTTAAAAGTACTTGGTATTCTGTACGTGAAGGGCTTGGAACAGTATTATTCGTTTCAATCAACTAGACAATGGAAACCTGAAGACAACTCTCAAAGCTACACCAACGTTATGCGTCTTTTTAAGCGTACTATCATACCTCTTTAACTGCAAAGGGTAAAATATTTTATTTCAGGTGCGGCCAAACCTTCAGATTTAATCGAAGCTCTTGGCCTAAGAGACTTGTCCAATAAGTGGTTCATTCAGAGCACATGCGCAGTAACGGGGGATGGCGTATACGAAGCAATGCACGAAATGGCTAAAATGGTGAAGGAATACAAAAAGACAGGATCGGCCAGAAGGATTCCGTCGTTTTAAGAACAGTTTCACGCAGTCAGTATATTTGGTCGTGTGTCAATTACTTCGGGGCAAAATATTTGTTACAGACCTGTTTGAGTTAAGTTTTGTATCCGTCAAATGCTTACGAGTAGGTGGATACTATTTCGAAGGTGCCTAACGGGCACCCTGCATAAATAAAAAAACGCAATCCGTCATGTTTTTACGATTTTATGACAAATCACCGGTTCTTACCATTGTCTATCAGACATTCACTGCAAATCAAGATCTGTTGCTTCACCTGTTAAATACGCTTACAATGCTCTGCCATTTATCAAGTGGCATTTAGCTCGGCTCCCAGCGTGGCGTTTGGCAACACGTGAGTTACAGGTTCGATTAGGCGCTCAGTATGATCTCAAAAAAAAATAATTCTTATCTCGCCTGTAATGTCCCTTTAATTGAACGACTTCTTCGTGTATTTCAACTGTACGTATGGTGGTTTTACAGACCGTACTTAATGTGATTGATGTTTGTTTTGTTTCGAATAATACTTACAGTGATATTGAAAGTTATTTCCGTAATATTTTGTTATTCGACTGTTGTTGAAATTTAAAAATATATTTTGTAATTTTATCGTTGCTATATTAATATTATTTAGTGGATGCAATGTTGGCTGCTGGTAGAGTTGCCGACGTCCAATCTAAAGAATGTGGGTTCAAATCCCACTAGATCGCTCTTACCATTGGACCCCGGCTTGATCCAAGTCTATTGCTAAACAGCTCACGATCATTTTGTATATACACCGAAGTTTAGTCCTTGCATGTATTTTAGTATATTGTAATTTTGTACTGTTCTTGTGTGTATGAGAAGACTATTTTGTAAATCTTCCCTGTCTAGCTTGGGTACGATCTCTATAAATAAAAAATATTATTATCTTGTTGACATTTTCATTATTATTTAAGTAAACCTTTCAATTAAGTACTATACATAGTGCGAACACAGTGTCATGGCCCGTCATGTTTACTAAGTGAAGTGAAAATATTTATTTGTATATGCATTTCATTATACTTTCTGTCGAGAAAACAAATGACATTCGATTTTTTAAATAAGCATGCAGCCTTAACGTGAAATACGAGTTTGTGCAAAGTATAACATGGGTTACTGTATGCCCTGTAGTTTCATTAAAGCATTGCTAGTAAAATGAATTGTTATAGACATTTTGCAAGATAAAAACTATGAGGAAACCATGTCCGTCTTTTCTTGGCGTCATGGTGACAACGAGTTGCTGTTTTTCGGTAAGACCTCATGCTTGTTTCCACACACCAAATTTATATACTTAGGGCGAGGTTATGCAACAAGATAGCGATTTTGTCCCTCTTTTCAACTAAGTTTGGAAACCCACAAGTGGTTAAAAGCATTTCATTGTAAAGCAAAATCACTGTCTGTCATTGGTTATTTTAAAAGAGAAGTAGACCCAAGTGGCTTCATGTGTGACGACGATGCATGGTGAAACAGCAGCATTTACCAACTGGAATTGGAAATAGGCGTCATGAGCAGAGCCATCTAACAATCTGTCTACAGTACACTGACTCTTAATAGTTTTTCATAGAGGATCTTTTGAAACTTGCGGGTCGCCGGGTAAATGAAAACCTGAAATATTCCTTACTATGACAAGATTATGCATGCATTTTCGTTACTAACAACGTAAGTCACTGACAATGCGTACAGTGCAATTTTTGACTTCACGCTGTTGAGATCG
Organism: Phoronis australis; assembly: GCA_002633005.1. Classification (NCBI taxonomy): domain Eukaryota; kingdom Metazoa; phylum Phoronida; family Phoronidae; genus Phoronis; species Phoronis australis. Next base: position 929,840 of record NMRA01000096.1, on the reverse strand, counting down.
GTCAACCTTACTAAAGCGCTTGCTATTGAGTCACTGACGGTTTCGAAGTTGTTGGACACGACCTGGCGTTTACAGTAAGAACTGTAGTGTGGCCGATTTGATGCCACTAACGAGCGAATTGTATCTTTATTCACAAGTTTCTTGCTTTGATATAAAAATGTTAAATATAATATCAGTGGCGGATCTAGGATACCATAAGGGGGGGCAACACGTTGCCTCGGGGAATTGGGCAAAGCGCGTGTGTATGTGCACAAACTGCCCGCAGAATGCGGGGGTCGGGAGCATGAACCTCCTGTTCGAAAAATCTATCGCTGGAATAAAAAAACGCGATCCCGCCCCAATCTAGGGTCTGAACCCCCCCTTCTCCATTATACTGATCCTATTTACTGAACTCATTTCTTCATGCTTCACGCTGTTGCTGTTTCATTTTTGCTTGCGGCAGCCAAAAGGGGGCCTCTGCCCCCCTCCCCTAAATCCGCCTATGAATATTTAAAATTTCGTAAAGCAACAGCATTGAGATGTTTCAGTTTTCCCGCTGGAATCTAAAAATAGAAGCATCATGTGACACGGATATCCCACTCATTGCACAACAAAAGAGTCTGTTCAGTCACAGGTTCCACGGTGGAACTGCCAGTCAATAATCAAACTGGCTTCACACGGTACCTTGAAACACGTGGAAGTGGACCTATGGATTGCATAGGTGTATATAAATGTTGTCATTTTATAAAGCGTTCAAAACTTGAGAAGAAACATTGCACATCGTACTATTTGCATATTTTCAACGCGAGTACCATGGGACTTTTATTATCGAAGCTGGCTAACGTATTTAACCAATTTCAGAGTGATCCAGCTAAGATATTAATGCTGAGACTGGACGCAGCAGGTAAGCACGCTTGTTCGTATGTAGAAAGTAAAAGAAACGAGTGAGTGGCAAGTATTTTTTAGTGGCAGGCATGACATACTTATTCGTATGAATGCCATGCCAACAGTGAATTGGAAATGCGTAGGCCTATATGACGACCGATAGTGACAAATTGATGCAAAATGATTAAAATTTGAAAGTTTAAAGTGTTACGACTAATATTAGAAATGTTATTCCCTGTTTATTGCCAATCTCAAAAGCATACTGGGGATGTGGCGCAGTGGCGGATGAGGGGGTGCCCATAATGTTGCCTCGGGGAATTGGGCAAGCGCGATTGCATGTGTTGCGGGGCTGGGGACGTGCGCCTTCTGTTTAGAAATCAATTCGAAGGACTAAAAAAAGGGAAAACGATTGCGCTGCGATCTGGGGTCAGTCTGAGCCTCGCCCGCCATCCACGTACTGCCGGTTCTAGTTGCTGGACTCAATATTTCCTCACACTTCACGCTGTTCCTGTTTGTTGTTTCATTTTCCTTGCGGCAGCCAAGCCCCCCCCNACCATTGGTTTTAACGTCGAGACTGTCGAGCCAGTGAAAGGAATATCGTTCACCGTCTGGGATGTCGGTGGTCAAGACAAGATCCGACCTTTGTGGAGACATTACTTCCAAAACACAGTAGGTAAGTGCAGCCAAAATGTTATAAGATCACAGTAAATATATGCCTAGACATAAGAGTAGCAATTCGCTGGAAAGTTACTGAAAAGTGTTTAACAGCAGCAGATTCTTATTGATATGATTCACGTTTCCAGCACCATGTTGTAATGATAATCATCATGACTTCTATTTGTCCTGTCTCATGATAAAAAGATGTAAAATTGAAATGAGATACACATAATTCGTCTCCATTGACCACCAAATTAACTTTTTAAAGGAAATTTAGAAAAACAGTTCACGTCTAATTCTTCGATATTGATATTTTACCGTTCGATCAAATCCTAATATGGCACTAATGTTAAAACAACGAATGAGATCATTTGAATATTACCTGAAAATTAACACATCTATGAAGCTACATGTAAGTAATCAGTTGATCGCATCAACATTCAATTTTCATTTCAGGTTTGCTGTACATTGTCGACAGCCAAGACAGGGTGCGTTTTAAGGAAGCCAAAGAAGAATTGTTCAACATTGTAAAAGACCCAGAAATGGCTTTCGCACCTGTAGTAGTTCTGGCAAACAAACAAGATTTACCTGGTGAGTTTGTGAACGAAATACCACTTCAGTGGTGAATTTGTGCCACCGACGTATAAATATTTTTTAATAAATGGTGCAGTCTATTTCATTTTATAGCCTCATTTTCCTGAACAAAGTTTTACGTAATCAGTTTCGAAAAAATACTCAAAAATTTAAATTATTGGTATTCTGATCATGAAGGGCTTGGAACAGTATTATTTATTTTCATATACTAGAAAATGGACAAGGAAACTCTCACAGCTACCACGAGCGTAGCTACGCGTTATGCGTCTTTTTAAGCGTACTATCATACCTCTTTAGATGCAAAGGGTAAACTATTTTATTTCAGGTGCAGCCAAGCCTTCAGATTTAATCGAAGCTCTTGACCTAAGAGACTTGTCCAATAAGTGGTTCATTCAGAGCACATGCGCAGTGACGGGGGACGGCGTATACGAGGCAATGCACGAAATGGCTAAAATGGTGAAGGAATACAAATGGACAGGATCGGCCAGAAGGATTCCGTCGTTTTAAGAACAGTTTCACGTAGTCAGTATATTTGGTCGTGTGTCAATTACTTCGGGGCAAAATATTTGTTACAGGCCTGTTTGAGATAAGTTTTGTTTCCATCAAATGCTTGCGAGTAGGTGGATACTATTTCGAAGGTGCCTAACGGGCACCCTGCATAAATAAAAAAAACGCAATCCGTCATGTTTTTGTGATTCTATGACAAATCACCGGTTCTTGCCATTGTCTATCAGACATTCACTGCAAATCAAGATCTGTTGCTTCACCTGTTAAATACGCTTACAATGCTCTGCCATTTATCAAGTGGCATTTAGATCGGCCCCCAGCGTGGCGTTTGGTAACACGTGAATTACAGGTTCGATTAGGCGCTCAGTCTGATCTCAAAAAAATTCTTATCTCGCCTGTAATGTCCCTTTAATTGAACGACTTCTTCGTGTATTTCAACTGTACGTATGGTGGTTTAACAGACCGTACTTAATTAATGTGATTGATGTTTGTTTTGTTTCGAATAATACTTACAGTAATATTGAAAGTTATTTCCGTATTATTTTGTTATTCAACTGTTGTTGAAATTTAAAAATATATTTTGTAATTTTATCGTTGCTATATTAATAATATTTAGTGGATGCAATGTTGGCTGCTGGTAGAGTTGCCGACGTCCAATCTAAAGAATGTGGGTTCAAATCCCACTAGATCGCTCTTACCATTGGACCCCGGCTTGATCCAAGTCTATTGCTAAACAGCTCACGATCATTTTGTATATACACCGAAGTTTAGTCCCTGCATGTATTTTAGTATATTGTAATTTTGTGCTGTTCTTGTGTGTGTGAGAGGACTATTTTGTAAATCTTCCCTGTCTAGCTTGGGTACGATCTCTATAAATAAAATATATTATTATCTTGTTGACATTATCATTATTATTTAAGTAAACCTTTCAATTAAATACTATACCTAGTGCGAACACAATGTCATGGCCCGTCATGTTTACTGGGTGAAGTGAAAATATTTATTTGTTTATGCATTTCATTATATTTTCTGTCGAGAAGACAAATGACATTCGATTTTTTAAATAAGCATGCAGCCTTAACGTGAAATACGAGTTTGTGCAAAGTATAACATGGGTTACTGTGTGCCCTGTAGTTTCATTAAAGCATTGCTAGTAAAATGAATTGTTATAGACGTTTTGCAAGATAAAAAGTAAGAGGAAATCATGCCCATCTTCTCTTGCCGTCATGGTGACAACGAGTTGCTGCACAACGGAAATTCACCTGCTTTTCGGTAAGACCTCGTGCTTGTTTCCACACACCAAATTTCTATACTTAGGGCGAGGTTATGCAACAAGATAGCGATTTTGTCCCTCTTTTCAACTAAGTTTGGAAACCCACAAGTGGTTAAAAGCATTTCATTGTAAAGCAAAATCACTTGTTTGTCATTGGTTATTTTAAAAGAAAAGTAGACCCAAGTGGCTTCATGTGTGACGACGATGCATGGTCAAACAGCAGCATTTACCTACTGGAATTGGGAATAGGCGTCATGAGCAGAGCCATCTAACAATCTGTCTAAAGTACACTGACTCTTAATAGTTTTTCATAGAGGATCTTTTGAAGCTTGCGGGTCGCCGGGTAAATGAAAACATGAAATATTCCTTACTATGACAAGATTATGCATACATTTTCGTTACTAACAATGTAAGTCACCGGCAATGCGTAGGCCTACTGTGCAACTTTTGACTTCACGCTGTTAAGATCGGTCAACCTTACTAAATCGCTTGCTACTGAGTCGCTGACGGTTTCAAAGTTGTTGGGCACTACCTGGCGGTTACAGTAAGAACTGTAGTGTGGCCGATTTCATGCCACTAACGGGCGAATTGTATCTTTATTCACAAGTTTCTTGCTTTGATATAAAATTGTTAAATGTAATATCAGTGGCGGATCTAGGATACCATAAGGGGGGGGCAACATGTTGCCTCGGGGAATTGGGCAAAGCGCGTGCAGTGGCGGATCTAGGATACCATAAGGGGGGCAACATCCTTAGGGAATTGGGGAAAGCGCAGTTGTATGTGCACAGGCGGGGGCCGACGATGTAGACCTCCTGTCCAGAAAATCTATCGGTGGAGTAAAAACAAGGAACGTCTTTCCGCGTCTGGCCCCCCGCCCCTTCGTGCGCAACCGGTGCTAGCTCCTGAACTCATTATTTCCTCACGCTTTAGTTCACGCTGTTTAATTTTGCTTGCGGCATCCAAGGGGGGGGGGGGCCCTGCCCCCCTAAGAGAAAAAAAAATAATTTTTAAAATTTTATAATGTTATAATTAATTTAATTTTAGGTTCAAATCAATGCATTCGACACCGTTAATGCATTTTTAAAAAATGATGCACTATCAACAAAGGGAAAAAACTATACAAAAAGTCACCCTTTTCTTATAAATGGGTCGGGAAGAGAATGAAGATAGCGTAATTATGCAATTTTCTATTAGTTTCTACGTCAGTTTTCGTCACAAATGTTTGTGAAGAACTTCAACAACACACAGGCGATGGCTTTCGCAATTTGGTTGGTTGTGTTGGCCGTCTGTTCCTTAGCCTACGGTTCGGGATTACTTGTAGATCTATGAACAACAGGAAGTGAACGAGGCAGGGTTAGTGATAACCATGGTTGGTGAACAGCGACATCTATTTAAAGTGTTGCAACTGTCATCAAAATTGTCATCTTTGTTTTCATCCAGCCTTTCCTAACGAAGCTTGAATAAAGAGGAACTTCAGTACTTGTGTACGGGTATACTACAAAATTTATGTAGACTTATTCAACGACTATTTTAAATAACACACTATACCTAGGGCGTATACAAAGTACAAGCAACGGGCCTTTTAAGGGACGCTTTTGAGAAGAGCTGCTCAGTTGACAAGTTTTAATTGTAAACAAACGGGACCAGAAATTGTTGCCGTGGCACATTTTAATCCGATCAAATTTACTAGATTAATAAAACTCTTGAAACAAAAACGTTAAATAAGTATCTTTACATTTATAAATACTTGATACAATATGCGAAGAAATACGCTATTCGTAATTTTGGCAGTGCATCAACCAAGAATTCAAATTCTTCGATGTAAGTGAATGGAAGCAGACGACAAAACTGATTAGCGGCAGACCTTGAATTTTGCATTGCTAAACGTACTCACCATACTAAGAGCTCTGCTAAAGGAGAGTCGCTGAACGGCGTTTCAGTGTCGTAATCATTTTGTTTTGTTGTGTAGGGCAGTAAAATAGATGCAAGAATTTTTCGTCCCAATACGTGCAACGACCACATTTCGATTGACTGATTTTAATTTTATCATTGGTCTGGGTCAATGAAAGTCTTTTTTGCAATCCGTCTTAAAGCACTTGTGAAAAGGTACCGGTACAACTGACAGAAAGTACACTCTATGGGGTTTTTCACTGATGCAGAAATTCCACAAAGCCATGTCCTTTTACCTAGGTTACGTCCACCGGAAAAAAAATGAGACGGCAAAAATGATTAAAAAAGTGCAATTTTGTCCATTTTTACCCAAAATCACATATTCACGACTTCCCCGATGCAAGAGCGGAGACCGTAATACAAATGCTCTTTCACTCTAGACAAAAACGTCGTTATTTCAACAACCTGCACACATACACATGATCAGCAACTCAAGACAACTAGCTTCAGTGTTCAGCTCACAGCTAAACTTCTTTGCTGGTAGTCAATCTTGCAGAAATTTATGGCACCGCTTCTCCAGCCACCGAAACATTCAGTAAGTTATTGTTTGCGTTCAAGACGACCTTGCACAAATATGTTTCTTTGAACCAATTTACATTTCATTTGGAGTCGTTAAAAGCACAGGATATGTCAGATAAAGGTGAATACACCGCACGATATTTAGCTCGCGATGCATTGCCATGGCAAGGAGAAATATTCAAAGGAAAATTTTGTCAATGACTGAAACCCAAGACTTGCTGGAGTCGAGCAAGAAATAGCAATTATTGGTCACAATCCTTAGTGAACTAACTGTTCACAGTTTTTAAACTGTGAACAATTAGTTCACTTAAAAGTACCATTCGTCATATGCAAAGAACATTTAAAATTTGGACAATAAATAGTCAAGTTTGTATAAAAAGAACCAAAATGGGAATCAAAACCTACCAAAAAAGTAACAACGCATTTACGCTCACGGTGATGTCAATACGCTTTCAAGGACATGACCGGGCATTCAGGAATAGTTCTTGAACTGACACACAGGAACTCAGGCCACGGAAATAGACGGGAATAGTTGATGTTTTTCCCATCTCGGCCGAGGTACAAAATTGTACTAAAAAGGCTTTTAGTTTGATAACACAAAGGATGTTAACGTTATGCTATGTTACATATCACTTAATTTGGTTCATACATTTAAGTTTTTGAATTAGAATGCCCTTTGAGATAAGGGGCTCGTTCCAAGAAACTGACTTAAGTTCATTTTTTACTTAAGTCTAGGATTTGTCTTAACTTCCATACTTTGAAACTTCCACATCTGGTAAGATAGTTAAAATTAAGACAAAACTTTTATCAAATACTTAATTCAAACATAAGATCTCTTTCCTGAAACAGTATCGAGACAAATTTAAGTCTTATTTCAAAATTTACTAAGATTTGAGATTTGTCAGTAAATAAAATCAAGGAAACCCCCGATCCGTCGCTAAGCCCAAATAAGTACAGTAGCCTACATTGAAGGCGATTGCAAGTGGTGGCGATGTGATTGATAAACTTCCGACTAAGTATGCGCGTTGGGCCACACACGGAATTCCGTGTTCGTTCATCATGTTTCCACAGGGCCACTTTTCAGTAAAGGTGGCGCTGTGTCAGAGGGTACTCTCTGGCGGGTATGCTCCGACTTGTGGTGTTAGTCACCGACACTGGCTTTCTAGCCCATGTTGAAACTGAGTTATGTAATTGAATAGCGTGCACAATTGTCCACTGTAAATTTGGCGTGCGTTCAGTAACGCTAGGACCTAGCTAAAATTTAGCCAAAGTCACGTGTTCTCATTTAAAATTCACGGCAACATATCACGTAATCTCGCGAAGTCTTGCTTTTTAGCGAGGTCCTAGCTTTACTGAACGAGAGGCTGGTCTCTATTCACAATACCTAAAACCATTCGTGCAATGGGCTAGTTTTCAAGGCTAAGTCTTCTTGTCTAGACCATGTATAGAAAATAGAATCTTGATGTTGTTCTGCGATTCAAGAGATTTGTTTTGTTTCTATAAGCCAGTCTGACTCAACATACCTGATGGAACTTATTAACCATATTTTAAGAGTTTAAAAATGACCTGGCGAGTCACTGTCACATTAGGAGGAGCACATGGAATCTCGTGAAAAACATTTGCTTAACTTCGGTCTAAAATCATATTTTTTCACCAATTTTGATCAAGATTACTCAAGCACATTCAATCAAAATGAGCTTTTCACTAAATGCATAGCCTGTGTTCATAAAGGTTAAAAATGCCCATTTTATGGAACAAACCTTCAAAAGGTGACTCTGAATATGGCCACATCGCAGAACATTTCTCAAGTCCAGTTCTTGGATTTCTGAGATCACTAAGAAGCACGCTATTGTGGGCACTTCTAAGAATAAAAATAAAACAATGAAGATATGTTTATGATAGGCATTTATTTTATCGAAACTATTCAATGTTTGTCACGAAGGAGTTTTCACTCAGTAAATAACATGAATTTGCACAGTCAATTATGGTCTGTTATTATTTTTGTTGTCTGAGGCAGAATATTGTTTTGAACCCAATAAATCGGTCAGCTAACAAATAACTATTCAATAAATGAATTAATGAATTAACAACAAATAGAATAAGTTATAAGTCACTTCATGTCTAACAGATGTCATCGAAAATCTGTTTATACAATTTTAATCCGAAAATTTTCTTAAAAACAATCATTCGATAAATAGATATATCATAATTGAATATGAAAAGTTAAATTAACGTCACTATGTCGCCGAGGTACGAATGTCAATAGGCATTGACATTTGTTTCAACCATGTTAACAACTCTATGTACATTACTTCATTTATTGCGAAACCTGGTTTTTGATTTGTAGAGAAAGTTCAGTGTAATGCTGTTTCACTATAGAATACAATTGATCGTTTTCTGTTTTTAGTCCTGAGAATGTGCGAGAAAGTGAATTAAAAATGCGATGAATGGACTACTCTCCCTAATCATCATCATAAAATCCCATTCCGACCTTCCTGGATTAAATGGCGTTCACACGTGCCAGGTGCACTTGCGTAAATTTACATTTACACGACCTCTAGGGTTGGTGTACTTACACACGTATCGCCTATATGGCTACATGTGTCCGGTTTTCATACAACAGGGAACGTATAGCTACGTTGACCCACATGGGCTACATCACAGTACGCCATGATTCAGTCGAGCATAAATGAAGTAAACATATAAATCAAAAACCATGCAATGCACCCTTGCAGGTAACTCTACGGCTTGTCTACATTTTTCGTTTTGTCCGTGACGCAACCACTGAGCTGCTTTGTCGCATTTAGAAAGGAGCGTTGCGCAACCGCCTTTGCCCGACGAAAAACGCTACCCCTTGTGTAAACTCCTGCAACAAGAATTTGGTTGGCAACTGAACTGCGTATATAAAAACAAATTCATATATGTATCCAAATATTAAACACTGTTTACTGTAGATTATCCTAACAAAACTTCTACGAAAGGGTGTTTCTCTCATGAAATATCCAAATGCTTCTGTTGCACAACTCCCGCTAAGAATATCAGAGTACCCCCGTGACCTTAGCCTCGCCGCGCTCCAAGTCAGCGCGCAAACACAGCCTACACTAGTCCATTCCCTGTAGTGAGTCGACGGTAAGATCTGTCTCCGGTGTTGTGCGGTCATATGGCGGAATTAGCTTTGAGGGAGAAGCGGTTACTTTACATAGGTAACAGATTATTTATAACACAAGAAGCAGATTTGAACACTTCGGTATGGGCAATGTTAAAAAACCTTGGATTGAAATCATTGTACATGGTCCTTCAATCGAGAACGGGGGATCAGGTATGGATCGAGCAACTCGCGGATATGGGCATTGTGGATGTATTTGTCACTGAAAGGGTGTTGGAAAACTGGGACCAGCGACCAGAGAAAGCAGTAGCGGACGGCGTTATCGAATGGCTCCAGACAAACGACCTAAAGGCAAGTATAAACTATGACTTCATGGGCGGCGCAGCACTAAAAAAGTGGGGGGCTAAAGCCCCCAGCCCCCCCCCTCCCAGAGTGGTGCACTGCCTATAGACCATGGGCGGAACAGCACTGAAAAAGTGGGGCTATAGCCCCTCCCCCAGCCCCCTATGGCGCGCCACCCATGGACTTGAGAGGTCCCGTAGAACAACTTTCTTGAGAGATCCGAGTTCGGCATGCGTTTCAAGCGAAGCACATGATATGCTCAAATAGTGACCACGTTCACTCTCAAATATCTTACTATGCAGTGGCGGATCTAGGATAACATAAGGAGGGCCAATATGTTGTCTCGGGGAATTGGGCAAAGCGCGATTGTATGCACACGCGGCCCGAAAGTTTCGGGGGTCCGAGGATGAGCACTTCCTGTTCGCAAAGTCTATCGGAGGACTAAAAAAAAAACGGGAACACGGTTGTTTGCTGTCTGTCCCCCCATTCGATACCGCTCCTACTTCTTACTGGCCTCAATATTTCCTCACGCTTCGCGTTGTTGCTCTTTCATTTTCCTTGCGGCAACCTAAATCCGCCTATGCTATGTGACCTACGAAACCAGTTGAGCGTGTAAAATGTATTCACTTCTGTTTTTTTAAGAGACCTGTATGAGCAGCTTACAATGTTGACGCGTTAATTACTGATTTGGCATTTTCTGAGAAATTGGCTCCTAAAATAGATCTACACTTTCTCTATCAAAACGTAATCGCGCATCAAGCAGGGTCCGTCAGGTAGTCTGGTGCACAAGCGGAGACCCTGTGTAAGGTGTGCACTTGGCAATCACCATCCTAAAACGTATTGGCCACTTTTCAATCAGTGCTGTTAGTTGGAGAGCCAGCAGGAGTTTATTCACACTTTTGAGTGAAAAAGGTTTGAGTGCTTAATTCTATTGTAAATCACCAACCATTAAACGAAAGAGGCATCTTAAGTTACGCAATCCTGGGCTTTGGTCCCTGTGGGGTCCAAAAGAGGGCCAAAAATCCATTTAAATAAAATTACGAGTGCACCATCCGTTTCAAGTTTATTTCATTCTAATCACCACCCAAATTAAAATGATGCAACTTAACGACACGAAAATGCCTGGGGTTATTAATTAAGACGACTACTAATTAATGACCAATTAACGATTTATTTAAACTCTTGAATGCAACAAAAATCCTTACCTCGACTACCAAACTTTTAAACCAGGCTTGTTTAGCCTAAATGAGTGATTACACCTCATTACATACTCGGGCGGAAATATGAAGTCACTGAGAGAACGACTTGACGAAAATTTTATCTGGTTGTAAATTTGCGTGTTGTTTAAGTTGCTTACATCGCTGGAAACGGGAACAGCTCACTATTTCGAAGGTTCTCTACTCATAAGGTTCACTATTCCGAAGGTTCACTACTTTGAAGGTTCACTACTCCGGAGGATCACTACTCCGAAAATATCAAAAATTTCGGACTCGCGTGTAATTTATACACTTTTACATGCAAAGTTAACGATACTACGACTATTAAATGTACTGAGTGGTGTGTCTATACCGAAAACAACCCTCGGGTACTAAAACACTTTGTTTGGATTTCTTGTGCATGCGAAATTGCCCGCATGTCTTACGAATACTGAAAAATGAGTAAGTACTTTCATTTTTAAAAGATTATGAAGTAGGAATATTGATGAATTATCAACCACGATACATCATCAAATCCTTGTCAAGATCACATCATTTCACAGCGAGACTGAAAACTTTAGAGCCGCTGCGCTTCAACCTCACCCACTGCCAAACCACGCACGCGACCGGGTAGAAAATTAATGAAGTTAAAAGTCCCCGCCAATCTCCACGAAGTAAGAGGGTCCCATTTAATCTTAATTTTAAAACCGCCTTTGATCAGCGCAGCCCTGACCCGTGCCCTAGATGTCCATGCTTGAATGAGTCGTTAGTTAGATTCAAGAATCCCGAGTGGAAGTGATAGGAACTGAGCTCATTGATTTATAAATAATGTAATCAATGTTTTAAGAACTTCAACTCTTGCACACCCTTTAAATGGTTACTAAATGGACAAAAATACAATACTTTATTCATGTCAGTTCCGACTCATTAGCAGACAATTAGAGTAATGAACTGTCGGAATTGTGGTTTGAAGTTGTACACATTCGAAGTAGTGAGCTTTTGAAGGTAGCGAACCTTCGGAGTAGTGAACCTTTGGAGTAGCGGACCTATGGAGTAGTGAACCTTCGGAATAGTGACATGTAAACTTGGAAATCTTTTCCAACAAGTTTGTTGCTTGTATGAAGTCTGCAAGGCTGTGCAGCATTGACAATGATTGGCAAGAGAAGACTTTCTTCATTGACCAACGTTTTTATTTGACCTACTGGCCTGTACGCCATATGTTATGTTCGTAGATGAACTCATCAAGCCCGCATAGTAAATACTTAACATTTACCTGTAAAACAATAAGGGAACGTTCAACCCGGCGGATCCCTTAGTCATTCACAAAAATAGTATTGTTTGGTTCGGAATCAAAACAACGCCAATGTCTGCGGATGAAGAATGACTATTGTCTATTGTATGTGCTTGTGTATCGCGAATCATTCTGTCTGCCCACGAAAGTCTTTGTTTTCCTCATTTGAGCAATGAAATGAGAGGACAATATAGCGTAAAACTAGCTGTTGGCACCTAGTAACACTCTTCTCAACTCTTCTCAGCCAGTGGAGCAGTGACCACAGTTTCCTGACAGGGATTTCCGGCCGTGTGTATTTGGAAAGTTACGTGATAAAAATCTAGCCCTGGGTCTTGCCTTATAGGTGTCGTGGCATCATCGCTTCGTATTTCTTGCAAACTAAGAGGGACCAGAACAGTTTTCACTGGGTTTTGCGCAACAAAACACATGTCACTGGATTCGTCACCTTTTCTTCACTCTGTCGAAAACCGTATGCAAAGCATGACAATTTTTTCAGTAATTTCAAATCAAAAGCCCTACAGATGAGCACAGAAACTTTATTATGCCTTGTATTTTTGGCCCTTTCACTCCTACTGAAAAGCAATGTAGGTTAAGATAAAAGGGGCAAAAACACAAAATCGGCACTTTTTACCCCAAAACCACCACTTCCCTGCTGATGCACGACTAACTAAACTTAAAAGCCAACATTAGATTCTGAAGACAGGCAAATTTCCTACCGATTCCAAAAATGAGGTCCAAAAGTACTGTAAACCAATTAGTTTATTTAGCCAGTTTTTACCCAGATTGCCGCAAAGTTGTATCTTGTACAAAGGAAGGGAGACGACGAGGACTCGTTCTGTGCATCTTGGGAAATGCATGAGTCGTGAACGGGTTCTTTCGGTGGAACAAATCCGACTCCCGTTTGTTCACTTCCTGCGCCTTCACAAAAATTCCAGCCTCAGATCGTGACTGACACACGGTTTAGATTTCACGAAACGTTTCCGCTACCTTCTCAGATTATGAAGCAACGCACGGACGCAAAGATGGCTGACACGGACCTTCGCGCTAGTCTTCGGTTTTTGCAAACGGCATCAAACTATAAATTAAATTGCATTCGTTTCAGATTGACGCCTGTTTATGTATGAGCCAACTAATGCGTCTCGTTCAAGCGGAAATCTGCTCCAGTTTGGGTCTACTTTGTGACAGTGTGCAAAGCTTGAAGTCGGCCGTGTCCAAGTTCGCCTGCCAGCAAGTGTTGTGTGCAAGTAATTATTCCAAAGTAAGAACAATTTTCTTGGATTATCAATTTCGTAATCGTCTTGGACTAATGTTAAAAGCAAAGGTTTATCAAAAGTAGGCTCTATCGAAGTTTCACGAGGCCAATTTATATTTAATCATGTAATATGCATTTTGATGACGTCATAATTTGTAACAGTCCAATCAGAAAGTAAGGAAACTGGAGTACGTGTGTACAAGCGTGACATATTTGTTTACAGCAATGTTCAAAAATCTTAGGAGATTTGCAATTCTCGAAAAGAGCAGACGACTAGGTCACGATCTACGGAATGGTTCTAGAGTTTCGAAACGATTAGGCTCTACAATTGATCAAAGGAAGGATTTGAGTTTCACACTTTTCTTATATTGAGTGATGGCAAAAACAATCAAATTTTTAAAAGTGCAACGCATCTTAAACGGAACAACGAGAACGCAGATATGGTTATTCACCAGCGTGGGTGTTGTCTCAGTGTCACCCTCGACACATATTGAGTTCCGAGCAAAAATGGCGATGTTGCAAGCAGTTTATCCCGTTCAATCCGCCGTCTTTTTGGTCACATCACGTGACCTAATAAATACAAGTCCGAAAAGATTTCTGCCCCCGACCGAGACTCGAACCGATGTTGACGGCATGTATTGTCACATTCGGCATATGTGTCGAGTGCTACATTTTGTGTCACAACGGGGACTATCAATTGGATATAGCCGGAGCATGACCACGCACAGATCCCACGTATCTCTTAAGATCAGAAAACACTTGGGGATAAGAAAAATTAACTTTGCCCGATGGTTAATTGATTGTTGATTTTTGAAAGCAAATCCTGGCAGACAGAGAATAGACAATGTCCCGATCAGGCAACTGACTGTCGCCCACCGGATCAGTGTCGGAATCTTCATATAAGTAATATAGGTCATGTAACTAAATAAAATGGGCGGTAAGTAGCGACTTGCAAGAGTACGAGTGTGTTATCTCTGAAGCGCCCATGGCATAGAACGCGAAAGCCCCTCAAAACTATCTTTTAACCAATTCCTGACCATAGTACCATCTCGCAACGTCTAGTACAAAGTAATTCACTTTCTAGAAATTTCCAGAAAGAATCTCCAAATTCACGATTTTTGAAATACGCAAGAAGGAAAAACTCTGTGGTAACCACAGAGTTTCTGATCTCCCTCCCACCTATGATAAATGCGCTCATATGCTCACAGTAAGTTGCTTGAAGTCACTTGTGGTCGAAGGTCACATTTTCCATTTCCTATGTCTTGCCATTCCAAATAAAGAGACGTGCTTTGCCTTGTGAAAGAAAAATCGACAAAGTGGCGAGCAGTTAACAAATCGTTTTTTGAAATTTGAAACTAAAAGAAAATCTTTGATATCAACAGAAATTAAAAATATTTATGAACAAACCCTAAAAAATATTTGATGAGCAGGTTAAATTCAGTTTCACTGGCAAAAAAATATTTTCAATATTGCAATTTAGTCTGTTTATCGGGTTCCAGGCCTTTCTGCGCGTTGGAATGTGCTTAATCAACGCGTAGTTTCCTTAATCAACGCGAACTTTTGGTTATTCAACGCGTACTTTTAATCAGTTCATATAGCCCAGTCACGCCCTTGCTCTCAAATATCAGCCAAATTTGAAGTTAGCTCGTTTTCTGTCACGCTATCGACCGTTAAATATGTGCGCCAATCCTAATAGTCTTGCAATCTGACAACATATGTTATTCTAAACGGAAGAAAGATACATTTTGCAGCAAAAAAAGCGTGCCCAGGTAATAAAAGGTAGAAAATGATAATTATGCTTTACGTATTCACGTCAGTGGAGTGGGTGTAGAGCGAGGGGAAACAAAACGGCCTTAAAGGAGAATGCCACCCAAATAACAACCTATTTTGTATCAATTTAGATCGAGTAGTTCCACTCGATAACTTCAGCTCTTTTACCTGACACCTGACGGCAGGTGAAGGTGTTGAAATTACCCAATGACGTCAGAGGTTCGAATGCAGTCTGTTCAGCAGTTCACAACACGCTTACCGCTTGAATTCATCGTCTTACACAAATAAATCATCAAAATTCGACATAAAACCCTTAAAAATACATCGAGTTAATAAACAAACGTGTTATTTTATTTTGCTGTTACGGATTTTAGGTATTTTAACGTACCGTAGCCTACAAAGTTCGCTAGGCCTAGGACCAATTTACCGCAAGAAATAATAGAGAGGTTCCGCGAGCGTGCACAGACAACAGAACATATGAATAGTTCAGAAAACCGCTTGAACTTGTCATGGTGTCAGTGAGCTAACTCATGACGCTTCCGTTTGCTGCCTCGAACTTCCGCAAGTGATGCGAATTCCTGGAGAAGCGCAGATGTGTCTCACGGAGCATCCTGATTTTGCACAGCACCTAAAAAAGGTGTGCTTTCGATGTACGTTTTTTAGGGGTGAGAAAAAGAAGTGGCGAAAACATCCTACACCCGAAGCCGGGACCAAACAGAAACCTAACGAACGAGCCAGTCATCAAACAAGAAGTTATATAAAACGTTATGTTCTCGCGCCTTGAATTAATTGTAATTGCTTATGTTTTCTTGGCCAACTACAATTCTCCATAATCAAAAACGGATCAACAATCGATCCGACGAAGTGCAGGCCACTGACAGACACGCGAAGAAATTTTACGGCCTCATACTTAGTATTAACGGCGTACTTTTCATACTTCACTACCGCGAGTTACTTCCGAAGCATTATGGGCTCTCGAGGAAATCGAAAAAACGAATACCCGCTTTCCTTGCAGCTTCATAGTTCGCACAAGCCGGAACCACTGACGTCGCTGCTTCGTTTCTCACCTTCCCCACAGGTTAACGCGATACATCTCGGCGAGGTAAGATCGGCTGTTTACAAGGTGATACGGATGTAGATCGATTGAGACAGTAAAAAAGACTAATTGAATCCGGTGGCTTTCGCGACCGTGAGTGATGGTCACTGACGAGTAACGCCGTACAAATGTAGTCTTGCGAAACGTCGTTCACCCTGCAGGCCTGGTTGGTTCTTGGCGAAAACTCTGCTGTTATTTGTTTCATTATGTTTTTACGATGTGAAAAAGTAATTATAAAACCTTTTGTTTTTTTGGCATCGCTATTTTTATAACGTCAAGACACGCTATAGTAGCCAAGTCCGCCCTCCCTAAAGCGTACGGTATACACACTTGTGAAAATAAGGATAACTGTGAACGGTCCCAAAGTGTCACTTTTCAACCTAAAATTGATCAATTTATGCACAAAAGCAGTGGTCCTTTTAAGGACAACAAAATGAAAAAGTTAATGGCACACATTTTTGGGGGAATGAATTCTAAACATCTCAAGTAGCCATTGGTTTCCGAAAAAAGAAACACATATGGGCAGTTTTCTGTTGATGGTCACTTTATCGGAAATTCCTGTTAATAGTGTATGCAGAATGTCTGGGCAAAAGAAGAAGCCTTGGAATCTACCGTTAGTTCTCCACCCACATTGTTTTAAAAGAGGTACATTACAATTACTAACCGTTGACGGCTCTACTCTCATGATTACAATTTCTTCAGCATGGAGTGCAAACCTATGCTGTGACAAGCAAAGAAGAGCTGCTGGGCGCCCTTCACCACTTATCCTTCCCGGTCATCATGAAGCCGTCCTACGGCGGTGGGTCCAGCGGATGTAAGTTGCTGAACAATGCGAGCGATTGTGAGCGACATCTGGTGAATCTCACGAGAGATATGAAAAGCGGTGGCGAATTCTGTCAAAAAATAGTGTACTCACATGAAGTAAGTACCGTTTTTTATGCTCGGTTTTTATTACGACAACAAATTGCCCGGTATTGATACATTTTCATATTTGTGAGAATAAGTAGAATTTTGAAAATTTCATCGTCCAGTTTGTGACGACGCCAGTGGCCGACCTTCAGCAAATAAATGTGCTGGCCCGCGGGGCCAGTTACTTGAATATGAGACCACGTCCACATAGGGCCTATATGTGAAAGTTAACTGATCCGGCCGCAAATCCACTAGCCCCAGGCCACTGGACCAGTGCCGTGTGTATTTCGAACGCTGGGCGATGCACGAAGCCGCTTTGTGATAAAGGTGGGTCCTGCGACAGAGTATTTATGGAACTGAATTCGAATAGCACGGAATTAATCAAAAATTGATTGAAAGTGTCAAGAATCGGCGATTACGGATGTTGCCCGAATTTTAGTAGTAATCAAATGAATATGACAATTGGTACGAATTAAATGGTTTCCTGACTATTCGACAGCTCCTTCAGTCCGCGTATATTCACCAACTTGAGACATGCATCTTTCCTCCCCCTTGTGGCTCATGCCTCGTGCTTACCTTGGCATGAAAGGATGTATATAAAGACAGGAAAAGGGCTGTCATTGGTGACGTCACTTGACCTCCTTTGGGAATTGGCGAAACATCAAAGGATTTGTAATTTCGAAACAGAAAAAGAGTTTAAATTCCCATATCCTGGATTCATCTCTTCCATTTTCGCGGAGGTAGAAAAATATTATGTTTGACCCAGAAGTTTTTGAAAGATAGGACGGATCAATTTCATGAAAGACGTCGCATACACAGCTGGCGACTGGTCGCCCACCGGCACCCAAGCAACGTCTTTCGAAAGAATAAGAAGCTAAGTCCGACAAATGAACAACGATTTATCGTTCCTCGATCAGCTTTTCAAAGGCTTTGATGTTTGCCTTTCCCCTCTATATGTTGCAGAAAATTTTATTGGCATCAGAATGGCGAAAACATCTCTAATATTAAAGCCCGGTTGCAGTGTACACGGCTGTGCGGCAAGTGCCCGACTACAGACGCCTGACGTAAATCCCGCAGAATGTGCGATGGCGCTGCAATATTCCGCCGGAGGTAGTCTCGCACATTTTCTGTCTAGCATCCAGCATTATTGTATCTGGTGAACAACTTCAAAACGAGGCCAGTTGATCAGATTTTTTACCATACCAGGGTTCGATCTGATTTGTATCTCTTAGTATTCTCATTTTCTGTAATTCCTGTGAAACAATGATTTCTGTTTCTTTTTGGATAATCCTCTTTGTGCGGTACGAAAACAAACACAGCTGTACTTTGAGCCAAATCAGGACTTTTAGCCGGATGTACGCTAAAGTTCTCCTGTTTTCAAGGTGCATGTAAACGATACATGATACGTGCCCCGGGGGAGATTGCCCACCTGACTCTCTGCCTGACACATCTATGTGCTTGGAATTGAGAGGCGGGGGGATGGGAATTTTTGCAGCAGGTTTGATATTTGATGGTCCAGGTTCTGGGGATCGTAGTTGGGAGACGCGGTCATTGAATCTTTGCCAACCCTTGTATATGCTTCGTATTGTCAGATTGGAATAATAAAATTTTGGAAATTCAACCAATCCGAAAATTTATTTTGTGTTTTCTTGAATATTTAGTTTCGATCAGAGTAAACAAACCAATTCACGTGCGTTCTCCAAGTATGCGTACAGGAGAGCAAGGTGTAATTTAAGCCAATACTTTCTGAAACATATTTACCAAATTATCAAAGAGTTGCTGTAATTATGTCATTCCCAAACTTTTCAGGATCGTCACACTTTCGTTTGTATTTCTGACAACTCTGTGGGCTCAACTTTGGAGAGCATTATAAACATGCCAACATCCGGGAATTTGCAAAGTTAGTCACGTTTTCACGAAATCCACCTGCGGACGTTTTCACATCCGATATAGTGAAATATAAATGAATATATATGAATTACTGTTATAATTTATGTGTCCCTCGACTTTAGTATAGGATTTGAAGACGAAGCATTTTCAGTCTCAGGGTAAGCGTGCTGTCTCTCGGGGAACCTCTGTGGGTTTCAATGAATAATTGTTACGTGACCTAGGATTAGACTCGTAAATGGAACCAGAATCATGTTTTAGCGAATCCTGTCAGACAAAAAAATAGGTTTCCGAAATCTAAGAATTGTACCAATCCAATCGATTCTCGGGACTATTCGTACTTCGTAGCGCTAACCAGATAGGCTGACGCCCAGGTTGTCGTAAACAATTCCAAAAGCCTGAAATAAATTTGATGTTTTTCAATAAAATTCGCATTATTTTTCCTCAGGTCGTCGTAATGCCGTACATACGGGGAACGAAATATTCTGTCGACGTAGCGATCGCCAAGGGAAAGTTCCTTGGAGGATTCGTGGCCGAGCGAGGGCCGGCCCCGGTCCCGTACTTTCATGCCACGGAGCTATCGATGCCGGGATGCCTGCCTCTTGAGAGGCAAGAAGAGTTGATTGAGGCCGCTTTCACTTGCTGCAGAGCCGTGGGTCTTCACAACGGGATTTATGATGTTGACCTTGTGTGGGAAGAGGAGGGGTGTCCGAAGCTTCTTGAGATAAATCCAAGGCCTCCTGGAAACGCCTTAAAAGATCTCGCCAAAACTGTGTATGGTGCCGACATGTTTGTCCTGAACGCTATTTTGTCGTGCGGGATTGACAAACTGGGCACCATGTTTGGCACTTTCACACCTAAGTGTTCTGGATTCGCCATTTTACCATATTTATTATACAATGGCGACGCCTTGAGGAGATCAGCAAAGAAAATGGTTTCACTCAGCAAGTCATATGGTGTAACACTTGCTTATCCAGGACGAATGAATTTGGTTGATTTTGTGGAAAGCGGTGCTAAATATGAGTACCCTCCGGTTGTTGTGTGTGCGTTTGCAGATTCTTTGAACCAAGCTAGAGCTAAGGTTGCGCGATTTTTACTTGAAACAGGATACCATCAAAATGTGGACGAATTTAGAGTTTGATTGTGTTAAATGAAAATAGCAATTTTATTGAGAGACTGTTAGCGATAGACGCGTTAAATGGGATACTTTTGAGGCTGATTCGAGAGGTGGGGGGTCCTGTGACCAAATCAGACATTGGTTCGTCTCTNTTTGCTGTTACGGATTTTAGGTATTTTAACGTACCGTAGCCTACAAAGTTCGCTAGGCCTAGGGCCAATTTACCGCAAGAAATAATAGAGAGGTTCCGCGAGCGTGCACAGACAACAGAACCGCTTGAACTTGTCATGGTGTCAGTGAGCTAACTCATGACGCTTCCGTTTGCTGCCTCGAACTTCCGCAAGTGATGCGAATTCCTGGAGAAGCGCAGATGTGTCTCACGGACCATCCTGATTTTGCACAGCACCTAAAAAAGTGTGCTTACGACGTACGTTTTTTATGGGTGAGAAAAAGAAGTGGCGAAAACATCCTACACCCGAAGCCGGGACCAAACAGAAGCCTAACGAACGAGCCAGTCATCAAACAAGTTATATAAAACGTTATATTCTCGCGCCTTGAATTAATTGTAATTGCATATGTTTTCTTGGCCAACTACAATTCTCCATAATCAAAAACGGATCAACAATCGATCCGACGAAGTGCAAGCCACTGACAGACACGCGGAGAAGTTTTACGGCCTCATACTTGGTATTAACGGCGTAGTTTTCATACTTCACTACCGCGAGTTACTTCCGAAGCATTATGGGCTCTCGAGGAAATCGAAAAAACGAATACCCGCTTTCCTTGCAGCTTCATAGTTCGCACAAGCCGGAACATTACACCACACCATAGCGGCACTCACTCTGCCGAAGAACCACTGACGTCACTGCTTCGTTTCTCACCTTCCCCACAGGTTAACGCGATACATCTCGGCGAGGTAAGATCGACTGTTTACAAGGTGATACGGATATAGACCGATTGAGACAGTAAAAAAGACTAATTAAATTCGGTGGCTTTCGCGACCGTGAGTGATGGTCACTGACGAGTAACGCCGTACAAATGTAGTCTTGCGAAACGTCGTACACCCTGCAGGCCTGGTTGGTTCTTGGCGAAAACTCTGCTGTTATTTGTTTCATTATGTTTTTACGATGTGAAAAAGTAATTATAAAACCTTTTGTTTTTTTGGCATGGCTATTTTTATAACGTCAAGACGCGCTGTAGTAGCCAAGTCCGCCCTCCCTAAAGCGTACGGTATACACACTTGTGAAAATAAGGATAACTGTGAACGGTCCCGAAGCGTCACTTTTCAACCCAAAATTGATCAATTTATGCACAAAAGCAGCGGTCCTTTTAAGGACAACAAAATGAAAAAGTTAATGGCAAACATTTTTGGGGGAATGAATTCTAAACATCTCAAGTAGCCATTGGTTTCCGAAAAAAGAAACACATATGGGCGTTTTCTGTTGATGGTCACTTTATCGGAAATTCCTGTTAATAGTGTATGCAGAATGTCTGGGCGAAAGAAGAAGCCTTGGAATCTACTGTTAGTTCTCCACCCACATTGTTTTAAAAGAGGTACATTACAAAGTAATTTTTAAATTCAATTACTAACCGTTGACGGCTCTACTCTCATGATTACAATTTCTTCAGCATGGAGTGCAAACCTATGCTGTGACAAGCAAAGAAGAGCTGCTGGGCGCCCTTCACCACTTATCCTTCCCGGTCATCATGAAGCCGTCCTACGGCGGTGGGTCCAGCGGATGTAAGTTGCTGAACAATGCGAGCGATTGTGAGCGACATCTGGTGAATCTCACGAGAGATATGAAAAGCGGTGGCGAATTCTGTCAAAAAATAGTGTACTCACATGAAGTAAGTACCGTTTTTTATGTTCGTTTTTTATTACGACAACAAATTGCCCGGTATTGATACATTTTCATATTTGTGAGAATAAGTAGAATTTTGAAAATTTTATTGTCCAGTTTGTGACGATGCCAGTGGTCGACAAATGTGCTGGCCCGCGGGCCAGTTACTTGAATATGAGACCACGTCCACATAGGGCCTATATGTGAAAGTTAACTGACCCGGCCGCAAATCCACTAGCCCCAGGCCACTGGACCAGTGTGTATTTCGAACGCTGGGCGATGCACGAAGCCGCTTTGTGATAAAGGTGGGTCCTGCGACAGAACTAGTATTTATGGAACTGAGCTCGAATAGCACGGAATTCAGTAGTCAAAAACTGATTAAAAGTGTCAAGAATCGGCGATTACGGATGTTGCCCGAATTTTAGTAGTAATCCAAATGAATATGACAATTGGTACGAATTAAATGATTTCCTGACTATTCGACAGCTCTTCAGTCGTATATTCACCAACTTGAGACATGCATCTTTCCTCCTCCTTGTGGCTCATGCCTCGTGCTTACCTTGGCATGAAAGGATGTATATAAAGACAGGAAAAGGGCTGTTATTGGTGACGTCACTTGACCTCCTTTTAGAATTGGCGAAACATCAAAGGATTTGTAATTTTCGAAACAGAAAAGGAGTTTAAATTCCCATATCCTGGATTCATCTCTTCCATTTTCGCAGAGGTAGAAAAATATTATGTTTGACCCAGAAGTTTTTGAATGGTAGGACGGATCATTCATGAAAGACGTCGCATACACGGCTGGCGACTGGTCGCCCACCGGCACCCAAGCAACGTCTTTCGAAAGAATAAGAAGCCAAGTCCGACAAATGAACAACGATTTATCGCTCCTCGATCAGCTTTTCAAAGGCTTTGATGGTTGCCTTTCCCCTCTATATGTTGCAGAAAATTTTATTGGTATCAGAATTGCGAAAGCCCGACTACAGACGCCTGACGTAAATCCCGCAGAATGTGCGATGGCACTTCAATATTCCGGGAGGTAGTCTCGCACATTTTCTGTCTAGCATCCAGCATTATTATATCTGGTGAACAACTTCAAAACGAGGCCAGTTGATCAGATTTTTTACCATACCAGGGTTCGGTCTCATTTGTATCTCTTAGTATTCTCATTTTCTGTAATTCCTGTGAAACAATGATTTCTGTTTCTTTTTGGATAATCCTTGTGCGGTACGAAAACAAACACAGCTGTACTTTGAGCCAAATCAGGACTTTTAGCCGGATGTATGCTAACGTTCTCCTGTTTTCAAGGTGCATGTAAACGATACCTGATGCCTGCCCCGGGGGAGATTGCCCACCTGACTCATCTACGTTTTTTTATTTTTATTATTATTTTTTTTTTTCAGAGACATTTATTAACTCAACCAACCAGTACATAGTTGTGCGACAATATGACATCTAGTTTAGTGTACATCAAACAAATTACGAACATTATCGGACCCTATAAAAGCTAGTTAGGCAAAAAAAGACCACCTTGCCTGGAATCTCTCAAGATCCAATTTATCATTGTAAATAATGTTTTCCAGGTTGTAGTAATCACATACCTCACGTAAAAATGACTGAAAATTGGGCTTAGTCTTTTGTAATCTTTGTCTATATAAATGGAATTTCGCTAAGCAAAGAATTAAATTTACAACTTCTAATCTACAGGCTGGTCTCCAAACAAGGCGGAAGACATATTTAACTGCAGAGAGAAATTGCACTGATTTATCATCCATGTTCTTAAACATCCCCAAAACTTCTGAACAAGTGAACATTCCCAATACAAATGTAGAATTGTTTCTTCATGTTGCTCACAGAAAGAACATAAAGACGATTCACTAACACCTATTTTCTTTAAATAAGAGTTTGTACCAATAATTCTGTGGTTGATACGGAATTGAAACCATCTGAGTCTGACATCAGAAGTACAATGATAAATTACAGAATGAATTTTTTCCAAGATTGAGTATCATCGCATAAGTTAATTTCTCTCTCCCACTTCAATTCTGCGACAGGTTTTACATATAATTTAGAAATAAATACTTCATAGATTTTCCCAGTCCCTTTATTTTCCGAGGAGATTCGAAAAATATGTTGTGGAAAAAGTGGAGTGACTATAGTACTCTTGTCTCTTAGATGATTCCAAGAACGAAGTATTGAACTTCGAATTCCATAAAAATGAGTAATACAAGGACAAAATTGAAAACGTGTACAAAAGGTATGATAATCATAAATATATCTCTTATCAGGGTCAATGAAATCGTATACGTACCGTATACCCTTTTGAAACCACTCGTTTCAAAAAATTGGATTACTGTCTATACAAATTTTGGGGTTATACCACAAAGGTCGGTACAAAGGATCCTCTATCTCACAAAGATTGATAAATTCGTATGAGATATCAAAAATATCCTTCCAAAAAATATTCTTAGTACGGTTAGATACTTCAAGGAAAAAACAAGAACCTAACTGAAAAGAGTCATTTTTTATATTAGGAATAATTTCACATAAAATATTTAGCCAAAGAGAAGTAATGTTATAATAATTTTTCAAGAATCTTCGAATCCAAGTCAGTTTAATAGCTTTGACAAATGACGCAATATGAACCATAGTCCCACCTCCTACTTCAGATTTCTGCACCATGGTTTTTCTAGAGATTCTATCAGAAGAGGTACCCCATATAAAATTAAAGAATAGTTTTTCAATGTCCTTTAAAAATGTAGCACTTGGAAGAGGAAGTGTGTAAAAGAGGTGAATCAGTTTTGGTAATAAGAAAGGTTTGACAACCGTTATCTTACCAAAGGTAGACAAATTTCTTTTTGACCAATTTCCAATGCCTTTTCTAACCTCATTTAATTTTACATCGTAGTTTAAGTGAATCATGTCCTGTAAGTTGACAGAGAAGGTAATTCCAAGAGATGTGAACTGAGAACTTTCCCATTTTAAATCTTTTTACAACAAAGCCTATCACCACAACATATCTTAGAACCAATCCATATACAAACAGTTTTATCGATATTGGGTGTCAAACCAGAATACACATCTATGTGCTTGGAATTGAGAGGCGGGGGGATGGGAATTTTTGCAGCAGGTTTGATATCTGATGGTCCAGGTTCTGGGGATCGTAGTTGGGAGACGCGGTCATTGAATCATTGCCAACCCTTGTATATGCTTCGTATTGTCAGATTGGAATAATAAAATTTTGGAAATTCAACCAGTCCGAAAATTTATTTTGTGTTTTCTTGAATATTTAGTTTTGATCAGAGTAAACAAACCAATTCACGTGCGTTCTCCAAGTATGTGTACAGGAGAGCAAGGTGTATTTTAAGCCAATACTTTTTGAAACATATTTACTAAATTATCAAAGAGTTGCTGTAATTATGCCATTCCCAAACTTTTCAGGATCGTCACACTTTCGTTTGTATTTCTGACAACTACGTGGGCTCAACTTTGGAGAGCATTATAAACATGCCAACATCCGGGAATTTGTTAAGTCAGTCACGTTTTCACGAAATCCACCTGCGGACGTTTTCACATCCGATATAGTGAAATATAAATGAATATATATGAATTACTGTTATAATTTATGTGTCCCTCGGCTTTAGTATAGGATTTGAAGACGAAGCATTTTCAGTCTTTTGCATTTTAGGGTAAGCGTGCTGTCTCTTGGGGAACCTCTGTGGGTTTCAATGAATAATTGTTACGTGACCTAGGATTAGACTCGTAAATGGAACCAGAATCATGTTTTAGCGAATCCTGTCAGACAAAAATTTGGTTTCCGAAATCTAAGAATTGTACCAATCCAATCGACTCTCGGGACTATTCGTACTTCGTAGCGCTAACCAGATAAGCTTACGCCCAGGTTGTCGTAAACAATTCCAAAAGCCTGAAATAAATTTGATGTCTTTCAGTAAAATTCGCATTATTTTTCCTCAGGTCGTCGTAATGCCGTACATACGGGGAACGAAATATTCTGTCGACGTAGCGATCGCCAAGGGAAAGTTCCTTGGAGGATTCGTGGCCGAGCGAGGGCCGGCCCCGGTCCCGTACTTTCATGCCACGGAGCTATCGATGCCGGGATGCCTGCCTCTTGAGAGGCAAGAAGAGTTGATTGAGGCCGCTTTCACTTGCTGCAGAGCCGTGGGTCTTCACAACGGGATTTATGATGTTGACCTTGTGTGGGAAGAGGAGGGGTGTCCGAAGCTTCTTGAGATAAATCCAAGGCCTCCTGGAAACGCCTTAAAAGATCTCGCCAAAACTGTGTATGGTGCCGACATGTTTGTCCTGAACGCTATTTTGTCGTGCGGGATTGACAAACTGGGCACCATGTTTGGCACTTTCACACCTAAGTGTTCTGGATTCGCCATTTTACCATATTTATTATACAATGGCGACGCCTTGAGGAGATCAGCAAAGAAAATGGTTTCACTCAGCAAGTCATATGGTGTAACACTTGCTTATCCAGGACGAATGAATTTGGTTGATTTTGTGGAAAGCGGTGCTAAATATGAGTACCCTCCGGTTGTTGTGTGTGCGTTTGCAGATTCTTTGAACCAAGCTAGAGCTAAGGTTGCGCGATTTTTACTTGAAACAGGATACCATCAAAATGTGGACGAATTTAGAGTTTGATTGTGTTAAATGAAAATAGCAATTTTATTGAGAGACTGTTAGCGATAGACGCGTTAAATGGGATACTTTTGAGGCTGATTCGAGAGGTGGGGGGTCCTGTGACCAAATCAGACATTGGTTCGTCTCTGGTCCTTCTTCACCTCAACGTAAATTGAGCATGGGAATGAGACCTTTCCGGGCTGGACTATTCGGGTCGTACTCGTTCTAACAATTGAAAGACAAACTATTGCTTTTGTTGCAAGATTTGATGAAAGCCTTTAACACCAACGTTTAACTTTGTGGTTTTCAATTCAGTACAATTTGTACTTGCTTGAACAATAATTGCAGCAAATCCGAGTTCGTCTATGGTCATTAACGCGAACCACGGCCTGTGATAAGGATGCGGAACGAATACAACAAGTTGCCAACATTCGAAAATGAAAATGTGGACACCTGGATCTAGGCCATGCCGTAGGGGGCAAATGTCCGTCGCGACACCCAGAAACACCCCCGACGGCGTTTTTTAGTCGTATCTGTGAAGCAGAATGGGGAAATAAGTGTAAATCACGTGGCGAAGCCCAAAAACATACGACAACATGTAAATTTCATGGCGTGTGTCATAAAGGCCGGGGGAGGGGCATTCTGACGCTGTGGCGGGACTCATGACAAAGTTTTGAAAAACCGTTAAGTATACATCAAAACCAATGTTCACGGATTTTAGGACCTGAATTCAATCCATCGAGTAGGATTTGAATGAACAACTGGCGCGCGTTGGTAGACCGCCGAAAGACCTAAATCACAACTTCTGGGTCAGAAAAATACACTGTGGCCGGAATCAGTTAGTAATCGTCCATGACTACGAGGACCACAGTGCAACCTGCCTACTACGGTGACGGGTTGTAAAATTTGGACAAGAATTGTTTATTTTGTTTACTCTTGACGTGTTGAAAAGTGTTAGCCATGTTTATTAGGGTAGATAATCGTGTGAACACTAGGGCTCTAAGCTGTGTCTGTAGCGTACAAATTGTTAGAGAGTGAATGGTGATGGTAGGTGAGTCTGCATCCGGGAATCAAGAATAAATGGGACCAGTTAATGTGGATATCAATATGATGAATATTATTTAGTTATTCAGTGTTAAGCAACAAAACACCTAAATCGTGGTATCCACTAGAGTCATAATATACGAAAATGGAAATAGAGTAACTGTATCTTTCTTGTATTCTTCCAGTCTGTGTTTCATGTCATTCTCTTGTAAGCGCAGAAAAGACGAAGAATATTTTTATCAGAAAACCGTCCTTAAAAAGTTCGCGAGGAACAAGAATATTAACATTCATTTGAATGTTAAATATTTCTGTTGTATACTACTGAGACAAGAACAACTATGATTAATATACTCACACCATTAGGTAAGTGCGATTCCCCTAAAATAATTGGAGTTAAGAAAAGAATTTCAGTGAAAACTGTAAAGTTGAACTTGCAGGCTAATTCCTTATCTCTGTGATTGCTCAGCCAAATTAGAAACACAAAGTATAGCGACATTGTGAATATGAAGTTCATTGCCAAATGTTTTAAGAATGAATTTTGTGGCGAAAATAATCCGCCGCAAGCTACTTCACACGGTGTCCAGTAAGTATCGTGACGAGGTAATGGAGAACAACACTGCATGATGCAGGGTATGTGAACTCGCGAGGTACGTCATTAGTGCAAAGGTCACCTATTTGCAGATTTCTTTGTTTTCACTTTTACAAGTTGTGAGTGCATTTTGTTTAGCGTAAATTGTGTTAAAATAGCACTGTGGTTGAGTTTCTGCTATACATACGCATAGTTAGGAGCATGCAAATACATCTTTAACGATAACAAGAAGACAACTAATGCACCACAACAAGCAACTGAGTACTCTATTAGCGAAGTGGGCAAAAAGGTACTTCTCAGAGAAACAAAAACTCCAAAAAAGTAGAAAACGAAACAAAAGCCCACTAAAAGACAGGAACGTTCAAAATTCGGCGAATGCATAATTCATAGCTCTGAACATTAGTTTTTTTGAAAAAAGTCTGACGCTGAGAAACAAATAGCAATGTCTCTACCATAACAAAATCCAGTTTTTAAAAATTGTAAACTAAGAAAATATCTACAAATTTCAAAAACAGTTATTTAAAGGACAAGTGAGTGATCTGGCAAATTGTGCTCACAAAGTCACCCTGTGCGCACAGTTTAGAGAAAATGCGCGAGGGTCTCCGCAGTCAACTGAAGCATAAACCTGTGGTTTAGAGCTGAGTCGTTGAAGAAATAATCGGTCACTTCTCGAGAGGTCTCTATGAACTGCTACTAGACGCTTCCCTCCTTCACAGAAACTGAAATTAAAAGGATACTAAACCGGGTTTTGGCCTATTAACAAATATTAACAGCAACTTTTCCATCCAATTCTCTGATACAAAATAATGCTTTGTAATTCCTGACAACCCTTAAAAGTTTGGAGGAAAACTTGAAAACTCCTTTCAAAGTCTGCTAAACGGGCAAGCGTGACCTACGTTTTTAGCGAATTACCCGGCAACTGTGGCTAAAGACCACCCATCAAGAACCATGATATCCGATCAGTAACGTAGGGAGTGTGAGTTTTTAGTTGATTCCTGCGTTCATCGTTCAAGATTGACGTCACTGAAGCATTAGCAAGTGACAGGACGAGGATTGGTTGAAATCATCAAAACGAGGTTTAGTATCCTTTTAGCAACAAGAATCCAATTGTTAAGGCATTTTGTTATTCCAGAAAAACAGTTTTGTTCCTACAGAAAAAGTGACCCCTGTACATCCTCAAAATATATGAATTCGTTGCATAATAAAAAAATGAGTGAAGTGTTTGCCTCCCGGCCATTAACGTGCTGCGAACTAGATATATAAAACAACAGTTGTTTAGTCTATCTGAACCTATTCAAACGATTTGAAGCAGAATCTACTTGATGTGTTTTACCGTCCATGCCGGCCTCTATCTGTGTTTGATCGCAGCGTCTTCATGTGAGCGAAATCGCCAAAGGTATACTCCAATAGGAGTACTTTATGACACTCAATAGTTATTTTTTTGGCAACTGTTGAATGTACTTTCCCCAGTTTATCGCAAATTGACGCCTGTTGGGTTTGCTGGATATTTTAAATTTTGTCACGGTTGCACGGCATGAGAAGGATACGAATGGCCAACACATTTGCTTGATTTTTTAGTCTGTTCTTTGTGAAAGATTGCCAGTTGTTGACCCCTTGATCCACTATTTAAACCTTTACTGCTTGCAAGCGGGAAGTTGAAATTTAGCAAGAAATTCAGGTGCCCTTCAGACACATTGGATTTGTAAAAAAAATAAATCCGACGACACCCACTTTTCAGGCATGATTTCTGTAATCTGGGGATTTTAATGGTCTGAATGCGCCGTGTTGTGCATGCCAGGTTCAGATTTATCGATGAACGTTTCGATGTTTTCCTTGTTTCGACCTGGTGACATCTGCTCGAGATAGCCACGCAAAAAGCAAACAAAATGATTTTTGCACTACTTGAATTTGTAATGAGAAAGATTAAACCTTTCAGCTGGACTACATCATACTTACTAAAAAAAAAGATCTCGGGGGTGTCCCACTCCCTTCTAGGGAAATGGCTGAATGGATGTTGTGTTCTTGCGAGATATGATCTACAGTGCCGTTCCAAGCGGTGGACAAAACAAACCCGCCACCTCCAAGCCTGTTGAGTGATGGATTAAAAGTCTCCTTGACGCCTTTTTCGAACCAGTTTTTGTCCTATTTCAAAACGTCATCATCGAACTCGTGACCATTCGCACGTAAGTGTCTATGCACCGTCGACGAAACACCTTCTCCCGCGCGATATACTTCTCGGTACACTTGTCATCCCATGTGATTAACTGCCCCCATTGATGTTTTCTTTAATAGGTTTGTCCTATGAATGTACCAACGAATGACGTAGAAAGATACACGAGCGGTGAGAAGCATTGATCTCGTAATCAGACCCAATGCGCTGCAGCTCTTCCGACAATCCTAATATACGGAAACGATACTCTAGCAAGAATCCGGTTCTCAACTGGTGCCAGGCGCGTAACTTTTCGCCAACCGGGGAAACCCGCAATTGTACAAAGCAGTAGCTAAGTGATCTTTCTTTAACTCTCTATCCGACGTCTTGATAACTAAAGCCGAAATTCAGTTTCTTTGACGAACGATTTAAAAATCAGGTATTGAAGAAAGTTTCGTTTGCATCATCTTGTTTTCCGCTGCCAGTCTCTGTCGGATCATAATACATATATTATACCTTTTTCTTTCGAGAATAATATTTATATTATACCTTTTTCTTTCGAGAATGTTTTACACTTAAAGTTTGTATATGCCTTCTGAAGTCATCGCTAAATTTCGAATATGTTGAGTTACGCGTTTGTTTAACGACAACGTTAAGTAACAACAGACTTGATGAAGTGGAGTCCGTTGTAACCACCGTTACGACACTGCCTGAAAATCAGACTTTCGAAAAAGTACTTGGCTAGGGGCTTCAGAATTGGGACAAAAGTGTTGATTTAAGCGAGACTAAAGTACTCATAAACCCACTTTCAAACACAAGAATTCACTTTTTAATTTTCATGTACATACACGAACCCAGCCTTCAATATGGGGGAGTCGAATTCTTGGCGACTGGATGTGGACCTTTTACTAACAAATTAGTCGGTCGACTAAAAAAAAAAACAACAGTACCACTATCGGAGCTGTACTTGCTGGGAATTGTGCGTTTGCACCTTTTTAATGGATTTTAATCTTGTTTTCTCGGACTTTTTGTTTCTCTGAGGCGGACCTTTTTGCTCACTTCGCCAAATGGGGGAGCTCGTTCGAGCCCCCTAGAGCCCTCCCCCTGGATGCGCGCATGATTTAGAGCCGTTAGCGTTGTGAACTATTGGTCTAAAAAATGACAGTTTGCTTCTTTCTAACTGGGACCAGGCATTTGCATCCTAAACAAGCACTAACGTGCTATCTTAATCACTTAGATTCGGACACATTATCTCAACCTGCGGTATTTTCATAAGAATAAGTGCATGGCATTATCATGCCATATCTTTATTACGAAAAATATATTGTACAATAAATGGAGTGAAGTCCAGAAAACGTTATAACGGGCAGCAAAAGCAATGCTAAGCTACACTTTCTGCTTTTGATAACAGAACTTCATTGCTTCTGCTCCCTTTTCTCGTAAATTATGTCTTTTCCGAACTATTTTTGAGCGGGCTCACGAAATATCGATTTCTACGAGTTGTTTGCTGTTCTCGACTCCACTTGAGACGGTCTCGCCATCTGGTGACAGTGAGGCTAGGCTCCACTGGGCTGGCTTGAGTCACGCCGATCATAATTTCTTACGCCAAGCATGATGTCATTCCTCCAGAAATAACGAACTGTCCGCATTTTTTTCCGATCCCAAAAACAACTTCTCATCTGAGAAGCAGGTAGAGATCAGTTGTATAATGGTGAGTTTTCTAAAGCCAGAGCAAAGGTTGTTTCTTAGACGTAACGCGAGTTTATAGCCGTATAAAAGCTTCATATTTTAACTAACCCAAGTCCGTTTAGTGGAACTTTATTCTGAAATGAAGGTATCTCATGTTTTTGGGTAATGAAATTCTCTGTAGTTTTTGAGTCTTTGGTGCGGTACAAACAAAAATGGCCCCCGGAGTGAATGACACTAAAGCTTACTTTGTTTTCAAAATTTAGAACAAACCTTCAATTCAAATAAAGGCTAACTAGTAATCATACGTTAAGAATTATTTATTTTAGCAGTTGGATGCGTTTTGATCTCGTGAAGATAAAAAAGAGCATACCGTGCAAAGAGCTGGAATGTAAGGCCATATCTTTTGTTCGGATATAAAGTCGGTTGTTATTTGTTTGTCTAGTTCTCTGCCAATCAGTCGTTATTCAGTAAAGAATAACTGAGTAACAATTGCTGTGAACTTCGTTATGATAAGCATGGGTTTTTAGTCGAAATAATGTGTTTCAGGGAATAGTTTTAGTTTTAAAGGTTATACCAGGCGTAACCTTATACGGGAATAAATGGGAGACTCGATATTCGCTGGGTAGCGCTAACGAAGAATGAGTCGTTCTATTATCTGGGTAGAGTGGGAACAACTTTCTTCACCATCACGACAACCAGCCATCCTTGTTGACTACCAGATTACGTCATAACTTTACAGTTGGGGCGTTGTGTCAGACCCAGTGCCCCCTTCTGTTGGAGCTTCCCATTTATACTAGCATGATGTATTTGAAGACTGCTTTCAAAAAAGGAAGTAAAATTAGTTACCGATATTCAATTAATTCTAAACCTATCTGCAAACAAAAAACAATGAGTGATCCCCTCTCGAATACGTGCAGCCCTCCGGCGCGACTTCCATGCCCACGCCGGTTACTAGCTCCAGTATTGGAAAAATACTATGGTCTGCAGAAACTAGGAAACAAGGGCAACTTGTGCATTGCATTAATACACCAACTGTTGTTTTATTCAGTCTATTCGACTTCTGTTCATACGCACATGAACACCCCGGCTGCGACTTTCTGTAGCGAAATATGGGACCGGCCAAATGCACGATCTGTTTTCCGATCTTGCCCTATTTGTTCAGTTGTCGGCTGTTTTTCAGTAATAGACGGGATTGGAGGACGCCGGAAAGTCTAAATTTTATCAATAAAATCACACCATTATCACAAAAAACGCGTTTGAAATTGAACTCTGACCAGCAGGCGCACGAGTTCCCCCGACTACAGCGAGTAGAACATACGCAACTGGCCTGAGAAAACTTGGTACAAAAATTAGTTTTGTGTAGTACCGCTAGAGCACCTGTTGCAAAGTGACGTCACATCACGTGACCACAGTACGGTTGTAAAAGGTCTGATACGAGTTTACTCACAAAATTTATCACACAGGAAAATCACTTCACAGAGTCCACGTTCGGCTCTTGTTTAATATCTTTTGGGTAAGTATTTCCTGTAAGTGCAGCCTTCGTTATATTTCTTCTTTTGTTTTAGAAAGGTTTATTTTTAAGTCAAAATTGGTTTGTCAAAATATTCATCCCACAACTCGGCCCAACCCAGGGCAAACACGGTGGATGAGTAGGCTGCAGGACAGCACGACCGTCTGAAGTAAATAGCGCCATGAGTACAATATGTGAGTCACTGTGTGTGTACCAGTAACAGGAATCGGTCGCAGTGCTACTACGATCGGAAAGAATTGGATTCTGTAAAGTTGTTAAGCCTACTAGGTTCATGTTTTGGGACAATGCCTGGAGAATTAGTGAGTGCTTGGTGGTTGGTTGGTGTATTTGTTGAACACTGATTCCTGTTGCTGTCATTGTAATTGCTGTAGTGGTAGAACACGATGTCCCCAGCAAATTGAAATTGTTCCAGTTTCCGCATGACTAGATGAGAGTCTGCATTTGTCTAATTGCAAACAAAACAAAGTTGATGTCATGGAGTCAATCATTCTCACATCTTATTCTCACGTAAGAAAAGCTAAAGTGAAACCACTCACCTTGTGTAATCATAGATTATAGACAACAGATTCGCAACTCCGATATTTTCTTGTGTAATATTCTAGCAGAGGCACCACCCTCTAGACATAGCAAACTCAGCTTCAGCCGAAGGGACATTCTTGCGTCTATTTTACTGCCTAGTATAATGAAAAAGTAATTTCAACATTGAAACGCTGTTCAGAGTGTTCCAGTAGTAGAACTCTTGGTAACAGTAGCGAGGACAACATACGTCACCAAATCGTTTCGCGTATCTGTCACCGTGTAAAATTTGCACAAAAAAATCGGCAAAAAATCACTCAAAAATGCAATAAATGTGCATAAAAATTACTTCAAAGTATGAAATAAGACGTTATTTTACTGAAATGTTAGTTTTTTTTCGTCGCAAAATCCGTTTAATAATACTTTGCACGAGTTTTTTGCAGCGACGTGACCGACATTTCAAAGCAAAATGGCCGCCGGTAAAAACAACTGGTATTTGTTTTTCAACTCAGGAGAAGACTAAACTCTCGAATTTTGGCGTGAAACTTCGTGAACTTGTAGAAGAAACCCTTGCGCACGTTATTACGTAAGTATTTTTCACTTTCGTTGACTTAAAAGTTGAAAAAGTTGCCAGTTCCCGCGACCTTCAACTTTGACCTGAATTAATTGGTACATTTCCTAATTTGCGCACATAATGAATCCTATTGCGCACTAAAGGGTTCATTAATGAACTATTTCAAACACTTGTTGCAAACGGGNATATTCAATTAATTCTAAACCTATCTGCAAACAAAAAGCAATGAGTGATCCCCTCTCGAATACGTACAGCCCTCCGCTCGACTTCCATGCCCACGCCGGTTAGCTCCAGTACTGGAAAAAGACTATGGTCTGATCTTACAGAAACTAGGAAGCAAGGGCAACTTGTGCATTGCATTAATACACCAACTGTTGTTTTATTCAGTCTAAATTCGACTTCTGTTCATACGCACATGAACACCCTGCGACTTTCTGTAGCCGAAATGTGAGACCGCCAAATGCACGATCTGTTTTCCGATCTTGCCCTATTTTTCAGTTGTCGGCTGTTTTTCTGTAATAGACGGGATTGGAGGACGCCGGAAAGTCTAAATTTTATCTATGAAATCAAACCATTATCACAAAAAAACGCGTTTGAAATTGAAATCTGACCAGCAGGCGCACGAGTTCCCCCGACAAAGTATACCAGAACAGCGAGTAGAACATAGACAACTGGCCTGAGAGAAACTTGGTACAAAAATTAGTTTTGTGTAGTACCGCTAGAGCACCTGTTGCAAAGTGACGTCACATCACGTGACCACAGTACGGTTGTAAAAGACTGATACGAGTTTACTCACAAAATTTATCACACAGGAAAATCACTTCACAGAGTCCACGTTCGGCGCTTGTTTAATATCTTTTGGGTAAGTATTTCCTGTAAGTGCAGCCTTCGTTATCTTTCTTCTTTTATTTTAGAAAGGTTTATTTTTAAGTCAAAATTGGTTTGTCAAAATATTCATCCCACAACTCGGCCCAACCCAGGGCAAACACCGTGGATGAGTAGGCTACAGGACAGCACGACCGTCTGAAGTTAATAGCGCCATGAGTACAATATGTGAGTCACTGTGTGTGTACCAGTAACAGGAATCGGTCGCAGTGCTACTACGATCGGAAAGAATTGGATTCTGTAAAGTTGTTAAGCCTACTAGGTTCATGTTTTGGGACAATGCGTGGAGAATTAGTGAGTGCTTGGTGGTTGGTTGGTGTATTTGTTGAACACTGATTCCTGCTGCTATCATTGTAATTACTGTAGTGGTAGAACACGATGTCCCCGGCAAATTGAAATTGTTCCAGTTTCCGCATGACTAGATGAGAGTCTGCATTTGTCTAATTGCAAATAAAACAAAGTTGATGTCATGGAGTCAATCATTCTCACATCTTATTCTCACGTAAGAAAAGCTAAAATGAAACCACTCACCTTGTGTAATCATAGATTATAGACAACAAATTCGCAACTCCGATATTTTCTTGTGTAATATTCTAGCAGAGGCACCACCCTCTAGACATAGCAAACTCAGCTTCAGCCGAAGGGACATTCTTGCGTCTATTTTACTGCCTAGTATAATGAAAAAGTAATTTCAACATTGAAACACTGTTCAAAGTGTTCCAGTAGTAGAACTCTTGGTAACCGTGAGTACTTTTGGCAAAGCTACCCGACCATACAACAGCTGACCATGATATACAGACAACGTACTTGCCTGAAGTAAAACGTGCAAGTCTGCCAGGTGTCGCTAATGAATAGTGATGTCACGGCTTATGCATGAGATCACAGATTTTGTCCATTGAAAATATATGGAATTGGCGGTCCATGTACCATAGTTTATAGTGTAACATAGGTTAAAAGCTCTAAGAACGAGTAATCAGGAACACAATATATACGTAGTTTAAGGTGTACTAGGTTTTAGTGTTCAAAACGTGTTGTTTAGGATATAAGGCAAGATAAAAATCAAACTTTACCATTTCCCTCCACCCTAGAAAATGTACCCAAATTTCTTCTATATTTTAAATGCCAGCAAAAAGCATTTACAGCAACCAGAGAGTACAGAATGCCCTCAGTTTCTCAGTTACTAATTATAACATTGGCATTTCTCTAAAGCTGCCAGTCAATATCTGTGTATAGGTTTCGAACAGTTTCACGTTATCCCTCCATGCCCGTCTGATAAAGCCTTGGAGCCGAGTGAACATGGTTTTTTCAAAACTGATGCAAAAGACGGGATGCTATTAAAGAAGAAGTTTATGGCTCAAAATGAAAGTCCGTGGCTGACTATGGCTTTGTCAAGTTCCCTTTCCTACAATGCTACTGCATCGAGAACCTGTTTACCAACGTCAGTTGTCACTGATTCAGACGCAATGCAACTTAAAATTTAGTTTTCATGTCATTACCGTTTTGAAAGTAACTGAAATAAACTGTTAGCAACAAGGCTAATGTCCAGGTAGACGCACCATAGTGAGGAGAGAATTATTTATGTGAACTCCACGCTGCAGAATGATAAGATTGCTGGATAACAACTCTGAAAATTTGCTCATCACCTCGGTGACCAGCCAGTGAACTTCTACTTCACCTTTCTAGTTGCACTGATGACTGGACTAGTGACTACGTATATCCCTGAGGAAGCAGCGCATGCTAATATGCCATGTATGCTGGAAGATTTTCCACTAATTACGCCTCACCTTGTCTGTATCACCGAAGTCATGTCATTATAAGTACCCTATGAGCCTAGAGGTGTCTTTAAATAATTCCAATTCGACGAATAGTCTGGCAATTAAGTTTTTTGTGATAGGTCATTTCATATGTCAACAAAATTGAGAACTGACCTTCTTTACTTTGAATCTGCTCGGGGTTAAACAGAAACATACAGAGTCGAGAGAGTTATGGGTGGGTCACTGGGCGTCTTTCTGTTGTGCCCGAGGTGAGGTAGCACAGATCGGTGACCTCTTAGGGGTAGCAGTTGACTTGGGTATTAATTATGTCTAAAGCAATGTGGGTCCCAGACCAGACTTATCTGAAGTCAATTAACAGCCAGATGGTTGAGTGCCTCAAAACATGCAAAACGATCACTGTATTCACATGACAAGATGTTACGTAATTACTTATTAGGGAAATTTGTTTCTTTCTTTGTTTGTTTTATTGCAGCCCATTACATTTTTTTTTGTGCTGAATAATTTGACTGGCTAAAGTATAAGCAAGGTGTCAAACAGTTCAAGCTAGACCCCATCCTCAAATTCCCTCTCAAATTCAGGACAGCTGGAGTTGTGAAATGTTTTGATTACAATTTTTGTTTCTCATAACTTGACTGAATGAGGGGTTTGGGCAAGCCCAGAAGTCAAAACTCAAGAGTCATGCCATTCCTGTGGCTGAGACCTTGAGTGTTGGAGGACTTGGGTGTTGGGAGGCCTGATATTGATTGAGGAGTCTGGTGTAGTGTGGACTAAGTGTGTCCTATTTGAGCTGTGCTAACACTTCCTAATCATATTTGTATTGTTGGACATTAACCTGGGAAACTCTAGGTGCAGGTGAGTTAGTACTACTCCACCTATGGCCGTCCAGGGTTTTGTGACCCGAGAACATGTTATGAACTGGAATAGGTTCTTGCTACTCTACAAGACATGTACCGTATTGCCATGTATTTAGGCACATGTGTCTGTACATGATTCAGAAATATTTTTTCCAAAGAAAATTGTTTACTTCAGTGTATCGCACATCCTGGGAACTTCCAAAAGAGCGCTGCGTACATGCAAAACGACCCTGAAAGAGCCCCCTTGAGATTTTTTTCAGTTCTCATTTCCCAAAAAGTGTCCATATGGTCAGGGCATGCATTGCTGTAGATTATCATATAGGTATTACAGACATTGTCCTCGACAAAAGCGTATGATCTTGTTTGTGACGGGACTTAGTGTTCGACAGTACATTTCCACAATTATATCTCAGATTAAGATTTTCTTTTTGACTCGACTCACTTGTAAAATTTGATGTAAGTTTAGAAGGAACAACAGGTGTATAGACTGCTCCACTTTAGTGATTAACTGTTGCAAAATTGGTTTGAATGTTTTCATACTCCTGAAAAATGAACAAAAATAGTTCGTTTATTAATTAAAACATCATTCAACAACAAATGAGTAAAGAAAATAACACATATTGCTATACATGTTTCGACAGCTCAACTGTCATTTTCAAGACTGAGAAGAAAAATGGTTGCCCTGATACAGGGTGCCAATAAATTGAGAAACCCACATAACCACCATTCTTCATTATCTCAGATTTCTTGTTTATGTGAAAGTACTGTAGCCATAATACTTTAAATGCTGTATTTCCTTGAAGACTTGTATGGAGATCAATGCATATGTAAATATTAAGTCAGTTGAAAATTATTGATGTACATATTCTTCAGTTAATTGTAGGTTGAAGGTCACGATCTCACATGAGAAACAACGAAGTTATAAATTTGATTATTAAAGCTTTCAATATTTGGCAGTGTCCGATATTGGAGCACCTTCATGCTATGAAGTCATCAGTTTGAATGTAGGTCAAGTTTGGTATCCACACAGGTAAGGTGAGACTCTACCTGAATGGGTTACCATATTAATTTGACTGTGGTTTATCTTATCTGATAGCTATGACAAGGTGTGTTCTAGGGGTTTTAGGTATTTAAAATGAAACAAGGTGATAATTTGTTAAGTTTTCAAAACAGGACATGGTCTCTCTGTTGTTTCTGTCACAGTGGCACTTGTGAAGTCTTGGCACTTAGCTACCAAGCCTTGAGGCTAAGAAGCTGCGAACACAAGTAGAAAACACCTATTGAAGTTGGGGGGGTCTGAGTGGTAATAATTTTAGGTCACAAGTCTCAAAGTAATGTTACCACTACTAACTGGAAGCCCTGAATTGAGATTCAGATCAGTATTTTGTTAACCATTCTGGAACTGTTATATAGCTCTGAACAATCCCGGACATAGTGCTTTACAAACCGTATAGAATATCTTGAGTGGCTCAGGGCATTGTTGAGTTGAAATCAAATAGTTTGTGACTGTATGCTATGTGGAGTGGTGTTCAGCCTCACTGCTCGGTGGTTGCCTGTTATGAATGGGTGTGGAATGCACTGATACCCTGATATTAACAATTTGTAGCCAAGTGTGAAGCTTCTCTGGTCAACTCCAGGACAGCGAGGTAACTAGTTGTATTTTGGCATCTGTAATCTTGATTTTTCTCTGATGTAGATTTGTTCTGTTTGCAAGGTGCTGACTCTGATTCACCTGACGTTCACGGTTGCTTCACTCTTGTAAAAACCTGTTAACAGAAGCATCATTAAACCAGAGTGCGTTGAGTGGGTGACATGGCAGTTTTTCTTTGGCCAATTTTGAATGTCCTTTCGAATGTAAGCACTACATTAATAGTGGTAACCCTCCCACAAACACCTATGTCCAATAACAATAGTGGTTATTCACAGACCTGGTATGAAAGTTTGCTTCTATGCTTATGTAGGGTTATAGAAAGTTTTGCACAATTGTGTTGGTGGACCAATAATTAGCAGATCTCACAGCATTACGTGCATGAGCAATCCCAACAAATGTGTTTTCTTGTGGTCAGCCTGACACTTATGAAAACATTTTTATTTTAATAGACAGTCTT
The DNA here is from genome assembly GCA_002633005.1 of Phoronis australis. Lineage (NCBI taxonomy): Eukaryota > Metazoa > Phoronida > Phoronidae > Phoronis > Phoronis australis. The sequence goes on along the minus strand of NMRA01000096.1, from coordinate 889,308 downwards.
CACTCAACTTCAGTCTGCCTGTCGAAATGTGCCTTCTGGAAAAGGAATTTTTCTGTCAAGCAGTAAAACTACCTCTTGTGTCAGTGAGTAATTAGAGAAATATGTATACTTTCCCTGTTCTCATTTACACTTGGCTTTATTAGAGGTTGGCTCTGTATTCTCTACAGCCTGTTTTAACTCGTCGCAGCAGCGAGTTTGAATTTCGCCTAGACGTCCATTTTAGCTTATTTCCGTCAGATTTAAACACCTATATAGTGAGTTTGAATTTTTGGAAGATAAGTTACTTCCTAAGCAAGTGTGGACATTTTTGGCTTATGTTACAGCTGGTTCAGAGCATTTATTATGCGCCCACATATTTATATGTGGACGCATTATGCCGTCATCTCCATCCGTCTGTACGGGCGGCGTCCGTCCGGCGTCTGGCGTCCGGCGTCCGCTGCTCTATCTCCAAAACCCTTTGACATATGTTCATGAAATTTGGCACATATGTTCCATTCTTGAATGGGACGGCATGTGCGAGCATTCGGATGGATCCAACTACCGGTGTGCCCCCTAGTGGCAATTTTAGTTTTTTATGCTTACCTTTGTATCTTCTAAAGTCCTGAACGGATTTTCATGAAATTTGGTATGTAGGCACTTATTAGTGAGATGACGCTATCCTCCCGTTTTCAGATGGATTCGACATAGTTTGCGCCACCTAGTGGCCATTTTTAGTGTTTGCGAGTGTTTTTGTGCGTCAACCCCTCTATCAACCAAACCGCTCAAAGGATGATTGTGAAAATTGGCATGTATATGCTTACTATGTAGAGGACGGTTGACGATGATTTTCCGACGATTTCGACTACTGTGGCGCCTTCTAGTGGCAGTTTTTCTTTTCGCCTATGGCTGTATCTCCTAAACCGTTCGCAGGATTTTTACGAAATTGTGTAAGTATATTTATATGATGTTAACAACGGAACATGACGACTTTCGGACGGATTTGACTACCGGTGTGTCCCCTAGTGGCAATTTTAGTTTTTTACGCTTACCTTTGTATCTTCAAAAGTCCTGAACGGATTTTCATGAAATTTGGTATATTGGCACCTATTAGTGAGATGACGCTATCCTCCCATTTTCAGATGGATTCAACATAGTTTGCGCCACCTAGTGGCCATTTTTAGTGTTTTCGAGTCTTTTTGTGCGTCCACCCCTCTATCAACCAAACCGCTCAAAGGATGATTGTGAAAATTGGCATGTATATGCTTACTATGTAGAGAACAGTTGACGATGATTTTCCGACGATTTCAACTACTGTGGCGCCTCCTAGTGGCAGTTTTTTTTTTCGCCTATCGCTGTATCTCCTAAACCTTTCGCAGGATCTTACGAAATTGTGTAAGTATATTTATATGATGATAACAACAGAACATGATGACTTTTGGACGGATCCGACTACCGGTGCGCCCCCTAGTGGCAATTTTAGTTTTTTACGCTTACCTTTGTATCTTCAAAAGTCCTGAACGGATTTTCATGAAATTTGGTATGTAAGCACCTATTAGTGAGATGACGCTATCCTCCCGTTTTCAGATGGATTCGACATAGTTTGCGCCACCTAGTGGCCATTTTTACTGTTTTCGAGTCTGTATTTTTGCGTCCACCCCTCTATCAACCAAACCGCTCAAAGGATGATTGTGAAAATTGGCGTGTATGTGCTTACTATAAGGAAGACAGCTGACAATGATTTTCAGACGATTTGGACTACTGTGGCGCCTCCTAGTGGCAGTTTTGTTTTTTTGCGCCCATGGCTGTATCTCCCAAACCGTTTGCAGGATCTTTACTAAATTTAGCAAGTGTATTTATGTGATGTTGACAACGGACGATGACGACTTTAGGATGATTCTGATTACCGGTATGCCTCTAGTGGCAATTTTAGTATTTGCCTCTAGTGGCAATTTTAGTATTTTACATTGACCTCTGTATTTTCATAGGTCTTCAGGTGTATACTTTGTGTTACTTCGTGACTATGAAGGAAAAGTTCCAAGTAGAAATTTGTTTCTGGCATTCTAATGCTGTGCTAATCTCGTATGTTGGTAAATTTGTTTTTAATTCTACGTTTCTGTGGTGCTTTAAGCAACTGATGCATAGGATGTGCCTGTATTATGAAGATCACTCACATTTTGAAACCTAGCCTATTGAGGAGACAATGACCATGCCTTTCCATTTTGCAAAGTACAACATACTACATATATGCCCTCTACTGGCCACTTTATGGTACCAATAAACAACCCTAGAAGGATACCATATACGGTGCAATTGTGGGCGCATTTCAACGCTCTGCGTTACTCTTGTTCTCAGTCTCAACGTACTCTTTTCACCACATAGTCACAGAATGTTCATGAATTTTGCAGTTCCTGTCGAGTGTGAATATTTTGTACAACAGTTGTTAAAAATAGCTATTACTTTGTGGTCAGTTTTAAATAACTGGCATTTTGCTGCCCTCATTCTAAAGCCCACTAAACCAGCTGAAGTTACCCCAGGTAGGTACAACTTACATCTGGACAGAGCTGTGGTGGTCTTCTTGAGTTCTAAAACAATGTTCTAATGTCAGACATAACAAATCAACGAAATTCCAGTGTGGATCATGCATTGTTACAGTTATGAAATACAGGTGTCTACTTTACTGTTTTGTCCAGTCCGATCCATCCAGGTTTTAATTTTGCCTCTGGATGGCAGTTGACCTATTTGACTTTGTTATTCTAGTATGTAAGTACTGTAAATTGCCTGATTTTTGCTGCATGTCTGGCATGCCTGTTCTCCAACTGGTCTTCAAACAACACATGTTGTTGACTTAGGTTGTCCACACATGTTTATACAACTCTGTTATGTCCTAGTGTTGAGACTGTTTGTTATTCACAATTAAAATGCCAAAGGCATAGTACGTGTAGAGATCCTATAGAGATGTTGTGCTGAGGGAAAATGGCAAAGTAAAGCGTGCCTGTAATTTGTGAGTTTGCTGTCCTGTGATTATTGATTTAGGCTATTAGTAGGTGCATCTAATGACCTGGAGTGGTGGTCTCCCACTGGTGGTCCATCAATCTGAATGCGTTTGAAGGTTTTCAAAAGCATATACTCCATCTAGGTTGGGCAGGCCTCCCTGTGTGCTGAGGCAGTAACAGGTGCTATCAAGTGTGAAATAGCATTTTGTTCAATCAGTTCAGATGAAAATGATGAAGCTGGTGTTGGGTTCATTGATTATTCTCAGTGTAAGAATTAAATCATTTTCCACTTCCCCTTTATGTTACATAGTGCACATTCTCACTCTTTGTTAGGGAATACATAGCCTAACACACTGATGCAAAACTGAGGGACGATTGTGGAGTGTCCTCCTGACAGATGTGGGTTTGTGATGTTGAATGTAAGGTTACAGTGTGGTAATTCAGTGCAATGCTATTAGGTTGGCGCAATCGCATCAATAGCGGACCTTTGTTTGTGATATACCTGCGCAAAACTGTTTCTTATTTAAGTCTTTGCTGCCCAAGCACGATTCCTGAATAAAAAAGATGGGTCACCTTGCTGATGTGTTGGTCAGTTTGTTCCATGTTGAAGTGTCAGGGAAGTGTGGAATGGAACAAAGCCTTTTCCATGTTTTGTAGATATGCTGAATACTAATTTTCACAGTTTGATGAAGTATGGCAAAATCTAATCAATTTTGAACAAAAATAATTGCCAAAATTAAACCTTTTATCAAGATCATCTTATGCTGTTGTGAGTGCCGAGAAGTTCGCAAAATTTTGCTCGTTGGTTAATATCGTACAAAACTTGAACATAGTAAAGCATTAATTTTGTACTATTATTTATATGAAGAAAATGAGAAAATACAATTTTAGCTATTGGCCATATTGTGTCATAAATTGGCGACATTTTATCGTAGTTTAATCAATTTTTTCGGGGTGTTCATTTCATACGTGAACTTTTGCTGCTGTTTCCCACCACATTGCATTCAGGTGATAGGTCATTAGTTTGAAATCGAAGGATTTAACATTTACCAGGGATGTGTTCTGTTGAATCTCGTCAAAATGCAAGATCATGCTAGAACCGGTAAAGTCATGCAACTGAAAGCCGAGTGTTTCGCTTGTAGGCTCCTGACCTTGGTAGCGTAATCTAGCAAAATGGCAGCCACTAAAATTATGCGGTAGTCAGCAAAGTGGGAATGTTGAATTATGGGATAGAATTCATGAATTATGGGATAGAATTCATGAATTATGGGATAGAATTCATGAATTATGGGATACAATTCATGAATTGTGGGATAGAATTAACTGTTTCGGTTCTATATGCAAGGATTTCTCAACCCAAGCGCATGGTTAATGTCTTGCGTCTACAGAATGCCTTCCAACAGAACTTGAGGACTATTCATGTTCTCATAATTACTCGCCTGTCACAAGGTGAACTGTGAATGATATTAGAAAGTGGCTGATAGGTCTCCCGTTGCTCACGGATGGTTATTATTTCTAGAGGTGATGAACTGTGATCAAGACATTATTGATAAATCTCTTAGTTACTTGTTCATTGAGGAGTGACACTAAAGGTCAACAACTGCTAGCCTGGACTTTTCTCATTTACATGATTTTTTCATCGTAGGTTCATGTACAGTTAAAGGTTGAACGTGTTTCATGCACTGTTGTATTAGGTGACTTGAAATATGGTATGATTCAGCAGATTTATGCGGTGTGTTTATATAGCAATAAGCACCTCATAAAATTTGATATGTTCTCTGTGTGGTATTTTTATTGGCTGGCTGTTACATGTTACTAGGTTGGTTTAGGTTAAAGCCCTCTACACTCACTGATTTCTGTATACAACTCTCATGTACCACTAACCAGAGTGTTTTGACAGGATTTTTCAAACCAAAATTGAAATAGTGCGTGATTAGAGTGTGCAGTATGTAGATTGTGGTCCAAAACTTGAGTTCAGAATCGTATTCTAGGTCGTAAGACTTTGAAACTTTAAAAATAGAATTTCAGTAGAAAAGTCAGTGGTAGGCATTCTAAAAAAATCGGGAGTGTTTGGAGAGGTCTTAAGACTTTGAAAGATAAAAAATACAATTTTAATAGAGAAGTCAGTGGTCGGCATTAACCTAACAATCAAGTTTGTAAGTGTTTAGGTAGTTTCCATTGATGTTAGCTACTTCTCAACCATAGATTAGCAATAGTAACTTTTCACCGATTTGTGTCCCAAAGATGGGTAGCACTTAATTCTATCAGACAAATGTTCAAGAAATAATAATTATGCAAATCCATGTAACAAGCCTTTGAAAAGTTAACAGAGAGGTCAGTTTTGACCATTGTTTTTGGCTGATATTGTTGAGCTTTCATTGTGAATCATTTACTGGGGCATTTTTCGTGAGAGTTTTTAAAGGGTGGCATTTGGTTGAGCATGGGTGTTTATGCTTTTCGGTGTTCTCCAGGAAATGTTTTAACGTTTTTTGCGACTACCTGTTTACCCGCACTTGGGACATGCTTGAATGGCCCCAACGCGTTTGGACTTACGCTTGTATAAACAGTTAGGTAGTGCTTGGAATTAAAAAATTGATATCAATATGTAAATACGGTGTAATCCCTTTTGATATAAAACAGGTTGAATAAACATTGTTGCTGCTGTGGATTACTGTTTAAGTATGCTGGACAAGATGGCGGGTGTATGTGCACTCAAGATATTGCTACGCCAAGTACATCTGCACTATGGAGAGCGCTTTCAGCTGCTTTGTTGGCATTTGCGCGCTTCCATCACATTTGTGTTTTCAGTTGTGGAGAGGAATCCTATTTCCCCAGTGTATTACTGTCTTTGAGAGTACTTCCATCTCTACTCCTACAGGTCTGCTCAGTTACAAGGTACCTAAACTACGCGGTCAATGGACTCCAAAACACGGGGCACGGACGCGTGAACATGACTCACGGACCTGCAAACACCGTCCACTGACTCACAAACACAGGAACGGACTTACAAAACACGATCCACGCACCCAAAGACACGGGACACGGACTCATATTCACGAGGAAACACGGTTAATGGACCGCCAAACACGGGTCACAGACTCATCGGCTTCCTAGGTCAGCTGACATTTCCATTTTGTTCGTGACCTGTGGTTGGCGGTCCGTTAACCGTGTTTCCTCGGGAATATGAGTCCGTGTCTCGTGTATTTGGGTGCGTGGACTGTGTTTTGTGAGTTTGTTCCCGTGTTTGTGAGTCAGTGGACGGTGTTTGTAGGTCTGTGAGTCGTGTTCATGTGTCCGTGCCCTGTGTTTATTAGTCCGTTGACCGTGTAGTTTAGGTACCTTGAGTTATATACCAGTTGCATAAAATGACTGCATAAATACAACTCCCGCGAAACATAATATTGACACAATAAATGTTGCTACAGTCTAATGTTAAACACTTCACACCTTAGCTGTTTATTTAGTGGACAGGAATATTTTTGTCAAAGGTGCAAATTATACTAATGGCTTGTTGGGATTTTCCACTGGTTAAAATATGTTGTTTCTTGCTGTGGGGACAATAGTTTCGATTGATGTTCTTCAGTTTAGGCAATGAAGAGTTAATTACCATACATTGCTCAAGGCCAGAGCTTGTACCAGTGGGCAGTATTGGTGGCAGGGCATCTTTCAACAACAAACATTCACCTCATTGTCATTTATTGGAATCCAGGTGTCGCGGCTATTTAACACAATTTCATGAGCTGCCTAATCTTTTTTCTTACTGTCCATACCAAATGCAGTGTCTTATCACACAAAATATGTATGCCAAAATCCCCCATGTCCCAGTCTTCAGAATCAAGAAAATTTCATCTTGAACTCGGGTGCTTCACATTTTAGATACGGCCCGAACTGGAGAATTTTTATCCTAATGTGTCTCATGACGCAAGGAAAGAATGTACAATTTAGATTAATCGCGTTAATACTTTAAAATCTGACAAATTTAGGACACAGTATGGCAGACAAGTGAAATGTTATTAATTTTCTTAATTTTCTCCTTGAAAGTTTCACCAAGTAAATGCTTCTCCATTTCTATGTTCTGAATCGCAGCTACCATCAGTCAATGTTTTGAGAAATTGTGGCCATTCACAACAGAATATATTGAAAAATGTAGAGCTTGCAATTTTTGTAAGCATTTTTATCCGAAATTGGTGACATTTTACTGAGTATCGCAGGACAAGACTTCTGCGTGGTATTCTCCATAGAAGAAATTTAAAGTCTGTAGGACTTACACAGTTCACGAACATGTTCAAAAGTTCATGTCCATACTTTTTGATGGGTTTGTAAATAAGCCTGAGAATCAGTGCACTGTACTAGTACCAAACATAAGAAATTTTCAAGTTCAATGCAGGTGTGCCAAACTGCCGTGGCAAATTCCTAACTTATTACCACGAGGAGTTGTGGAGAGCACTGAAGGGTGAATTTTGGTTGTGGATCGAAGGTAACAGTGCAGCTTAACTTGACTGTTAATGCGTGCTTCGTTGTGGTATGAATGGTTAATTTCGGTATCATTGGAGTTATCGGCAGGTACCAGTGTTAATAACCACATGTTGTGGTAGTTTGTTTCTAATGTTACCTTTCTACCAGTATAAACATTTCATTTTATCCATCATCCGACTATGTATAAGATACTTCAAATTATTTGAAAAAAATATGCCCTGCGCAAGATTTTCTGAGTGCCATCTTATGACAGCCTTGGCACACAAATCAATCAGCAATGACTTCGGTGTCTGCTAACTACCAAAGCTGGTCTGAAAGGTTCAGCTACGTAACTTCGCAATTTGCATCGACTCTATCTGTTTCCGGAAGTGCAGAGTGTAGGTAATTTACGTAACTTGAGGGAAGATTCATTTTTTCAGCGGAAGATTTCAGAGAATGCTAGTCAGCTTTTTCTCACAGTCATGTCTATCATGTGGTCACCGATGTAATACGCATGTTTAGTGACTTGTCAGTTGTTGCATCAGTTTCAAAACTGCAAAAGATAACAAAATAAACCATTCCACTTCATCACCTGTCTCTATGGGGGCTGTGTTAATCTCTTCACATCCCATGTTTGCTTTGTAATTTTAGTACCAACAGTTGTTTAGTAATGTGCCCTGTGTAATTTACTGTAGATCGTTTCCTGTAATAAATTAATACTTTTCATCAGGAGCATGAGGGTTGCAGTTTTTTCGTATTGTTTTTGCAAATGATGATTTGACCTTATCTTGGAAAATAGCATTTACATAATGCTTTGAACTGAAAGCCAGTACATGTATTGTAGTGTACAAACATAGAAATTTTTTTAATCAGTTATCTTTCAAAAAGGTAACCATTTTGGGGACACACATGAGGTTCTATAGTCCTGTGCACATACAGACAAACACTTAACATGGAAAATCTTGCACTAGTAAGTGTGACTTGTCCCACTTTAAGTGGAGCATCTAATAACTAGGGTAAAGTGGAAGTTGTCGCTCTGTGTACGACAATGAACAATGCTAATGCGAAAGAGATAGATAAAAGAAGAGCACAGAAGAAGACCTGTCTGTGTGTAATAAATGTAGCGAATTTCAACATAATAGATACTCTTAATCTCCGTGACTATTTCATTAATTTCAGATTAATCAATAGTTTCTCCAAAAATATTTTCAAAAATGAAAATATTTTTGGGACTTTCAATTGCCGTTATTGATTAATTCCTTTAAATATCTTTACAACTGGCCGCATTTTAGGGTTCATCGATATACTTGTCGAGAGTACATTATTTCCAGCATAATCAATTTCCGGATTTTGAAATGGACTGCGAGAATTGATCACCTGCACAGTCATCAATTTCACAGTTCCTGCCCTTAAAAAAGTGTACTTCTGTCATCTCCTCTTTATAAAGAGGAATAATCAGCAAGTACAACACTGGTGGTTTCAGATTAGGAAAAAGCCATTGTTATTTCTGCTGTATAATAAATAATGATAAAATCATTTCACCATAATGACTTGATGAAGGGTGATGTTGGATTCATTAAACATGAACTGTACTCTGAAATTGGCTCAGATCGGTTGACAAGACAATGGTTTGTTTGAGCCGGGTTGACAATACTGCATTGTCTCTACTGAAAGAATGCTGTGGCAGTGATGTGTTATGTTTAAGTGAGTCAGCGGGAATGTTTTATGAACGGGAATGTTTTATGAACGTCACTGTTCTAGTAATTAATGATGATCCTTGTCTTGTTATAATTCTAAAGAGAAGTAAAAACTTGTGTCTCATCAGTAGCTCATCAGTTGCTCATCACTAGCTCATCACTAGCTCATACCTGGTTTAGTGTGACACTGTGTTGCTGTCATACTTGGACAAACTCTGGATTATTTAATGTACTGTAGTCAACCTGCAAGATATGGGGAAAAATGACAATTCTCTTTGTGCAATAAAACTATACTATTTCTTTTTGTTAGTCCATCCCCAGCTTCATTTTGAGAAATTATGTTTGAGAAATGGGTTTGGCTTGACTTCACTCTTGGAAAATTATCTTAAATGTGTCTTAATTCAGTTTCAGAGATAATAGTTTTATTTGAGTCTATTGTGGATCTCGAATTTTATTAAGTTTGACACATTTATCCTCCAAGTGTGTTCAGAAACTTAACTTCTATTGAAAGCACTTCTGTATTGATACGCGCTGTTATTGACAGCGCCACCTGACAGTTACGCTCTGACAACACCAAAGTTTACACTGTTGACTTCAATCCTGGTCCAAATTTAACTGGCACTCTTGAAAACGTTGATGCGTCAACATTGCTATAAAAACCTGTATAGAATGCAACAAAAGTATAGTGCGAATTTATTGAAGCAGTATTGTAGCTTGATCGTGTGATCGTGAGCAGTGACCCCTTGTGGTGACCCTGGCAGGAACGAAGTTTTACGTTGTGTTAACTTCGGGTTTAAATCCACAGCTTGAGAGTAAAGTTAACTCTTCAGTTGAAGTTAACTTTCATACTAAACTTTCTCACTGGTGGATAGTGAAATCAGGCATTTTTCTTGTTTAGAGTCTAGAAACGCTTTGTTTATCAGGTGGTCCAAATTACGATTTTTGGAAGCGCGGAATTTTACCGAGTGGGAACCGACTAATGGTCGAATGACCTCTGCCGTAATTTCCTGGACATTATAGGCCATGTTTATTCGATTTTGAAATTTCCCTTTTCTGACTGTCTCCAGCCTGAATGTGAAGCTTGGAGTTGTGTTTTTTGTGTTATCAGTTGCAGCTGTGGCAGACTGGGTTTTTTTTATTCCCCTTATCAAGAAGGGTAACCATATCACTGGTGTTTAGTATTCAGAGGGCATGTGTAGAATCTCAGCAAAACAGTGACAGCTGATATGGTTGTGCCTTAGGTTGTAAAATATTTCAGCATAAACCTAATATACTGGTTTTAACTTTTTGTCAAATTTAAAGAAAGAAACATAATAAACACTGCTATTGTAGGTTGTGAGAATTGCTGGTACTTGGTAGCTTAAGTTTTGAGTATGGATAAGATTGGTAGAGTTATATGCACCAGCATTGTCCACTCTTGTTTTGCATTTACGATTGATGTAGTTTTCGAAAAGTAGGGCGGCTTCAATGATGCTCACCTGAGTCTTGTATGTGAAGAACAATTTGTAGTGCCTCACTCAGCTTTACAATTTTTGTCTTAATTGCGACTCACTATGCAACAGTAAAACTCCATTGGCGTCAGGGCTAGGTTGTACAAAACATTCATAGTTATCCGCCAGTTATGTTTAATTGCTGCGCTGCGCCAAGTGCATTGTTCCTAAACACTGATAATGAAATGTGGTGTTTACATTACTCCCGCCTGTAACAAGGTGAGTGTTCGATGGATGCAACTCATTGTCAAAGCCAAAAATAAAAAAAATGATTATAATAATTAGGTCAGATTTACGTAGCACTGTTAACTACTAAGCACTTAAATGACTGTTACTTGACCTGGTCAACCGCAATCTTTCTCAACTCGGTGGGAGTATACAATGGCGTGCAACTGTTGTCAGAGCACAGGGATTAATCCAAACATTTGATGTTGTAAAAATGAAGTTCTAAACTGTTTCAGGGGTTACTTGAATCGGAAAAAAAATCAAAGACCTGTAAAATGTGATTTGGCTGTGTAGTGCTACTCCTATTTGTGGGTCCAAATCGCATCATATTAGTAGCAGATGAATCATCACCAAACATCCGAATTTGCCTCTGGTGGATAATTCATCATGTATTGGTCACGGCTGCATGTGATTAGAGCCTCCAGTCTCTGCCTATGGCTCAGGATAGATATACGAACAGTCAACGACTTTACAAAGCCCAGTACAAACTGATTTCAAATTTAATTTCTCCATCTTTTTACGACTACTGCGAGTGCAGAGAATTATTTAAGAAATAAGCCAAAATACACAAAAGTATGATTTTTCGGGGTAAAGCCACTAATTATTTGCATGGGATTACCATTGTGTATTATGAGATTGTGCATTGAGACTGTCGGAGCCCTCCGAATTCTAAAAATTGTGGGAAAGTGGGCTGATCCAGGATTTTGAGTTGGGGGGGGGGGCAGGGCAGAGTATTAGCCTGGATTTTGCCCATCAGACATTCATACTCCCAAACTGCCAAATGAAATAAGGGGGCAAGATTCCTTGCAAGGAATCTTGCCCCCCCCCCATCTGCCACTGGAAAGGAATATTCAAATTGCCCGAGAAGTAGCTTAATTTCCTGAAATTCAGCTACCCGCTTACTGCTATAGTCAAGTTTCGAGAAACCCCACAACTGAATTAAAATGAGATAACTCGCATCATTTCAATCAGAACAGATTAAATAATCGAGCAAATGCCATTCATAGACTTCACCAGCAATAGCCAAGTCACAAGGTCATAGTAAAATTTTGATGAAATTGGATGGATGCGACTCAAAGACTGTTCATGGTAAGTGTACCTAACACACTTTCTTGGACATGCTGGGTTGAACTATCTTCTTGTCATAAATTGTCTACTTGAGTGTGCTCCTGGTGGCATGTTCAGCATGTCTTGGTCATCACAAAACTGATTTGTGTAATTAGCAAGTCCAGTCTACTGGTGATTAACTCAAAACCATCTTTGGCCATGCTGGTATTTTGAACCATCTTCTTGTCATGTCTCTCTTATCTCCAATCAACAAGGAACATCTGTCCAGCTGGCTGTATTATGAGCTAAGGAAGGCATGTATTAGGTAATTTGTCAGTTCTTGCCACAGGTTCTAAAGGCCCTTTCACATAGGATCCAAGCCCTTGCCATCCCGGTGAAACAGCCCGGGATTGGGCTGAAACATGCAACCTAGGCCAAAAACATGCATCGAATGCAGGACAAGGTTATTCTTCAGGTTGCATTATGCTTAGTCGGTTTGCATTTGCTTTTTTGGCGAAATTCTTCCGCCAAGTATGTTGGTCTGACAGCAATTTTTTTTGTTCGCTCTCTACATGTCGCAATTTTCGTCCGATTTTCACGAAATTTGCACACAACGTGTAGATTAGGAAGTACTGAAACGCTATTGTTTTTGGTCATGATCGGATACAAAATGGCGGGCGTGGCGGCCATTTTGTATCCAATTTCATTCATTTTTTGTGACCATATTGACAACTACATAGTGTGGTGTGTAGGAGTCGTTAGACTTAAGCCTCAGTTGATGGATTGAAACGAATCTGCAGATGCTTTGTCACCCTGTCAATCATTCACAGTGTGATGAGGTGGTGTACATCTCGTTTTATTTTACGTCACTTTTAAGGATTATTCGGTTGTAAACCAATGCTGTATTCTCACGAGTTACCTACGTGTGCATTAACTAATGGATGTTCGCTCCTTGTCGTCTTTCTCCTAAACACACACGCACAATGAGTCTTAAACACTGTGGCATTTGCTGCAGTAATTATCTGTTAATTGATGGACTGGCTTAATTGGACTCGTGTGGATGGGATGTGGGTTGACGTCTTCGCGGTGTTGCGCGATGTCACTTCAGAGACGACTTGTTGCCCAGGGGATGTTTTAAGTTATGCATGTTGCTCGTTTAAGAAGTGAAAATGTCTGCCTCGTGATCCCATCTTTAGCAGCACTGCGAGTGAGATTAGTGAAATGTCTGGGAAAGAACAACAGATTTTTGATAAATCAGTGTTTTGTGGATGACATTTTGCCTTGCGCTGGTAAGTGCCGGCTCAGTGCCATTTTTGCAAAATGTGATATGGGAATTTGGTTTTTGATATTTGGACAGAAACACCTGTCTGGAAATGAGTGACATTGATGGTAATTGATATCATTTTCTGATCACTTCATGATATCAATTATGAACTGGATTGTCAGTGATGCCTTATCATTTATCTAGTTTACTAACTTCGGTAATTCACTGTGAAAAAGTAATTTAAGTCATTTCTGTTTTGTTCCAGAACTGTTGAGGTGTCGTGTGGTCTTGCAACAACCAGGGTATAGGTGAGTACAGCCTAATGTTTGTCTCAATTTTAAACATATTGATTTCCCGTTATCCGACGAAAATATTTTTGCGCACTGCACCGTGCTGATGTCCATTTAAAACATGTTTACATACTGTTGTTAAACTACTGTGTATAAACAGCAATATTTTACTGGTATCTAGCCTCTGCATTGTTTCGGCTCACTGAAATTTGTCCCCAATAGGACTTGGAACTGAGGTAAGTTACCCTTACCCTGGAACATGCTACTCTACCTTGATGAGGTAGACTAAGTTGTCACCAGCGCAATATGTGGTAGTGCTTCACTTACTTAGCACACAATATAGCCGACTTGTGAAATTCTATTTTGTCAGCTTTTTCACAAAAACAAAATGTTACTAGCTATGGTTTGTACTGTGTAGATGTGAAACAACGATGTGGTTAAGTTTCTAGTATTTGCTGCGAAGTAGTCAGGCTTTGAAAAATGGAAAAATGCAATTTTGTCCGTTACTTTTATACGAAATAAAATGAGAATTGTTAAAGCAGCGTCCACACTGCTACTTAACCAAGCAAGAAATCGTTCCAGGGCAATAGTCGGATATAACGTGCCCACATTTTGAGAACCAGTTTAATGCCGGTTATTCAGTGGAGAAAACTGGTTCTCAAAATGGGGGCACGTTGTATTCTACTATTAGCGATATTTTCCATAGATAAGCCCACCGGATGAAATGTCCATTGGCGATTGTTTCGAAAATTATGCCCATTGGGCGTTTATTTGGTGTTACAAGTTCCGGTGTAAAGTGTCCAGGTACTGGTAGTGAGGCGTTTATTTGGAAAATTTCCTCATGAAAGCCCTCTCAGAGTCAACATTTTGACATCAAGTCAGTTTTGTAGAGTATCTGTCGTCTATAAAAATGAACAAGGTGTTGGTGAACTATGCATTTATGAACATAAAATTTAAAGTTATAAGTAAAAATGTCAAAGTCAGCAAAACTATGACTTTCCTTTTACATGACCCCATTTTCCGAATAATAATTGGTGTTACTAAAACGCCTGAAAATTTTCATTTTCCGAATACACACCCATGGGCTTATCTACGAAAATACCAGTACCCATTTCAAGAATAATTTATTCTAGGGTAACACAAAATGTTGATTACTTAAAACAGTATAATCTATCATTGGTTTTCCGTTAATAGCTGTCATCTAATCTCATTTGTTAATTCTTGTGTAGTGTTTGATTTTGCATCAATCAATTGAGCTCGGTTTGATTAGCAGCTCCAATGCCATGTCAGGTTATGTAACAGCTTATTAAATTATTATTTTGCAAACTTATTAAACACTGCTGGCTGCACTTCTCAGTGTACACATAAGAACTCAGAGAATTGAGGAATTGATGATGCTAACTTGTGTTCCTTGAACTTTAAATATTGAACAGTTACAGTTGAATCTATCGGATTCAACGTAAAAAGTTGAATATATGATAAAGACACCTTTGGGTCTCATAGCAACATTTTCACTCAGTAATTATATGGTTACCATTGAAACAGAAGACAATTATCCTGATGCTTGTTTCCCACTTTTTCCTAAAATCTTCAAAATCTTCTGAACAAGAAAGATGAAAACCACCTTACGACGTGAAAACCTTAAAAATTTTTCATGGCACCTAAATTGCTTGGTCTCATTACTCCGCATTAACTCAGTTTCCCTGTTTCCCTGGCGACAGTTTCCAAGGTGTTTTCGAGCTCTTCACCTTTATCTTTGTTTAGATGGGTACTCAAGTCACTTTTACATGACAAAAACTTGACATGAATCGAGTTACCATGGCGTTAGTTGATTTGCGTCTGCGTGGCATTCTCAGAGATTGGATCAGCGTGGATGTCAGTCGGGGAAGGCCAGTCTACGCACGTTCATCTTAACAATGGCAAATGCTCAAAACCACGTAGAATTCTGGCCATTAGGTGTGTTTTAGAATCACAATGACGTGAAAAGATTTGTTTCATTGATTTTTTCACTGATCCTTCCAACATTTTTTATTTCATAACTTTATTTGTAGTTCCCAACAACTTACTCATTCGTTTTGTGTAATTTTTATCATATAAAAACTAAGGAATCACTCATTATCTACAACATGCCAATCATGTCAAATCTGCTGAAGTTTTCCCACAATGCCAAGCAGTTTTTGTCAACTCACTTTGCCGAGTGAATCTGCTGTCTATAGCATCATTTCAAAATTCTGAAATTTTTATTCATTGTTATGCCATGTAAATCGAGGACAAAATGGTGATTGTTCGACTGTTTGCACTAAATTCTGTTTTTCAGTGAAGGAGTACACTGATTTTAATTGCGTTTGAATTTCTGTCAGCACAACGTCTTGATGTGAAAGCCATGTTTCAGTTTTTTTTGCTAGAGCCTTTGTTATTTTGATTTATTTAAAGTAAAAAAGTGACGTTTTTGCCAAATACATATTGGAGAAAACGTACACTCTTATAGATCACTTCTTACTTAGTTAAGATTTTAAGAAGACAACATTTTAGTTAAAGTACATGTTAGTTTACAAGGTACTCATTTGGTGGGATTTCATGTGAAAATTGTCACTAATTGTTGAAAATTGTTACTAACTTGCATTCTTTTTCATTATAGTTTTTCGTAAGGTCTTGGAAATGGACACACTACTATTTCGTTCTTTTCTTAACCTCACACAAAAACTGTTACTAAATGTGTCATAGTTCAGTTTTTAAAGGCAGGTTTACTTTCAGCAAGTAACAAAAACTTATCAACTATTGTGTTAGAATGTCTGCACTGTACAAAACAATTTAGTAATTGATAAAAAATTTCCTAATTTTTATTTTAGCCATACGACGTGCCAAATACAGTATACGACACATGCAATTAGATGCAATACCTCTACTCTGGCTTCATGTCGACCAATTCTTTTAAGAACTAAAATGATTGGTTCTGTAAAGTCTCACAAAGATCGGACCAAAAAAATTGTCATTTTTTCATTGTCAAGATTTTTAAAATATTGTCTGGTTGTGACTATGATTCCTAGCTTGAGCACCATAAAGCATCAATTTGGTGCAATGCGAAGATAAAGTTCACCTGTCTGCCATATTGTGCCGTGAATTTTTGAGATTTCTCCTTTATAACTATTATGATGGCAATGTTGAAGATACAGAATGTCTTTGCCACATACCAACTTGCTCGCTATTCACTTTATTCTCAATCATGCGAGATGACCAATCTGACCTCTGACGAGTCGATGACGAATTCGACTTTTGCCTTAATTTCATGACAGGGAATTCTGAGTCATTTTGATGTGCCCACATATTTATATTATATATTCATATTAAATTGGCAATGGAAGACGGCGACTTTCAGACGGATCCGACGAACACTGGCCGGGTCCTAGGGGCAATTTCATTTTTTCCATTTTTCTCTGTTTCTCTGATGTTCTTTGACGAAATTTCATAAATTTGCTGTGACATTTTCTAGTTTTCGGACGGATTTGATGTATTTTGCACCATCTGGTGGCCATTTTTTCTGTGTTGTCTGTTTTTGGCGTCCGCTCTCTGTCAACCAAACCACTCTTGGGAAGATAGTGAAAATTGGCTTATATGTTTGTAGTGTGAAGAGAACGTTTGTCGATGATTTTCCGACTTCAGTTACTGTGGTGCCCCCTAGTAACAGTTTAGTTTTTTTGCGCCCATAGCTGTATCTCCTAAGCCCTCTCCAGGATCTTTATTAAATTTAGCAAGTGTATTCATATGAAGTTGACAACGAAAGACGACAACTTTCAGATGGATCCAATGAACGCTTTGCCCCCTAGTGGCAATTTCATTTTTTCCTTTTTGCTCCGTTTTTCTATAGTTCCTTGAAGGTTTTCATTAAATGTTGTAAAAGCTTTCTGTTAAAAAGCAGTGACATTTTCTCTTTTTTTTCGATGGATTTGAAGTATTCTGTACCATCCAGTGGCCATTTTTATGATACAAATAAACACCCATTCATGGGTGTATTGCAACGCTCTGCACTGCTCTGCGTTGCTCTTGTTTAATAGTTTTGTGTGCTGGAGGTGAAGAGTTTCTGAGAAGTGATAAATGGATGGCTCAGGAATTTTTAGTGTAGTACATCAACAAGGGTGTTCATCCGTCCATCGTCCCAGCTCTCTTGGTTGGTCTTATCGGGTGTTCAGGGAGGGATCCAGGATTTTGACTTGGGGGATCAGAGCAGGAGTTTGCCCGTCAGACATTCGTACAGGTCCAAACTGCCAAATTGAATCTGGGAGAATTTTAGGAGGGCGGGGGCAAGGCCCTCTTTCCCCCCAAATCCGTCACTGGTATTTGATAATCTGCAAAATACAGATAACACACAAAGGATGGGGTAGGTTTATGCTGGTTGTGTTGAAATAGACTTTGAAGACTTGCCTGTTCACTTATTTGAAAAGATAACCATGGAACCTATAAGCTGTTTGTAATATGAAGATGAGGTGATCTAATTAGTGTATGATCGATCAACACTAAGTGTTGATCGATCATACACTAAGTGTTGATCGATCAATGTGACTAGATTTCCAAACTGTTTGATGAGTATTTTGAGCAGGAAATAGACTACATAAAGTTTTTGATTAGACAAAGAAACCTGGCCTTCACGTCAATGTATAAACATTTTACAACATCCAAATGTCATTATTTAATTTGGATTGTCAGTGTTTGTAATTGGATTTCCTCCAAAGAGGGAAATGTCTAATAGGATGTAATGTGTTGGAAGGAAGTGTGTTTGACACTCAGTTATGACTACTGTATTCATCGTTACTGGAAACAGTGCCATTTTTTAAGAATTAAAGCTGCCATGTGTATCTGGCTAAAAAATAATTAGGCCTTGTACTCAATTGAAATCGGTCTCCAATGCTCACTGTGACAGGATTTTGTTTCTGTTACGTACCAACAAGAACATCAAAGCTATCACCTACTCAAGAAAATGCTTGAGAGTTCTATTGGGGTTGACCAACCCTAAAGTTGCAAATTTGAAAACGGCGCATTACGTATGACTAGAGTTGGTAATGGAAATAGAAGCATACCACAGTAAGGACTGTTGCTAGATTGATTTTGTGAGTCGGAGTGTAAGGCCTGTTTCAAGTTTAATTTTATTTTCAGCTTTCTGAACAGGGCGAAATGCAGGTTTAATATTTTCAGTTTGGATTTTATGCTATTGTTTGTTAGGGATGTCGATATGGTTTTGTGTTTTTCTGGTTGAATCACTCGAGATTAGAATCCTGGACTATTGGTGTTACACCTTAAAATGATGGTGCCATTTCCATGGTATCTGTGGTAAATGTAAAACACCCTACATAAACTTTACGTGCACCACGTTATTTCTTGGGCTTGGAGTACTGCGGATTGGGTTAGTGACGACCCGTAAGTCGAGTGTTGTCTGTTTCGGCATTTTGTACTCCGAATTCAGAAGGTAAAGTGCAAATGGATCTGGTGAGGCAACAAAACATTTGTTTAAGGGAAGTTAGTGGAGTCTTTGTCCCTCTTTCATTTGATATTTTAAATTGAAAGCCCCTGGACTGGTTGTGTAATCAATTTGTGTATAAAATGTTAAGAATTTTTCTTAAGCTTTCCAACATCTGCCATGTCAGCACCTCCTTATCAAAGTGTTCATCTGTTGCTATGAAACTGAAACTTTCAGATGTCAGATAGCTTATTACCACACTAGTAGTTTACATTATTAGCTCTGAATTAAGGCCTTTCTTTAATTCCTAGTTCCTGTTCAGCATAAATATTGCTGCAATGATATGGACCATGTCCAGTTTTCAGAATGCTTCCCTGTAAGCATCACACTCTGACTTCAAAAGAGGTATGGTAAATTTTAGAACATTATGTGGCAGACAAGTGAAAATTTTCAATAGTTAGCAAACTTTACTTTATCTTTTTCGAAATTTATGCTGTACTACTGTCATCAACAAACACAAGGAAAGCATTAGCGTGTGTATTTTTCGGGAAGATTTTGATCCAGTCTTTCAAGATGGGTTGACAAGGGAAAGAAAGGCATCATTACTAAGGCCCTTTTATATTGACTTAACTCCTGTCTGAGCCGAGCGTCGACGTTTACTGCGAAGTTAACCGGACCGTTCATCGAAGTAAATGGTAGGCGAGCAAGGTAGCGCTGCAGGCTAAGATTTTTTTCAGTGTGACAATTTGGGGACATTAACATGTACTAATTGGTATAAAACTTATTTTTAAGTCTGTTTGTGATTATTACGTACAGGGCTGAGAATCAGCACAGTAATTGGACCGGAAGTGTGCTACAAGTATAACCGGAAATTGATGGCGGAAATATCGGCGATCGCGCATGCGCACCTCAATTTTGGCCTAAAAACGTTTTCTCCTGTAGAGGGCGCATTATAGGGCCAATTCCTTCGTATTTTTGCAGGTATTAGTTTCTTATGACTTGCTATTATACAGAGCCAAAAAATGGGAAGTTGCTTTCAAGATGGCGGATCTGACCCATTTTCAGTCGGGCTAGAGTGCCATTTTACACGGGAAGAGGAAATGACGTGAATTTTTGCATGTGGATTCTTTGAGGTATATCCTTTCAAATGACAATTTTTTCTCAGACGTTTTCGAGTTATTTGACTTTGAATTTCAAAAAAGAACACAAAATTTCATTTTTTTGAAAAATTTACGGAATTCTGCGATACCATCAATTTAGATAGAGTTTTGAATAGGCTTTCAGATGTTATCTTCCATTTTTGGCTAGGACGTCTACTTTTTGAATTATTTGAGATTTTCTGATAGCGCTGTTCCTTTGTTGAGCGCCCTTACTGCATTGATGTTGGTTTAGCTTTTATTGAACAAGACTGTAGCCTATTTCTTGCTGATTTATGATATCTAAGTGCGTCATATGAATGTTATCATCACCATCATCATCATATTCATCATCATTTCCGTCGTCATCTTTTCAGTTAATTTCGCCAAGTGTCGCTCAAGACTGTAGTCTATACTTACTGATTTCTGGCCTCTCCGTTCATCTTGTGAATGTTATCACTAGTTGTATTGTTCATCGTCGCCACCATCGTCATCATCTCCGTGGTCGTCTCTTCTGTTAATTTCGCCAAGTGTCGCTCCTCGGAGCGCTTTCATTTTTAAGTCAGTTGGTGATTATTGGAGCAAAATATAAGCAACTATTAGTGATGGCACTACCCTGTAATTGTTGGCACCTGGCGATAACTTCGATAGAACCGAATTTGACCATTCATACTGCACCGCAGTGTCGACACTCTACTCTTCAAGCCACTTGTTTAGTGCGAAGTTAACTGGCGCTGTTAACTTCGATCCAGGACCGAAGTTAAGTGTTCATACTGACCGCAACTCCCCAAAACATCGACGCATTGACATTAGTATGAAAGGCCCTTTAGACATCAGAGATAATTCTTGGTCTTGTACCAGTAATCATGTTATTGTGGTACCCTAGAAAAATGTCCAATTTTGGTCAACTTCGGAGCATCGTATCTCAGAAATGGCTTATCGGATTCAGATGATAGTTTCAGATATTGACCTTTATACACTGTTGTCCAAAACGTTGTTAATTGTTTTAAAACTGACCCATTTCTGTATGAGGGGCTATCAAAATAAGGCTTATATGATTTTTATGAAATTTCTTTAAGTTGCATGAAACAAAAGCAACACGATAGTTTAGAAAACTGTAACAGTAGTTTTGAGATTGCATCTTGAACATTTTTAAATGTTCATAATATTAAAATATCACATGAAATTTGGTTCGGGTTACTGATCCTGTTGTTTAGCATGGATATACTTTAAATTTTTGCTGAATTTTCCTAGAGAGCAAGGTCACTTGACTTAAAAGATGGCTGTAGTAAAAATAATGCAGTAGTTAATGGGTTCTAAGTATAAATAAATCTCACATTTGCCCAGTTGCGTGCCAAACAAACGCGGATTCATATTTATTGTCAAAACATTGCAATTCTGACAGCGATCATCGCTGATTGGCTAATATGTCCATCACGTGGTTCGTATCGACTGCTTATCACAGATTGTTGTGCCATATTGCGACATGCAGAGCTGAAAGAATTTCGTCGTATTTTATCATTGTATCAGCCGTTCTCGTTTTTTACTGTTTACTTTTTCATAGTGTTGAAAAAAGCTTACCATGCCTTTTTGTATGGCACCTGGGTGTTCGAGCTCTTCGAAAAAGGTGTCTTCTAAGGGGAGGACATTGCATACCATCGTTTAGCCTTGGTACAAAGCCATATACTAAATATACAGATTTGTGCCGATGTGGGTAAAAACTGGACAAATAAAGTTTGATGCAAAATTAGTGTCATTAAGAACTATTCTCTTCCTTCAGTAAACTAACTTATTTACCGGTATTGGAGAAATTGGTGTTTATGACAACTGCACACTGCAATACATGTTTGTAAATAGACTTAAATGTTCTTAATATTTACATTTGTGGTGAAATTTAACAAATTGGAATTTCACTTGTCGTCTACTTTGTGTGTCAAATATTAAGTAAAAATTCCTGTATCTCACCAATCCAGTTCACAATATTGCGGACAAGGGAAATTCTGTTGTGTAATTTTTTTTAAGAAATGTGTCTAACTGATGTTATGTTTAAGTTCTGTTCTATAGTTATTGGACAATATTGGGAATTATTTTGTGCATTCACTGCAGTGTTGGAACCTTTAAAAATGGGAAATCCGGAAAATTTACAGGTTTTTCAAATTTCAGAGAAGACTGAATGTTCAGTAGCATATACAATCACCCTTTGGTCATTTGTTCTCAGGAGTGTCTCTCTTCCAATGGGGCTTTTGACAGCCTGGCCTGAGAACATGTTAACAATTAAGAGCTAATTTCCTGTGATTTGATGAAATCTTACTGTGTTGCTAATCTGAATGCAATAAGGCCTTATTGAGAGAGATTTGTACAACATACACAGTGGTATATTAAAGTTGTAGACTGTTGTCGAAAAAATTTTAGAGAGGGTGGAAACAATTTTAGAGAGGGTGGAAAAGCGGGTGGGAGAATTCAGTCGGAGTGCTAAGTCAGCTTCTGAAATTAGAAAAGGGTAACACCGTTTGTTGAAGCACCCTGTGGAGAACTGCAATTATTTTTGTATAAAACCGGTAAAATTCTGATGTAATGCCGAGACATGATTATTGTTATTAAATGTGTTATGATAATTGTCCTCGTATTTCGCTCAAGATAATTGTCAAAATTGCCGTTATTCCTTTTTCAAATGCTTATTACTACAAATAATTACGGAAATTTCGCCAAATGTTGTTGTGTGTAGTAAATATGCAGACGCTGATGTTGGCCAATAGTTAAGTATATCAAATAAACACAGAAAAATCAGAAACCCCAACTGGGAATCAAACCACAGGTCTCTAGAGTGCCGATCTAGTGCTCTTACCACTGAGCTAATGATAACCCCAATATCTGTGCTATTGCTGTTTGCAGGCAACTGTTATGTCACACATCCCGTGAACGGCGTTTCACCTTTTTCACATGAGATTCGGACAATTATAATTGTCCGAATCTCGTGTTTATTTGAAATGTTGTTTTATGACATCTACACAGCACAAACTATGCTAGTAATCGACTAAAATTTTGTTCATATTTATTTTTGTGAGGAAACTTGACAATATAAAATTTCACGCCTTCGCCACATTACATATGTGCTTAATATGTGTAAGTGAAGAATTGGTGTAATTTCATCCCTAACTAACACTCCAGGACATCCCCCTCCATTACGGAAACTCCACTCTTAATTTCTTTTCTGTTTTAATTTGAGAGAGGGAATATCCAATGTCGTCCTTATGTACGTTGAAATCATTAACGGAGTTAGAAAATTACTATGGTTCTGAGCTGAAGTGTCATTTTCGAGTTCAGAATTGTATTCACATGCATCTTTCTAAATCGTGGCTATAATTTCTCAGCAGTTGGTTTTATACATATCTGTCACCGGATCTGCAGCA
This sequence comes from Phoronis australis, assembly GCA_002633005.1. Lineage (NCBI taxonomy): Eukaryota > Metazoa > Phoronida > Phoronidae > Phoronis > Phoronis australis. The sequence goes on along the minus strand of NMRA01000096.1, from coordinate 865,873 downwards.
GGCTACCAGACACTAGAGAAATAATTATAATGTTCCACCTAATTTCACAGAAGACATTCAGTAATAAGCAACTCGTGCCAATTTCAATTGATTTTCTTTCTACTTCCTCATTTGTGTACGATTCCGTCTAGGAGATCATATCTGTCTTCACAGCCTTCCTCCACCTGTACCTCTGGCCAAGTATAACATTATCTCATACACACATAAACATTATCACTTGGTATTTGGATGTTTACTTTGCCTGACATTTCAAGCAGCAGTGTCCGCACTTTGTGATGCCTGTGAAGACTATGGCTAATGCATCCTGTCTTCCTGATGTATGCCTGAGGCGGAGTTCAACACTTGCGGTATTTCCACACATAACTCTTGAACGTGGCACATTGCTGTTCTATTAATTCGAGATTTTATATAGATTCTGTTTTCGACAAGACATGGTAGGTCTATTGATGCATCGGGATGGATTAAAACTACTCTCACGCTTGGAGTGATGAATGTTGTGCTACTCTGGAGTGGCTATGAAAAGTAGTCTGTCAGGTGATACTGTTACGCACAGGGATATGTTTTATCACAGGTGTCACTTAATTGGGTCAAGCCAACTTGGACCAATGCAGAAAATTATTGAGTTCACATATAATATGCTCCCATAATCTTGTTGACCAATCATCTGGGTGATGGCCATTTTGTTTGTGTCCGCTAGTAGGAACTTTACGTGCATAACTAAAGCTGTTCGCTAGCATGATCTTTCGTGATCTGACCAAATTCAACAGACACTAGTCTTGCGGAACTGAACGCATCTCTGGTAGTGCGTCATGTGAATTAGAAACATTTGTTTTGTTTTTTTTCTTTTTGACAAGTAATCAATGGCAAAGAAATAACTTGATGAGACCATGGAAGTCATTAATTGTGTTGTGAAAAAAACTCTTGACAAATGAATATTTTTTGTTTTGTGAAAAAAACTCTTGACAAATGAATATTTTTTGTTTTGTGAAAAATTTGATGATGTGAAACATTTCAGAGCTTTGTTTTTGTGTTAATGATGTTGTCTAGCAACTCAAGAGGGAAGGTTTTATGTGTGAAAGGGTTCAGTTGAGAGCAATCTTGGTGATTAGGGTCTTTTTTCCATCATTAATCAACAAATTACATGTCACAGTAACCGTCATTGTCTTCAAAACATAGTTACTGAATAAATTGCCAGTTTTAATAACGCAGTTTGCGTGACATTTTGAGCTTGTTGCTAGACAAGCCCTGGGAAGTGGTGTCTCCTTTTGACACATAGAATTTCCGTGGTGTTCAACAACTTATTGGGTTTTAGTTTAGAAGACACAGGTAAAGGTGGCTTCTCTGTGTAGTAGTTTGCATCACGTCATAGAGCAGGGCTCAACGTGTAGCATAACATCAACTGGCTATATGCGACCCGGCAAAATTACCAGGCCGCGAAATGGCAACCGAGTTCGCCTAACCTCGTTGGCAAGAGCTGAAAGTGGAAAAAATATACTTGAAGTGAAAAAACGTCCAAACTCAGCAAAGTTCTGGTGGTACACCCACCCGAACAGCGTTTTTTTTTGCTTCAACGGAACATTAAGAGTTTTTCGCGTGCTCAGTGATGATCAATTTCCCCTCGCAGGCTCACCTTCTATGGCACTGAGACTTACATGGTCGACACATTATACCTTTGCATGACTCATATACGCATCCTTCGATTTTGCCGCGCGATTTTGACTTCTTTCTGTTTACGTTATTTAGTATTTTGAATGAGACGTCACTTTGCTAAAAAGCAAGACATTGAGACCACGTGATTTTGACTAGATTTATTTTCGCAGGGAGACAGCTATTGAAGTCTGCAGTACTTATTTCACCTTGCCATTTGACCTCATAGACCCCTGTAGTGTCCCTGCTGTTCTCAGCATGCATGGCTGAGAGCAGTATTGGCTTGATCAGTGATAATTGCCTGATAGATGAATCATCCCTGTTGACCATTACTTCTTAACTATGGCATTTTGGTCAATTTAGCACATGCTATATTACCTATTGAGAAAGGTATTTTTATGCTTTGAACCCTTTTTAAATGAAATAAATGTAAACAAAAATTCTTCAAAACCATAAGTATGATGCTGTGAGCACGTTGCAAATGGCAACATGTTGTTGTATTAATGTTATTAATTACCTGTTTCGGAGGGGGGGGGG
>NMRA01000096.1:840569-863658 GCA_002633005.1 Phoronis australis | reverse complement strand
GGGGGGGGGGGGGGTGTCATTGCTGAGTCAAATTATTGTGTTAGGGGCTGGGACTGAAAATCTGTTGTCTTAGATCATTGGGTACAGTTATCAGAACAAGCAAGTGAAGGGAGACAGCTGACTCACTCTGGTCGACATTTTTGGAACATCATATTTGAGAAATGGATGGCTGGATTCATATGAAACTTAGATACTATGTTGTATGCACTTTTCTCCATGGCGTTGTTAACAATAGTTTTTAAAATGCTCCCACTTTTCCATGAGGGGCAATTAAAAAAGGATTTTGTGATGATTTTTATGGAAAAACTCAAAAGTTGCATAAAACCAGAACCATGCGTCTTAATTTTTCATGTAATTAGCTCATAAGGTGTTCGAGCAGTGTTATTCCATTTTGTTGAATTTTCCACAAAATTGTATACTAAGAACATTTTAGTCTTATTTCTAGCATAATTTTCAGTGCGTGGTTGACAAAAACAGCATTTGGTGAAGTTTGCATTAGTTCCAGCAGGGTAACTGGCATTTGAAAAATGGAAAAACGACAGTTGTAATTATTTTTGTGCAAAATAAGTGGAGAGTCGCCGCAATTTAAAAAAACTTAAACAGTGTTTTTGAGATTTCAGTGTGAACATTTATATCAAATGAAATTCGGTCATGTTACTGATACCATTGTTTTGCTATCAATGTACCTTCTTTTTGCTAATTTTACTAAAAAAGACTTGATCATTTGACCCAATCAATGGTAAATTGACATTATACAAGCAATAACCAAGTCATGCAGTCTTTCTGCTTTCAGGAAATTCAGTTTTCTACATATTCTGCGAAGGACACATACATGTTGATAAAGTCTTGCATCGCCTTCATTTCGTTGTCATAGAAAATTTTTTAAAATGCTTTTTACAATATTTTTTCTTGTGGTCATTCCAACTTTGTGCGAAATTTTCATTATTTGTATTCTGTTGCAATTAAGTGCAGCCTACTTGCTTGTATGTTCGACTCAGCTATGGACTTCCATCAGCAGATGCAGTCAAGCTCTGCTGAAAAATAACACTCAACATATCTTCTTGTAATGGTCATCAATTTCAAATGAAGCATTCATCTTAGCCATGTAGTTAGAGGCAACTTGAGTTACTAATTGTAATAATTAATCACTGTCAAAAACAGAGTGCTTTTAAAAATCTTTTCTGTGGCTGCTAATACTTTCATTGTGCGTATAAAAAGAATCGACATGATCAGATATCCCAGAGGCAGTGGCAGTTTAGTTGCATTAAAATTTAGTGGTGCTGTAAGCATTTAATATATGTACATTAAACACTTCAGTGACATTCCAAATTGTCATTCCCTTTGTCATCAATCAATATCAACATTGTGCAGTGAGTATACATGACTTCCCTGGATTAGCTATAGTGCAGCCAGTTAGGGTATTAGGATTAGAGGAATACTTAAATAGTCATGCTTCTTTGATAAGTGTCTGTGTCTTCACTCAAGCGGATACAAGTGGCTTTGTAGAGACTATTGGCTTTTGATGTTTGATTAGTAAGGCATGGTGTATATTTCTGGTCTGGATTCATTCATATGGAAATTTCCCTGTGAAGTCTTATCTCTTGAAAATGGTTGTAAATGTCACAGCACAGTGTCATGATGTGCGCTTGGTGTGTTCTGACATGAAATGGTCTTTCTGTGGCCTGTTTACATGGAGACGTATGTTAATTTTTCATGTTGGCATTATTATCTCTTAAGAGTCCATTTGGTCTGTCTTGATGTCATTCACCAATGTGTTTATACAATCAACTCTACACCAATTGTCAATAAACTAGAATTGATTTTTCATTAATTTCACACCCTGGGAACCATCTGCCTGCCTCTGATTATGTACAAACAGTTTAAACTAATGGTTGTTATGTTTTCCTTACAGCTTGCTGGACTTGGAACCTGAAACTGTTGACAGTGCCATGTTGTACTGGGAGTATGGATTGTTTTAGTTGCCTGCATGTGCCCAACTGACTGTTAGCTGTGCATACCAGCAATCATGGGGAATAGGGTCCAATTTAGAGCGGACCACGATGGACGGTGCTGACTCATTGCCTCCCGCTCTTGTTAGTGGTAGAAATTCAAAGGACGTGCAGATCAACGTGGTGCGGCAACGAGCGATCAAAGCTGTGGAGTCCTATCGGAAGAATGTGGCTGAGATGAACAACAACGCTGCCGGTGATCATCAGTTCAAACGTCCTGGTGCTGGGTACTACCTGACAGGCACACAGTCGCAGAAGGGCAACACACCAGAGTCACTGCGCGTTGGCGTGACGACGGCGTCACATGATGACTACTACAAGGCTAAACTACGTGAAGGATTCGTAGGTCTGCGTAACAGTTACAACAATGAAAAAAATGGAAAGTTCACGCAGCCATCTCCCAGAGGGGTTGGCGGCTACAATTCCCGGCAGGAGCCTGTCCCGGAAACTCCCCCGAAACAAAATCGGTCGGACTACTTGTATGCATACGATTCATCCAATGACGGACAAAGCACTGGATCAAATAGAAGTGGGGAGATTGCTCGAGGGGGTATGGGCTACAGAAGTAACAGCCAATTGGAGCTAGATCAGGCTGGAGACTATATAGAGGACAGCCATTTGGTTAGACAATATGGTAGCTCCCATTCGCTGGACGACATGGGTCCGCCTACCAATGATAGCTTCTTTGACATGCTGAAGGAGTATAACCCAGACAATATTGACCAACGTGCTCCAGCACCCCCACAAATTCAGGATGTTCTTAGGGGGAAGGTGGATGGTGATCTGCCTCAGACCACACCCCACCCATCAGTTCAGGCGAATGGCTCAGTGCCATCAAATGTTAGCGAGGTTCGTGCAGAACGTGCTGCGAGCCCACGTCTACGAGAAAAGAAGAATAAAGACAGTGCCAAAAAACCTCGCGCAAAGACTGTGTCAGGGGATACGGGGTTGCTAAGGAAATTACGGGGGACCAAAAGCGACCCGGCAGGTGACACGAGTAGTAAGGGCTCTGATAACTCCACAGAGGGCCCCTCTGGTGCTAATGTAGACGAGTACTTGCGCAGGAAGGCATTGGTACATTATGACTGTCAAAGTATCGCTGTCAGCCTGCACGACGTTATCAAAGCTCAGATCAGTCTCAATAAGCGTAGGAATACGACGACGGGTGCTTCGGCTGCTTCAGGCCGGCTGGCGAACAATGGGGAGCAAACAGGAAGTGACACGGATTCGGAGGAACCAGATTCTGGTGATGGACGTGCCAACATGCTAGTGGAAGGCTGTCCGTATTTCCGCAATGAAATTGGCGGAGAGGAAGAGAAAACTGTTGCTCTGACACGACGAACTGCACAGAAACGAGAGCAGAGGATCCTTGGTAAAAACTTACGACGTATCCAGACATTCATGAGGAGCCCGACGTGTGCGGGGATAGCAATACTAGACTCTTCGCCCAGTTTAAACGGTGAAGCCATTGTTCCGATGTTGAATCATAACGGATATATCTTTGAACACGTCGATCTTGGTGCTTATTACTACAGACACTTTTTCTATAATTATGGTAAGTGTTTTTTAACACATTTGCCTATGACATTTCATTCCTAAAATTATATAATACCCTGAGAGATAAGACACCACAGTGTTCTCCAGGACAGAAAATGCATACTCTACTGGAATTGACTAAGTTCAAGTGCGTATCTGAAAGTTCATGTCCATACTATAGGAGATTAGGGTGTTAAGTCTTGGAATAAATGCATTGAAATGGTACCCAAAATCAAAAATGCCCCAATTTGGTTATGAAATGGCTAATCTCCCAATATGTCAAACTCGTTGCAAGGTTTTTGTTCAAACTAAATGCAAGAAAGCCAAACTCGTCGCAATGAACTGTAAACTCGAGGCAGTGGTGAGTCAACGCTGCATCAAATTTTCACTTTTTGCTTTTTAGTATTCCTTAGGAGTCATGGATGATTTTTGTTGCCGAAGAAAAAAAATAATCTAGTGCCCTGCAAAGAATTTTCCAATTTCCCCCCATCGCTTCTGATTACAGACTCAAAGGTGTTTACAAATACTCTGTCATACAAAACTATTTGGACTTACCTTTAATTGGTTCCAGGGAACCTAGGTAAAACTAATCTTCTTAAGCTATTTTAAAGCGGCTATAAACCCGGCATTCCGTTCAAGAAGTGAAGTTTTGATTAGACCACTTACTGCTACAGAATTGGTCTCGACTCGTGTCCTACTCAAATGAGAAGTCTGTGGTTTCCAGGTTTGCAAAGAACCGACGTTCGTTATTCCTTGAGACCCTGCTTGGTGCATAAAATGACATGCCAACAAGCCAACTTATAGAGCATGGTCTCAAGTTATAACAAACTCTCAGATCTTTCAAAGCCCTGAAATTACCTCCAGTTTGACTAACGAACAGTTTGGGACAAATTTCCAAACTGTAAATGGTCTAAATCAAAAGTTGTTTTTCATTCTGGAAAGAGGTTAAGTGCCTCTTGAAATGAGCGGATCATGTCTTGGTTTATGAGAACGGCTTGAAAGTCGTTGAGCATGACAGCTACTTATAATTTTACACAGTAAGTTCTGTGTTAACAGCCTAAGGAGATGTCTTAATGCGACCAATAGCAAAGATACTACCCTACTCTTCTACAGTGGTAACTGTTGTAACTTGTAGTATCTTTGCCGGTACCAAGGGTGCCTAAACCCATTTTCAAACTGGCGAAATTCTAGAATGTTCTTGAGCACAGCGATCGAATGCCCTAGTGATATGAATGATTACAAGGGTCACTTTTGCTGGCGTTTAGACGACAGTTGCAGTTGCCCAAAACTGCAGGCATTTTCGCTAGCACTTCAGTGGGTGGACTGCTCAATTCAAAGGCCCTACGTGGGCACTTAAGAAGAGGCCTGTGTTCATTGCGCAGAGAGAAGAAGCTTCATCCTCAGCTTTATGCTAGTTGTGAGGAAACACATTTTAAGTGCTGGTGAAAATTGTCCCAGCAATAGTCGGATAAAACGTGCTCGTATTTTGAGAACCAGTTTGATGCATATAAGAAACAACAGTTGATGTGAGTAGGTTAAGCAAGAGCCTTCGCATTTAGAATAACGCTGACTGACTGAGTCCTTCCCGCTCAGCTGCTCCAGGTACCTGGAGAGGGGTTTGTTAATATGTTTGAATCATTCCTCTTAGGGGATCTGCTTATGAGCCACAACAGTGTACTGGTTTATCCCAGTGTTATCTATTGCTGGTTGGTGATGCCAGCTGACAGATGGTCCTTGCTTTGTCTGCCAGTGTTGTTGTGTCTCCTTGTATTTCTTTACACAGTTGGTTCCAGCAGATGTTATCATCATATTGAGACTTCCATATGGCCATGTGATAACTAGGGATCTTATCAGTCCTCAGACACTTCCTAGATGCTAATCACTTGGAAGTGAAAGCTATCAAAGACCTGAACAGTACAGGGTTGTCCCTTTGGCAGAAATCAAAGTTCCATGCATGGCTCAAATTGAACTCTGTGTTTTCGTGTGCCCAATCTTCCTGTCTGTTCATTCACGGAAGAAACTAAGTTAACTTTTACACACTGCTTTCACTTGTTGAGCATGGTAATACCAGCTTTACAGAAAAAGAATAATAAGAGGTATTTTAAGAATTTGTCGAGTAAAATTCAGAAAATGTTCGTTGTTCAAACATGACTCAAAGTTTTAGACATGGCTCAGAGCTTATCAAACATTACTCAGTATTTCGAAACATGGCTCGTAAAATTCAAACGTGTTGCAACAACGCCATGTTTGAATGCATAGGATGGCACTGTTGCTGTACACGTTGTATCCACGGAGATTTTTGGGATATTTAAGCTTGCAGTACAGTAGCCTGACTGAATTTACTCTGGGTCAAGTTTCTACTCCCCCTGTATCAGAGGTTGTGGTCGAGCAGAACTGTAATACAATTTACCTCTAGACTCTCAGGATGCTCTGTCTATTTTGACTTGTGGGTGGTATTAAATTAGTCCATCTGTCATTGTTAGTCGTCTCATTTGAATTGTGAGTTACCCAGACTCAGATCTTAGCTGCAACAAAGTGGAGGAGCCTTGGACATCTAATCCCAGCCATCATCTATGTACTGTAGACTCATTTTGCAATTTACAGTAAAAATTCTGCAGTTTGGGACAGTTTCTGGAATTTGGGATTGGGAAACTCTAGCCAAAAATTAATTATCTCAATTCTGGCATTTTTGGAGAATATTGGTGTTCATCTTACTTCTCTTATTTCGAACATTGTGTTTTTAATCTACAGAGTGGGTAATTCTGCCGTATTTCTGGAGATTCTTGAATTTAGATGACTGGTATTGCCTATTTCTGTGATTTGGGACCACCTCCAAATTTCAGCAAAGTAATAAAATTTTCGCTGTCTATAATTGGGGAATTTTTACTGTTTAGCCCACTTGATGAAATGCGGTCTTTGTTTTTCTTGAAGAAAAACTGAACCTCAGTTCTCTCCAAGCAAATCTGACCCCCATTTCTCTACAAGTAAAACTGCCTTTCACATTTCATGCATGCTTCTGGCAAGGTCATCAGATGCTTTGTCTGGTCTATTTACAAACCACTCTGTTGAAGACATTTAGGAGATTAACAGTCTAGCAGTGATGATTAAACACAGAACACATCTATAATTGGCTGGATTAATGGAATTAGGCCCAATTTCACATTCATAAATCAGGTGTAATTGGATCAGTTATTAAATACATGCCAGATCTGACTGGGTTTACCATAATATCTCGAACTGAGTTTGAAATGGGCTGGGAAACTGGATTTAGACTGACTCTGGTCCCCGCTAAAATCCATTATAATTTCCATTGGTTGCCTGGTCTTGGATATATTTAAAACATGTTCTAGGGCCTGGGTCGTCTTTGGTTTCAAAACACTTGTGGTTAGAAATCTATTGAACAGAAATGATTACTGACACCTTTCTCCCATAATTCAGCATTTCAGCCTTTCCAACCAATCATTTTCTGTTGTTGCCATTCTGCCCACCATATAGTCACATCCGTGACTATGTGATCTCCCCAAGTGTGCCTGAGACGGAAGGTATCCTATTAATCAAAATGACTGCTCACAGTTCAGGCACCATTCAGCAGCCGGGGTTATCCTGTCAAACTTTGATCCTACTAGGATATTTGTTCCCTTATTCAGAGGCCTGTCCCTGTTTAGCGAGTGATTGGAAGTAGCTCTGGGTGCATTGTTCTATTGTCATTATTACTAAGATGCTGTAGTTTTTGCTCTTTGAAAGTAGAAAAAGATCCAGCCCTTTGGCCTGTCGACTGGTCAATCTAAAATCATCTTATAGTCCTTGTTGCGTATAATGGGATGTGACGTCTTGCATAATTTAGTTATCTGGATATCACTTAATTCAACCACACTTCAAATGATTAATTGATGTTGTAGTGTGTTGTGTACTGTATCTCTAAAGCTATGTTCAGGCTTCAGGTCCAGACAAGGCAAATTGCCCCCACCAACTCTGTAGTGGCAGCAATTATTGTTGAACAGTGAAAATTGTATAAATTTTAGTTTAAATTAGTACTTTCACATGTTAGACTTGTCAAATCAGGTTTAAAAGAAGTGACCTAATAAGTCACGTCTGAGGACACTGCACACCTAGGTAGTTCTTAATGCGATCTGGAAAATGGGGCAAGAACACATGGGAACCGACTAAGGTTCTGGCTACGAACCTTCATGAGCAGTGTCGCATTCAATGCGTGTTTTGGTCAAATTTGCCTGTTTCCGTCTGTTCCCGACCCATTTTATCTAGGTGTCGAGACAGGCCGGGACTTCCTGAGAATGATTTTGGTGGAACGGCCTTTAAATATGTAACGTTTGTTAATTTTCCTTGCTGTAATTAGTTATGTTTTATCTACGTGGTGACTCCACAATCAAACCCAAAAGTATATAAATTCCACAACAATTTGTTGAATTTTTTAAATACTTTTGGAAGGAATGGAAATTTCAAACTTACTTGTGTGGTTACAACTTCGTGGAAAGATCATCCGTCAATGGTAGATTAAATCTATCAAATTTAAATAAATAAATTGACTTAGGATTAATTAGAAATTTTGTTGTTTGCTTTTTGTGCCAGAAGTGCGTTTTCTTCCGCAGTACTGGACACGTGCCTTAAAATGTTACAGACTCGACAAATGCTTACTTTTAGAAGTACTGGTTAAAGGTTTAGAACCCACTAGTATCATCACTGGACTGTAATTAATGTTGTGTTATAATTATTGCAGAACACCAAAATTACTTCGGAATGGATGAGAACATAGGCCCCGTGGCTGTTAGCATACGGCGAGAAAAAACGGACGAGCGCGATAACAATGCAGTGAAGGCAGAGGGCAGCACTGTCAGTCACCACTACCGACTCGTAATACGGACAAGTGAGGTAAGAATGGTTGCAACTGGAATGCGTTCTGTAGATGCAAGACACGCACGTACTAAAGTGGGACCGCGTGCTGCCCTTGTAATTTAATATCTTGTGAAAACTTGTACGATCTTACGTTTTCAGGAGTTAACTGCGTCAGTGGAAGGCAGCCCTGGTTGTCTGCGTCCAATTAAAGATTAGATATTGTTTGAGGTGTACTTGCTTGATGAGTCCAGTTGTTATACCTAAACTGTAGTGGGGTCTGTTTTATGAAATGCCACTTCAGAAATTTGACTTGCTCTCCACCCAACTATTTCTGAAAAACAATTTAATCTCCTTAGAGCAAAGTACAAAGTTGGAAAATGTATTCACATTTGATATTTACTCAAATAATTTGACCGTACACATTATGTTTAAGTATTACATGCTTTCAATTGCATGGCACAAATTTTTGTGGTGTGGAAACTTTAAGACAAACTGTCTGACTTACGTCTTGATTCAGTTTTCACAAAACAGACTCTTGGCATTAGTGAGCTGTTAAGTCCATTCTAAACTAGTTCCATATTTGTTTGTGTAATAAGACCTTTTATAAAAACACTCATCTATAGAGCAATAGAAAAAATAGATCACTCTTCTCGAGTGTTGTGTTACAGAATTGCCTCTAAGGATCATCTTGCTTCTATCGAAACAAGATCTAAATTAGTCCCTCCAAATGTCCATTTTATCCGCCTTTCATTCTTGTTGCTGTTCCAGTTAACTGCCGTTCGTGGGGCTGTTACTGAGGACGCCATTCCCTCGTCAACACGCCTCAGCAATTCCCGAGGGGTCCCTGCCAAAGATCTGTTGGAGTACATTGCGCCCCAAATAGACGTCTCCTGCCTGCGATTGGCTGTATCTGGTCAGAAAACATCAGAACAGTTGTTGAAGCTAGATGAACAAGGGGTAAGGCTGTTTTGATAGTTGAGTGGGCTGTTAACACTTGGTGGGAGGAGTATGTCGGGTGTGTAAGGATGTAAATTGAAGATCAGCTGAGTATTTAATAAAGCAAGGAGAAAACCCGTGGTGAATACTCCTGTCTTGTAATGCAGGAAGAATTATCCCGGGAAAAGATTGCTGAATGAGTTATCTTTTGAGTGAAGTGTGACAGGGGCTGTAGTTTGGTGAAATCTGTGTGGTCATGACAGTGTTCTGTGAATAAATTACACTGGGAGGAAGTTCAAGATCAGAACAAGTGCCAGAAACTTAACAAATATGGAACTATTAAGATTTTCAAGTCTAACTGTAGAATGTTCATCCTTTACAACCTGAGGTATTTTTGTAAAGAAATTGGAAAATCTATATTTGGCGAGAGTTATTTGTTGCTGGTTTTGTTTACTGCAGTTGATTCATTTGTTTTAGATAACCAATACATATAAGATTGGAGTCATGTATTGCCAGTCGGGTCAGAACACGGAGGAAGAGATGTATAACAATGGTATGTAATAACAACATAGGTCGCACGCTTGATTCCCTTCATTGGAAATGAGATCTGTTTCCTACCACCTCAGAAAACTTCATTGTTTATGTACATTATGTGTTTGTACTTGTGACAATGGTGCATGGATCGCCAACTCTGTATTGTCGATGTCTAGGGCTTACATAAACTGCAATCAACTGTAATAAAGTTTCACTATTGGCTGCGACATCGCTATTCACTAGCAGTGCCTGGTGTGGTTGGACATTTTACTTCTGGCGAATACATCGTCTGCTCACTATCCGGAAGATGAATTGCGCATTCGAAGAGAGTGGCGCCTTCTCTAGGAAATTCATAAGGAAATATCAAAGTTGTGAATCTGTTATCTGTGAATTATTCTGTGATGGACATATGTTGGGTTCATGTAATTCCTCTTTCCATTGTTGATTTATTACTTATGTCACAGATTGTCTTAATAAAATGCTTCAGTTATTAAGTGCTATCTAAATCCTGGGCTACATTGTTAATACAATGAGAATCAGCACTAAATGTTATATCTAAAGTGCATCGAATTGATATCTGTTCTGCATATATTAATTACTTTGTGCATGTTTTACAGAGCTTGCTTAATTTGTGATGTGTTTTTTCAGAGCATGCTGGTCCCGCATTTGAAGAATTTTTAGATCTGATTGGCCAGCGTGTGAGGTTAAAAGGCTTTGACAAGTACAGAGCTGGTCTTGACAATAAAAGTGAGTTGGTTATATGAATCTGATGAATTGGCTGCTATTGTAGCATGTGTTCATGTTTGTGAAATTAGGCGCGATTCTTTGATTACAGGGAATTGAAATACTCAGCTTGATTTCATTGATCACATCGTGTTAAAAAGGTGTCAAACTGACCTCAATGTTTGTCCGAGTCTCCCAGTTTTGTGGTAGAAATAAATTGTCCCATGTATTTTGATAAGTAATATTTCGAAACCAGTAAGTTAGCGTTAACGGGCCTTTTTCATGATTTCCATGTTTTGGCTGTTGAAAGGAAATGTCGTTTTAAGGTTGTTAAGACCCTAGAAACAATGTCCAAGTTTGGCTAACTTCAGACCATTGTGTCTCAGGAATGGCTGACTGGATTCAAATGGAACTTTTTAAAGTTTATCTTAGAAAATACTAACTATGCTTGATGCACTGTTATTTTTATGAATGCTCTGTTCTTTGAAACATTGTTAGGACTTGCTTTTGAGATCATCCAAAGTTTGTGCAATAGGGTTCCTGAAAACATCAAAACTTGCATAAAACAAAAAGGGACGGATAAGTTTAGAAAACCACAACAATGTTTTCAAGTTTTCATCTTAAATGTTCATATCAAATGAGATTTGGTCTCGTTATTGATGCTGTTAGTTTGCTACGAGTGTAACTTTACTTTTCGCTAAATATTACTAAAAATATATGGTCACGTGATCCAACCAATGGCAGATTGGTCTCGGGAATTTCTACTTTCAGAAAATGTATACTTTTACTGAGTCAAATTTTAGATTTTTTGATATTTAACTTGTCGATAAAGTCCTACACAACCTTGAAAATCTTGTTGTATGTAGGTTTTGTATTATTTCCTGTTCTTTGTCTGTCTGCAGCTGACACTACAGGTAGTCACTCCATCTACACAACAGTGGATAAGAATGAGATTATGTTCCACGTGTCGACGCTTCTGCCGTACACACCCAATAACAGGCAGCAGGTAGGCTGGGAATGAATGGGGTATATTAAAATTTGAATTGTACGCCACTGCAAAGGTAAAGATGTACTTACGTTTTACAGGTGGATAGAAATGAGATTATGTTCCGTGTGTTTACGTTTCTGCCCTACACAGAAGCAGGTAGGCTAGAAATGAGTGGGATAACTTAAACAGGTGGATAATAATGTATGCCAATGCTACTGGTAATGGCGTGGGGATCCTTCTCTCTTTCTTACCCCCGGAGTGGCCTGATGCCAGCTGAGATGGGTTGTAATCATTTCTATTTTTCACCCAATGCCACCTGTTGCCAGCTTTGATGAGGCGCAGGTTTCAAAATGGGTCGGGCGTAGACCAGAACCAGTTGCTATTTTTTGGCTTTAGTTTATTTGGCTGACTGCTTTAAAAATGAAGTACAGATCATGATAAGTGTGTACAGTCCTTAATCAGAGTTTTTGTATATTTCACTGCGGCAAACTCTATAATTAAAAAACTCTGAACATGAAGCTTCAAGGAAGGTTAATTTTAAAAAAAAGTTTGACACAATTGAGAAACTGGAGAATTCAATGCCAGCAAGTGCATTGATGCATGAATGTGTCTTAGATTTTACAACTCTCATTTTGATGATGAATATTAATTAGTGTGTGTGGAAACAATCTTGTTTTGGATGCTCTGAAAAATATTTACGTCCCTTTGTTACAGGTTGGTTTAGATTGCAGACATTCTGACAATGGGATTTCCTCGTTACGTTATCTGTTGTCCACTTTTCAGTTGTTAAGGAAGCGACACATTGGTAACGACATTGTCACCATAGTCTTTCAAGAGCCCGACTCTCTGCCATTCACGCCCAAGATGGTGCGGTCCCACTTCCAGCATGTCTTCATCATCGTCCGCGTTCATAATCCTGGAACGGAACACGTGCGCTACAGGTAGGATTGGAAGAGGATTCGTTTCCAGGAAAATCTCCTCCGTGGTTGAACTGCATTGACGGAAAGACAGCAACGATGAAGAATCTATAGCCAACTTAGAGGAGAGATAAAATACAAAATAGTCAGGAGCATCAATGAGAAAGCAGTTTGTTATGGCCACTGTTTTGTTTTTGAAAATCAAGTTGATTTTGTGATAGTATTTTTGATTAGTCACTTTTTCAAACAAAGAGAAAACTCACTGAGACTACCAAAAATGATGCAGTAATTTTATTTGTTATTCATCACTTGGCCAGTCATGGCCTTTCAAATGTCCCTTTGTACAGCTTCTCAAAAAACCACGAGACCTTGGCTGAAATTGATATGGCGGTTTTTTTTTATCTCAATGAGTCTGGTTAGAGACCAAAACCAACTTTGCTTTATTTACCTTAAATTTTTCGGAAACGAGAGTAGTGGCTTGAGTCGTGGTGCATCAGCAATGTTTGTTTTTCTTGGCATGCACATTGTGCTCATGTCACAGACCAAGATGGAAATAAGTAACTCCGTTTTTTTTTTGACATCCATGCATTGATTGTCTATTGTCTTATTTGCCATCATTGCTTTCATTGTGTATCCTTGTCTGTCTTTGTGCAGTGTCTTGTATTATATTGTATTGTATTGTATTGTATTGTATTACTTTTATGATCAATCATTATTTAAATAAACCAATCGATTAATCTGAAAAAGTTATCATGGCTTAAAGTAGCCAGAGAACCACTGCTGTTCTCTGTAGGTTTGTTGACAGCAGTTATGTGCCTAGCTATGTCCATGGAGAATTCAGTCAAACAAGTTGTTTACTTTATGCTTAATTGTTTTTAGGTTGCGATTCTTGTGGTCAAACTTTAGTGAAAGTGTCCGTTTTCTGTTTCAGTGTGGCTGTAGCGCGATCAAAAGATGTCCCTCCGTTTGGTCCGTCAATACCTGAAAGCTACAGGTTCAAGAAATCCCCCGAATTTGTCAGTTTCTTGCTCACCAAAGGTGAGAAATACTTAATTGGAGCCATTCACAAAATGGCAGGATGGGAATTAAACTTCTATTGTACTTTAATGACTGCTCCTGCAGCAAGTGTTTAAAGGTTATCTCAAATCTTATTTAGTGGTTTCCATTCTAACTCGTATATCAAAAAACAGGCTTTGTCAACTAGTAAAAGTATGCATTTTCCGAAAGAAAATTATCAGGGATTATAAAAATATGTTTTATATACGTTAACACCTTTTTTAAGTCAAAATTTCATTTTCAAGAAAGGTACATCCATAGCAAAATAACCCCTCAGTAGATTTAAGTGAAGCATTTTTGAAACAAAAACTTCACCAGTTTCCTCAAAAAATGTTGTTAGGAATTTTCGATTAGTATTTGAAGTTCCCCAAGAATGAAGATAAGGTATTTTGCTAGACATATGTGAAATATTGCAAAAACAGCTAATTTTTGTGAATATGGTTTGAGATATCCTTAGCAAAATGTAATATTTTAATACTAGAGTCATTCAATTTAGATCTGTCTATTATACAAGTTTTAAATTGTTTGGAGGAGTCAAAAAGTAATTCAAGATTGCACTGTGTATGTGGCATTGTTAGGTGATTGGAATGTGAGTTGCACCAGTAGTCACATGACAAGTCTTAGCTGAATAACTTTTGCCTTGAACTTTATTCTAAACTAAGAAAATATCCTTTCTCTTCATTTCATATTTCAAGTTTATGCAGTGCAGTTTATTCCTTCTGTGAAAACAACGGCCAGCAGACCATGACAGCTCCTTGTGTTGATTTCATGGACTCCTACAGACAAGTTTCTTTATGTGGAGTATTAATCATATTGACAACAGACAAACACTTTTATGTTCTGTTTACTGTAATCAGGGGAGATAATGTTGGTCAAATAATCTCTTTGCTTTAATCTCCCTAGTAATCAACGGGGAAAACGCAGCCCATAAATCGGAGAAGTTCAAGGCGATGGCCACACGAACTCGGCAGGAATATCTTAAAGACCTAGCGTTCAACTATGTAACGTCAACGAGTCTAGACTCGGGAAATAAATTTGGTAAGCCAGCGAAACTGTTCTGCATTGCAATAGTTTGAGTGCTTATTTGTCAATGCATGTTATCAAATTTTTTAAATGTTATATTTCTATGTATTTATGGTGAAATCACAATGCAATAGTCTGAAGACAGAAATTGATGTTGCTCTGAAGATGTTTTAGAAGATTTATAGTAGCACTGGCTCTTGTTTGTGCTTTGTTTGTGTTTATAAGAATGACTGCATAAGTGTATACTTACCCACTGTTTAATCATCAGTTAATGTCTCATTGAGTTTCAACGACACGTAATACGGCGAAATAACTCAACTTGTTGATGACTCCCGATAACAAATTTTTATTCTGTGCCTTTTCGTCAATTCTAGGCAAGCTATCCTTTGGAAGTGGACGTAAAAAGGACAAAGCCAATCGTAGAACCATTCCAGATGTTTATGCCAATGGTGCTCTTGTATGGATAGTGCAGGTAAATGGTGACAATAGGTGGCACTGTGCTAGTAACTGTGTGAATACGTATGCATTTCGCCCTCTTTAGCTGACTAAAAACGAAACTCAAATTAAGCCTTTCACTCTGTTTGGTGGTATTGTGTTAAGATTGGTCTGATCAAAGTCTTTCTCAGAAGTTCTGATCACTTAAGAAACTTTGGCCAAACATACCTAGAATGAGAAACTGACCTTTTTCCCATTTTCGTGAATGTGCTGAGACCTACCTTGGTTTCAGAGGGCCTTATAGTTCATGTGATACAAAGACTCACCAGTGGTAATAAGTCACTTATGCGTAACACTTAAATTGTATGTTAGTTCACCAAGCTAGGTTTTGTTTTGTTTATCTAGTTTGCAGTGTAGCCACCAGGTGTCTCCTCATCTAACTTATATTAATTCATATGAGCAATGAAAACTTATCTTTCTATCTTGTCAGTGCTCATATTTGGTCAGCACTTGATGATTGTGTTATATAAAACCTGAGGTGCGACATGTGTTATGTTAGAACTGAATGGTATTACTATTCATGTTATAGGTAGAGGACTTTAGTCAATCTTGTAAGATCACCTGTTTCCTCGGCATATCCTCCCAGACTGTGGTCGTTATTGAGGAGGAGAGCGGAGAGGTTGTCTTCACTACACCGTGCAAGTCTATCATTGGCTGGTCCTCACAGACTAACAGGTACTTCCGTGTGGAATACATGCAGTTAATTGGCAAAGGCAGGCACCCAATGCAATCAGTTCTAGTCGTTTTTTAGTTGTCAGTGTTTGTATGAATATGTCGTTTGATCTCCAAACTCTTACTCGACTCAGACTCGGAACTTAAATTTTTAAAATTTATTGGAAGCATGCTATTTGATTGATCAATTATCCAGTCGAGTTTCAAATACATAGATTAGACCCAGGACTGTGTCATTTTGATGAACTGGTGTATAGGGTGTACTTGATGTCCGACATTTTAGTGTTGTTGAAATTTTATGTTTCATTTCAGGTCACAATAAATGCTATTTATTTTTCTGTGATTACGCTCCAAAATCCAACTTCAACCTCATGTAGACAATGTCTACACCAACGAGTATTCAGTTGATTTTTATACTGATACAGCCTACAGCCAGACGTACATGAAATGACAACCAAGAAAGCATAGCTTTGAATACATTTACTGAACTTTTTTTCAATGTACATGTTTGGGGGAATCAAAGCTAGCTTTTGAAAAACTGACGTCTTGCCTGTTGACTTGCACAAAGTTACAAATACATTTATTTTTATTGCTTACCAAGAACAGCTAACTTTGATAATAGTATCCTGAAAGAAATATTTATGAATGACTTGATTCTGTCTGCGTTCCATTGTTTCACGCTCAAGTTTGAACATTTATCTTTGACAGCTTGCGTTTGTACTACGGCCGTGGTGAGTATATTGTGATGAAGACCAGCCACGCTGAAGTTGACGATATTCAGGAAATCACTAGTAGACTGACGACAGTGACACAAGGCTGTGAGGTAGGTAGCGCGCTCTGTTGGGTCAACCAAATACTAAGTCTCACATACAGCTTGCTCGAAATGGGTCATTTAGGTAAAATATTTAATTTTGGTAATATGGAGTCGTACCCTCAGTTTTGATGTAAATTATGATAAAAAGTACGATATTCAACTAAGTGGGTTCTGACGTTTCGGTGACTCTAACCAAACTGATGAGCTGATTGTGTTAATATTGGAGAGCCTGAGAGTGTGATAGCTAAACAGGAAACAACTAAATTTTTTCTGGTGCTGAGATTCTGGAAGGCAGTTGAATTGAAGATGAATTAGGTTTTAGTTTTCATGTAGTAAAGCAAAAGGTACATATGCTAAGAAGTGTATGAAAATAGATTTTGCTGATTTTTAATGGCAATGTTTGAGGATGTCACAATAAATGATGACATTATGCTGGTTTTTTTAAATGGGTTTAATAGGAAGTGATCTATTTTTTACCGTTCGTGACTATAACCAGGATATTTTATTATCCAGTATGACTTGAAGTGGGCTCCGCTGTATTGCTTTTATAAAAAGTAATACGTATTGCTTTTGTGATTAAAGACTGGCCAATAAGTTAACACTGCAGACTTTTAGCTTTAATGAAGATGATTCTTGTTTAGTTCCTCTTAATTAAGAAACGCAACATATCTCTTAAGAGCAGTTTTATAAAGAAAAGTATTCAACAAGTATTTCAGTTTTACTCTAATACTTAACAATATATCAGTTTAGCAAACAATATGGCAAAACATGAAATTGTTTGTTTTGTTATGTTTTGTTTTCTCTACAAATAGTAAAGATTAAGAAAATTTTAGTCTTTTATTAGTTTGGTTTGTACTGTGGCATTATCAAATAAACACCATTTGGTTAAGTTTCATTGTTTACTACAAGGTAGTCAACCTTGGGCAAGTTTTGTGTCCATTAAGTGAAGACTTGTTGTTGATTTATGATATCGCTCACATGTATTGTTACAGAGTGTTGAAATGACTCTGCGGCGGAACCAGCTGGGACAGCTTGGATTCCACGTGATACACGAGGGTCTGGTTTCCGAGGTTGAGCCATATGGCTTCGCTTGGCAGGCAGGTCTGCGGCAGGGTAGCCGGCTGGTAGAGATTTGCAAAGTGGCCACGGTTACTCTGAGTCAGGATCAGATTGTGGATTTACTGAGGACCTCGGTGACTGTCAAAGTGGTAGTGATACCACCGTTAGGGGATGGACTGCCACGACGGTAAGAGACGTTGGTCGTGACCATGGAAACAAGGTCATATGTACTTCTATATTTCAAATTTGAAATCGTTCATCGTTAGTATATGTCTTTGGGGATCTAGGATGCTGTAAGAGAGTTCCTGTCACAATTGAGAGGGTATTAAAGGGACGTTGTCAGTGAGAAAAAGATCTTCATAAATCAGCCTCTGTGTTGAATTGAAATTGCAACCCCCTCAGTCACAACCTCATGTTCTGTTGATGTTCAAAACCCCAAAAAGATAAATGACAGCAATTTAAATCTATTTAAGTGGCACAGTCACTGGTCTTGATTTCATGATTTTCTTGCAGACGGCAGCGAGAATGAGCAATTTATAATGAAATCACAAAAACAACACATTTTTTGTGGTTTTATAGCTATGGTCAAAGCCTGTAACAGTAGTCCTCAAAATGTGTTTTTCAGCCGTAAAACCAACGATGTCTCTTTAAATACGCCATTGCTCATGTGGCGTGGTCGTAATTATCAGTATTGTTTAGAATGATTGGAAGAGGTGTGTCATTGTAATGTTAGTTCAGTTAAAAATATACTGCAGTAACTGTAAATGTACTGCAGTAAATGTAAATGTACTGCAGTAAATGTAAATGTACTGCAGTAAATGTAAATGTACTGCAGTAAATGTAAATGTACTGCAGTAAATGTAAAGCAATGGGACCACTGTGTTCTTCACAACCTGTTTGACTCGTGAAAATTGCCTTGATGAATTTGACTCGCTTGCTCCTAGTTTCAAGATTGATGGTACAAGTTTTGAGCTTTTGGGAGATTAGTCGTTTTTTAAATAAATTTGAACTTTTGGCACCAGTTCAGTGACCAACTCCATGGCTACAACTACAAACCTCTCATGATATTGACATGGACGTTCGAATATGGAGATGAATTTTGTACTTTCCATTGAGTATGAATTTTCTGTTGTGGAGAGCAAAGAACCTTGTTGCAGAAGACAGACGTCACTGGTGACCTCTCTTGATAAATTTGTAATTCTGTGTTACAGCGGTGCGGAAGATTCCTACTCTAGCTTGTCGTCATTAGCTACGTCTACCTCAACCGAAAACTACCAAAATGAGGAAGAACTGTTTGGCTCACGGCGTTCCCGTGACAACAGGTAGGTCATTTCATGACCACGTTTCCTCCTGGGGTGGGTCTTAATAAAAATCGTAATTTTTGTGCAAACGTGTGCATCTCTCAGGAGAGAACTGCTGGCTGCTGTCATTGGCAGCTGAACCTCTTGCCATGGCTTAGACCTTCACCTGTCCATAAATATTCTGACTAGTTTTTAGTTCTCAAAAAACTTCAGTTGAAACTATCAGTTCCAAATTGCCTAAGGTCTTATCTTGTTATTGCGGAATTGTCTCCATCTGAACCGTTAGCTGTAGACACACACATTGAGTTTGGCTAATTATAAATTATCAGTGGGTTATGTAACTAATTACACCCAGTACTCCATGACACGGCCTCAGTGCAATTATCTGGGACCATAAATAACCTGTGAAGCTCATAATAATTCTCATCAAGGGACCAAAATAATGTGTGAATTTTGAAAATGATCTTCGTCACGTGAACAAAATACTAAGGATGGCAAAAGCTAGGTAGTTAGCAAATTAAAAGTTGAGCATTTAATTGCCAGACTCGAGTTTAGTGACTAAGAAGGCGAAAATATTCAAATAAAACCAAATTTTTGCTGTTATATATGGCTAGTGTTCCCAATGACACTAACCGAAGTGAAGTTACTAGGGCACGAGTCGGGATCCCCCGTGTCGAGGCCTCATCAGACAAGCTTTTTAACTTTAAAAAGTGGAACGAGCAGGCTACTTCTATATCTCTGTCGTTGCTTGGCCAAATTAGTTTGATACACAACATATAGCGAAGATGTGAATGTGAAGTAGCTTGAAAGTTGTCAAATGTTTTTAAGAACAAGATTTGTAGTGAAAATGACCCGCCNAAGGTCATATGTACTTCTATATTTCAAATTTGAAATCGTTCCTCGTTAGTATATGTCTTTGGGGATCTAGGATGCTGTAAGAGAGTTCCTGTCACAATTGAGAGGGTATTAAAGGGACGTTGTCAGTGAGAAAAAGATCTTCATAAATCAGCCTCTGTGTGGAATCGAAATTGCAACCCCCTCAGTCACAACCTCATGTTCTGTTGATGTGCAAAACCCCAAAAAGATAAATGACAGCAATTTAAATGTATTTAAGTGGCACAGTCACTGGTCTTGATTTCACGATTTTCTGGCAGACGGCAGCGAGAATGGGCAATTTATAATGAAATCACAAAAACAACAGATTTTTTGTGGTTTTATAGCTATGGTCAAAGCCTGTAACAGTAGTCCTCAAAATGTGTTTTTCATCCGTAAAACCAACAATGTCTCTTTAAATACGCCATTGCTCATGTGGCGCGGTCGTACTTTTCAGTATGGTTTAGAATGATTGGAAGAGGTGTGTCATTGTAGTGTTTGTTCAGTTAAAAATATACTGCAGTAAATGTAAAGCAATGGGTCCATTGTGTTCTTCACAACCTGTTTGACTCGTGAAAATTGCCTTGATGAATTTGACTCGCTTGCTTCTAGTTTCAAGATTGATGGTACAAGTTTTGAGCTTTTGGGAGATTAGTCGTTTTTTAAATTAATTTGAACTTTTGGCACCAGTTCAGTGATCAACTCCATTGCTACACCTACAAACCTCTCACGATATTGACATGGATGTTCGAATATGGAGATGAATTTTGTACTTTCCATTGAGTATGAATTTTCTGTTGTGGAGAGCAAAGAACCTTGTTGCAGAAGACAGACGTCACTAGTGACCTCTATTGATGAATTTGTAATTCTGTGTTACAGCGGTGCGGAAGATTCCTACTCTAGCTTGTCATCATTGGCAACGTCTACCTCAACCGAAAACTACCAAAATGAGGAAGAACTGTTTGGCTCACGGCGTTCCCGTGACAACAGGTTGGTCATTATCATTTTCATTGTGTTAGTTGTGCCTGGATTATTCATTCTACAACTGAGACCTCAGGGTAACTGGCTTGTTAAACTGAGGCATTTATTCCCTTTGGTGCATATCTCTTAAAGGGGCATTTCATGACCACGTTTCCTCCATTTACATTAACTCCTGGGGTGGGTCTCAATAAAAATCGTAATTTTTGTGCAAACGTGTGCATCTGTCACGAGAGAACTGCTGCTGCTGTCATTGGCAGCTGAACCTCTTGCCATGGCTTAGACTTTCACCTGTCCATAAATATTATGACTAGTTTTTAGTTCTGAAAAAACTTCAGTTGAAACTATCAGTTCCAAATTGCCTAAGTTCTTATCTTGTTATTGTGAAATTGTCTCCATCTGAACTGTTAGCTGTAGACACACACTTTTGGCTTATTATAAATTATCAGTGGGTTATGTAACTAATTACACCCAGTACTCCATGACACGGCCTCAGTACAATTATCTGGGACCATAAATAACCTGTGAAGCTCGTAATAATTCTCATCAAGGGACCAAAATAATGTGTGAATTTTGAAAATGATCTTCGTCACGTGAACAAAATACTAAGGATGACAAAAGCTAGGTAGTTTGCAAATTAAAAGTTGAGCATTTAATTGCCAGACTCGAGTTTAGTGACTAAGAAGGCAAAAATATTCAAATAAAACCAAATTTTTGCTGTTATATATGGCTGGTGTTCCCTATGACAAAAAGCGTCACACTAACCGAAGTGAAGTTTCTAGGGCACGAGTCGGGATCCCCCGTGTCGAGGCCCCATCAGACAAGCTTTTTAACTTTAAAAAGTGGAACGAGCAGGCTACTTCTATATCTCTGTCGTTGCTTGGCCAAATTAGTTTGATACACAACATATAGCGAAGATGTGAATGTGAAGTAGCTTGAAAGTTGTCAAATGTTTTTAAGAACAAGATTTGTAGTGAAAATGACCCGCCACAAATCACTAAACCGTGTCCAGTTAGTATCGTCACGAGAAGTTGGGGAGCAACCCTGCATGGTGCGGGTTATGTGGGCTGACGAGGTACGTCGTTAGCGCAAAGCTCACCTATTTGCAGATTTCTTTTTCACATTAACAAGTCGTCAACAAATACAACTGCACTTTGTTTTGCATAGATTATGTTAAAATAGCATTATTTAGTTCCTGCTATGTGTTAGCATAGTTAAGAGCATGCAAATACATCTTGAAGGGGGCTCTACACAGTTTGCCAAGAAGTTGTAATAAAAGCAGTCATTGTTTACAACAATAACTTATAATACACTTTTTTATACTTAAAACAACAGATTATTTAATTAGATAAAAATGTTGATTTTGCACTTTTTAATTATCTTTATGCTAAATTAACTCATAACGTTATAATTGCAAATGAATTTTTATCATGGAAATGAACACTTGATCAGAAGAAAACTTATTGTGTAGAAGCCAAGACACTTAAATTTGAGCTGCTCAAAATCCAGAAAAACGCATTATTATTTCAACATATTAAGAAATTTAGTATTCTGGGAAATATAATGAAACCTATTGAAGCATTATTCTGATATTTCACTACGCCCCACGTAGTCGGCTCAGTTATGGGCATCCATACAACATGTTGGTATGTACTCGCTTTGACAACTCAGATCACCATTGTTTTATGGGAGATGTTCAAATACTAGATAGCGACTCTGATTGGTTGAGGAGAGGAGTGAAGGAAACAGTCCAATAGCGAATTGGAAAACCATCCCTTAACATACACAGTGGACTCTGTTTTAACACACTTTATGTCGAGACCAGGGTAGAGTTTTGCAGACACAAGAATCTTGCTATGGAAGCTAGCGTGATCTTCTGCTTTGCTTGTAATACGTGGCAATATCTCAGGAATTCTTGCGTTTTCACAAGATTCTCGCCTCTACGGAACGCGTGCATAGTCATGAGGCGTCTCCCAAGTCACTTGTCACGTGACCCCAGCTGTGACAAACCAGTTCCCCTCCTCGGTCAGTAGCTGACCTTGCAAGAGAACTGCAAAGTTGCGTTTTCAATAAAATTAACATAATTTCCATTATTAGTTATATTTACATCCTTAGCACATAGTCACACTAAATCACGTATTCACACTAAATCACGTATTCACTATAAATCAAGCGTTCACACTAAATCACGCGTTCACACTAAATCACGCGTTCACTCTAAATCACGCGTTCACACTAAAGCACGCGTTCACACTAAAGCACGCGTTCACACTAAAGCACGCGTTCACACTAAATCACGCGTTCACACTAAATCACGCGTTCAC
>NMRA01000096.1:764266-840147 GCA_002633005.1 Phoronis australis | reverse complement strand
TCACACTAAAGCACGTGTTCACACTAAAGCACGTGTTCACACTAAAGCACGTGTTCACACTAAAGCACGTGTTCACACTAAAGCACGTGTTCACACTAAAGCACGTGTTCACACTAAAGCACGTGTTCACACTAAAGCACGTGTTCACACTAAAGCATTTATTCACACTAAAGTCTGAACGAGAACAGATCACAACTGAGACATCAATGAATAATGCTTTGTTAAAAGTCTAATGTTATGATTTAATGATCATCTAGAAAACAGCTTTAAGCTTTTTTTCGTTTCATGTTGTAGGTTTCGTGTACTTTGTGAGTAAAGATTCAACATAGTTATCTATAATCATTGCCTCATTCTATTTTGAAGATCTTTAAACTAATTAGTGAAAAGTACTTGTTATTACTGAGATTTTGTGTTGGAGTTTGAATACCGGTAGGACAGTGAATAGTTCTGACAAACAACTCTTAGGCCACTCTCGTCTTGGCTACTGTTGTTTTCTTGAAAAAAGCATAAAGCAATTATGTCGGAAATCTGGAGAACACATGCTACAATAGATTCTTTTCTGGTGCATTTCCAATAATGTTTCACCGAGAAACAGTTGTCCTTATAGAGCTACTCAATCATGAAAGACCCTGTTAGAAAATTTTATTGTTAAACACAGGTATATCCACGATTTCAAGTCTGAGTTGATTCATTAATTGTTGGACATTTTATACACCTACTGAGCCTCATTCAAATGTCTGGTCCTGTCATCCAGCTTGGCCAATCTGTGTTGTACTGTTCTTGAAGCTCAGGTACTTGATTAGACGCTTTGGTAAGATATTCTATAACACAACTGATGATGAGGACAAATTGTCTTCACGAGATTAAACAGCCTATAGTTCATTTGGTGGACACTGATGTTCTGGTGCGTCGTAATAATAATACACTAGTCTTATTGACGAGGTACGTTTCCGTAAGTAATTTATGTCATCATTCACGTATTTAATTGTTAACCTAATTCGGAAGAACATGTTTGCTAGAGTTTAGGGAGGTAAATTTATTTCGATTTCTGTTCGGCTTGTTTATTCTGATGTATATTCCTGGGCCTCTATTTGAGCAAATGGTGAGGTATGCCTCGTGCTTGTACGTCTTGCTAGCGCTTTTTCTTGTTCCTTGTCCAGATATCATTGGTTGGCACTGTCAGTGTTGAAAGCTCATTAAAAAATGATCTGTTTGCAACGAGTGTTTGTGGAACGAGATAAAAGACGATTGCAATGTTTACATTTCATCGTGTCCTGATTGGCTGGAATTAGCAGCGTTTAAATATCGGAACTATCAGTTTTGTTTGCATTCTTTTGATCTTTACATATCAAAGCGAGTTAAGAAAACGAATCGGTTTTCTGCTGTGCCAAATGTCTCTGTTACAAATAGCAGTCAAATTTATATTATTTATTTTAAACAGGTTTAGTAACTGTAGTCATGTACTAATTATGAATATTTTGACTTGTTATTGAAAACTTGGTGAAAATCTTTCTTGTGTGAAGAACAAATATAAATAATGAACAAGTAATGATATTCAAGAAAGTTTGGTTATTTTTGACATTATTCATGCCTTAACTTGGCTCATTTTGAAAGATACAAATTTTTATTGGAATGATAATTTATTGCTGTCTATGTACACATAACCATTCTGATAAAGTACTAAGTATAAGAATAGATCATGCATTGCTTCTTCAATTGCAAAGTTTTGTCTAAGAATAGCAGAGTGGGTGGAACTCTTTTTAAGTGTGTACAATTTATAGTGATAAATTACTTTTGCAAGTGATTCATTTATGTATACACTTACTGACTAATACTATTACAAACGAACTGAACACATTATTTCATGAATTTCACATGTATTTCGTAAACCAGTGGGAAGATCCCTGCCTAATAATGGTTTGGAGGGTGCAACTGGACACCGCAAATCATGGCCAACGCAAAACCGGCGTAATTGGATTCTGCAAAACAATATCAAATGGCAAGGAAATCGTTACCGCTATCACTGACAAATACAAGTCAATACCATTAACATTACAAAGCCAGTCTACCCACTGAAGAAGTTTGAAAGAGCAGAGAATATCCACCCAAACTAGACATATCTGATCGAGGCGATTCCTGGGAGGGTAAATACCCACCCGAGCGTGTGGTACGCCCCCTATGAGAGAGTGGTGAATGAGTCTAAACATTCATTGTATGCATTGAATTTTAACTCAAGACTCGCCACAACTGACAAACTCTGTCTTGCTTACTGAAGAACAGTGGTTCAGCATTCACTTGATTCGTTCAACCAGTTGCAAGATGAAAAGAACTTGTGATTCACTAATTTAGTCATGTGTATGTTGCATTACTAGAAACACTTCTTTTGAAGCAGCTGCAAAAATTAGGTTTTCAACTCTGCCATGTCATTCACTTTACAATAAAATTGTACTAATTTCAAACACAGATAATTGCCAAAATTGCTCTTTTTCATTTTTTAGTGAATTCTAAAATTGTCCACAGTTATTCAAAATTTTGTATATTGATATCTGTCAGTGGTACAGCGCTTGAGCATGAAAAAGGGTTAATGTGGTCCTGCATATCATATTTTGTGGCGAATAAGATTTCACTTGTCGGCCATATAGCGTCCTAATTTGGTGAGATTTTGCCATAGGGTTTTTTGTTATTACATGGCCTTGGTCCGACCAGTAGCGTTGAAGACAGTTGCTAAGTAATTGTCCGAAGGAGGCTTGACACTGTGTGAGCCACCCACCAGGTCATTAAGCAGCGTTGTTCCGTGCTTTTGAGGAGTTTCCTGTGTGTTGTTCTAGCAATTACAGTGAAGGGAATGAATGTCAGTGCTGTGTATGGGCGTTGTTACCATGGGGTCGACATAGTTACTGGTTATTTACGGAAAGTACCCTATACCCTCTCTTAGTCGTAGCTGTCGCAGTGCTGGGTAAGGGTGTGTTTAGTTCATGTCTTACTTTTAAAACTTAGTAAAAAAGCCGTGGTGGTTTATGCTGTGACATGGTTGACTCCCTAAATAATTTTGGTCTGTACCAGAATAAGGTATACAGTTGCTGAGCTTTTGTATAGCATAAAAAATCATCTGTTAATTGGTCTATGGAGCAATAATGTTTAAACAGTGGAAAGTGATAAGTTGACTTGACAGGTGGTTGAGCATGCTTTTAGCTTGAATGCATCCTTAGGACCCAGTTGTCTTACATCTCATGTATCCATATAGACATTAATGTGTAATTGCAAAAATGCCTTTTTTTCGTTTTTCAAGGGTTTCTAACATTGTTGTGAATGCACACAAATTTTCAAAACTTTGTTTGATGGTAGCTGTGGTGCAAAAGTTGAACATGGAAAATTATTCAATTTGGTGTTACATGTCTTTCTTGGAAAAATGAGGAAAGAAATTTCACATGTCGGTCTTATTGTGTCCTAAATTGGCGAGATTTTACCATACGTAAGAGACGCGGTTACACTGGGCGCGTATTTGTAGATCTCTGTCTCTGGGTGTATTTCTCTGTCGCCAACCATGTTTGAAGTAGAATATGATATTCTTGCTTTAGTTTCTTTTTGCTTTAATGTATTTCAAAATCTACAATTTTTAATATGTCCTCGACAATGATTTGTCAACAACGTGTAAAACCGTTGGCTTGTTTGTGTATAGTTGCAAAAATCTTGCATTTCTTCTGTCTGTGACTGCGATCCCATTTTATTTCTATGCTGTTTCAGCTTGTCCATGTTCGAGGTCTGAGTATTTTGTATGTTCATCCAACCTTAATTTGATAACACTGGTACCAAAGCATTCAGGGTAGTAAAGGCAAACTAAAAATCGTGCAAAAATGTAACAAATACCATGGATTAGACACTTTAATTAGTGATTTAAAATACCAGCACACTGAATTTTGAAAAAATTCCATCTATATCAGTATTTCACTATGGTCACTAATTACAAGTTTATCTTATTCTTTTTTCTGTAACTGTTCCAGTCCGCCGTCCCGTGGGTCCAACTACAGGGAGTTAAACAGCCTTGAGCCACCAGCGGGTTACGCAATGCATGCGCGTCAAGCATCTGGTCACAGCTCCCAGGGCAGTCAGTCACCCCACCACCACCATCACCACGCCCCACCTCATGGATGGCAGAGGAGTATGCAGGTAATGATTTCAAGCATGATCCACAGTTTTCTGAGCTGTAAACTGAAGCTTCAGTAAAATTTGCTCAGTGTGGTACAAAGGCGTGTTATGATACCTACCAGTAAAGCAAAGGTTTATTTTTGTTGCGATGGGTGATGGAATGAAATTCTTCTTTTTGCCATATCGCGTTCTAAATTGGACGTTGTGTGCCACGCATGACCAAGTTAGGTACCCAATTTATTCATGGTAGCCGTTGTGTAATATATACATTACGATAATCTTAAGTTCTTGTCTGCATTTCAGTGGGATTGGCTGGTACTTAAGGTTATGTAGCGCCTTATCAACGAGCATACATTTAGCAAAAAATCTAGAAAAGTACAAATTTTAACTCTATATTCTGAAAGTAGAAAGGCTGCTGAATTTGATTTTTAACTTTTTGGTAATATGTTATTAATTTGGTCACCCGATTAATGTCTATTAGGAAAAAATAAAGGTACATTTATAGCAAAACAAGAGTATCAATAACATGATTGAGTTTTATTTGATATAATGTTCATGGTGAGATTTCTAAGACACTGTTACAATTTACTGAAATATTTTGTTTTATGTAACCTTAAATATCTTTTGTGGAAATCATAAAAATTCCTAATTTTTGATAGCCCCTTGTGCAACAGAGGAACGTTTTAAAAGCAACTTCTAACAGCGTTTTGGAGAATAGTACACATTCGAAAGTTTCACACAAATCCAATGTGTCATTTTTGAGATACCATGTTCAGTTGAAGCTTATTATCAATCTTCGCATGGGACCAGAGAGTTGCTCCGGACGAGCTTTTTGGGAAATTTGTGTGCTTTGACTGCGAATTTCTTGCGAACTCGGTGAAGCAGGACACCGTAAATGGTATTGCGAGAAAGAATAATTCCTCATGATTTGTTGAACCTCTGTTTTGTGTAAATTTATTGAGTTTTATGTTTGCTATGGACGGCTGAAGTGAAGCACCCGT
This sequence comes from Phoronis australis, assembly GCA_002633005.1. Lineage (NCBI taxonomy): Eukaryota > Metazoa > Phoronida > Phoronidae > Phoronis > Phoronis australis. The sequence continues at coordinate 835,000 of NMRA01000096.1, read as the reverse complement.
GGAATTTCTAATCCCGAGTGTCATACCTTGTAGTATTATATATAGTGTATTGGGGACGATCAGAAGCTGAGGATGCCTGTGCTTGCCACTTGACTTGGCTTTCCTCAATTCCAATCTACTGCCTGCTGGTTTATGAACCTTGACCCTTGGTAATTGCCAATTACTTGCACACCATCCAAGAATTAACACCTTTCAATGTAGATAGTAGGTGTAAACAAGATAGCCAAGTCAACAGGATAACATCAGTTGGCTGTCCTCTGATGAATCCTTTCATGGAGCAGACAATTTGGTAATGGGAAAGGTACGCATACAATATTTTCCTGGCATTTGATTGGCTGTTCTGATCATTTTGCACTGACACCTGTTGGCTAACATATTAATTTAGGCTAAATTTTTTCCAACTTTTAAATTAAAATTATTACTAAACATGCAAGTGTATTCTTGGGAACTTTTTTGAAATTGACTTTTGAACATCTGTAGATGGGTTTAATGCAAAGTTCCCGTTGCCCCCCAAAAGTAGCCACGGATGTGAAAGATAGGAGAGCTGGGACTTGGCCTGGTATCAAAGTAAGCCTGCATTGCATTGAACAATGTTCATGGTATCAAATCAAACCTGGCAATTAATAGTTCAATTATTATGACGCCTTTAATCAGTGTCTGGCATTGTTATATGAGCTGCAGCTGTTAATTTCTTTTCGGTTGTTACTTTTTGATGCACGTAGCTATTAGCAAATGACTGTTAAAACACTTATCTGCCATTTGAATTTTTTGCATCATTCTCAGGTCTGTGGCTCTTAGAAACATACTGTGAAAAACCAGTCATGTTCGATTTTGCTGTTTTGGAGAAATTGAAGTTATAATTGTGATTTGCAGTTCTGTTAGTTATGAATTGGATGGTAATGACAATGTGGCTACTGTTCAACTCTTGTGACATTGGTCACTTCAGTTAGTAAGCATGCCCAATCCATGTGTCTTTTTCCCCATTATAAAAACTTCGGCCTTATGAAACTCCATCGCAACTCCCCATACCTTTCCCACTGACTCCTCTCTGGTAGTGACATTGGAGATGCCACTAGTTCTAGCGACTGAACACCAGGTGGTGTCGTTGATTTGCATTTTCGATTGAATACGTGCGTTGCATGTGGCGACCCATGGAAGTGGACTTGACCTTTCCCACTTAAGTAGGGTTGCACAACTCAGCAATTTAATTCACCTACTTTGATAAGGGTTGCAATGTCTGTGAGCGCTTTCCCACTGACCGAAACTCCGCAAAATAGTGGAGTTGTAGTGTAGGTGGGAAAGTGACATTAACGAAGACTATTATGAATTTTACTGATTCATAACTTTCATTACACCTCTATCATGTCCTTCTTCCATCAGTTTACCAACAGTGATGCAGACAGCTATGACAAAAACATGGCGCACAACACTGGCACTGGGAGTAGTGGTTACCATAGCGACTCTGGCGGCGCATTCAATTCTCACGGTGCTTTAAGCAAGCCCTCTTCTGGTACGATCGAGTTCTTATCCTTCATAAATAAAGTTAACTTAAAATGAATTAGTATCGAGGTGATGATTTTTGCCTAGGTCTGGTTAAATCAGTTATAATAGTGTTAACTTGCGATGAACAGTTGTATCAGTTATAATAGTGTTAACTTGCGATGAGCAGTTGGTGCTTGGTGATTTGTAGAGCATTTAACAGATTAAGTGTCAGTAATGCTAAAGTTTATTTCAAATTGTTTATTTTGGAAAGGTGTACGTTTTGTTCATGTGGTCGCGTGTCTTTAAACAATCCAATTCGATTGTGTTATTACAGGGAGTGCGTTCAACCCCGTGCCCCAGAGATCTCAACCCCCTGGTCTCCCACCCAGGCCTGAGTATGGTCTATACAGATCCACTGATGCTATATCTACAGGTAGGGCATGTGCAAACGCTGCTGTTGTTATATCTATGGATAGGTCATGTACAGAATCTGTTGTCTAATCTGTAAGGCTGCATTATGGGGCAGACCTTACTGTTGTTTGTACAGATCCAATGTTGCTGTATATATGAATAGATACACCCATGTTGTTCTATGGTCAATAGTGGTGCAATATGGACAAGAAAACCTGGAAAACTTGGAAAATGGCGCAACGCTCCTCCCTTACTCCATAAATCTATACATTCGATTGCATGTCATCAACCATTTATCATATTTTAAAATTTTGTACCTCTTCTTTTCAGATGCATATGTTACTCATGGAAAATAGCATAATTGGTTTTGGTCTGTTTCTTATTGAAAATTGATATGTTTTTCAAAAGGGTAGCCTGATTATAGTCAAAGTAGTTTGGGGGTAGTTTTTTCCTTAAAACAGATAGGCAGGTGCAAGTGTCAAAATGAGTCAGGTGAAGACCTGCTCAAATTATAATATTTTTGGCCAAATATCCTGGAAATATCATGCAAAATGCGTGGAAAATGAAAAACAAAATGTGGGTGGAACCTGTCAACAAGTGTGTCATGCCATTCTCTTGTTGCCTCCCCTTAAATCACGAGTCAACTCTTTTGTGCAGGAAGTGGTTCTCAGTCTGCGGTCACCAACACTCCCAGCAAACGCCACCAGTCCCCGCGGGGTAAGCCTTCTCATGCTGCAGCCAGGGGTCGCCATCACAGAGATGGATCGTCACCAGCGAGTAGCCGTAGCAGTAGTCCCAGGTCATCTGTAAGGTAAGAGGTACAACCATATGCTAATAAAAAAATTGATTGAAAGTTGCCCTGTGAGAACTGTTAGTCCAATGCAGGTGGCTCCCTTGCAGGTCCTGGTAGCAGTTTATACTGCTCAGTTGTGTGCGCCATTGCTCACTGACCAAAGCCCCACGTGTGATGAGCTTAGTATAGTTCTACTGAAGGATTAAGGTAGATTATTGCCAAGTTGATGTTGGGGTCATTAATGGGGCAGGTTTGTTTATCTCATGTACAGAGAAGATCTTTTCACGCTTTCTAGAATGGATAGACTTTGATGTGGTAGAATGTGCCACCCTCGATCGTGTGCTAACATACTGTAAATATGTATCTGCACGACTTATGTAGGATTATTGGTGTATGCTGGTGTGAGTTGGACATTCATTACCACATGAGAGACTCCATTCATTGCTTTAGGTTTTAAGGGTTGCCTTAGCCATCGCTGCTGAAGCTTTCGTCGAGTGACATTTTGCCTGTTAACTATGTAAGATGGTCTCATTGATGTAAAGTTTGTTAACATGGTACTGACTTGTGAAACGTGGACAGATTTAGGCTCTTGTTTCTGACATTTTATTTTCCATTTCAGGGCATCCACTGAGTCGTTGAGTAATCGTCTGCGACCAGGCGTGTCCAACTTCTCCAAAGGTACTACTAAGCCTCTCTCCAGTTTCCAGGAGGATCTCATGAGACTGATTGACCCCGATGTCTCAGAGGCTGAACTCAGAGACAGGGTAAGTGGTCACAGATTGCCCGCTGCGCATGCCGTCGTGGCTGTTTCTTGTTGTACAACTCTACTTGACGCGCAAAAAGACAACAGAATCGTCTTATCTTGACCACGTATGCGGATGATCATTGTGCAAAAAAGGCATTGAAGAACCTTTCTTTAGCGAGTAATAATTTGTAAGTTATTACAGTTGAGTGGATCCAAAGGATGTCAAGCACTTAGATTTTTTATTATTTACCGAGTTAATCCTGCAAAATCAGTTTTGATCTTTCAGTGAATAGTAAAACTGGAAGTTATTATACGGTTGTGGATCCTGTCAAATGCGTAAAATTAATGTCTTGTTTACTGAGTCAATACTGAGGTATCAGTTTTCAGCATGTAATAAAATGAAAAGTTATTCTGGTGGGGGAGATCTTACGGTTATCAAATGTCTAAATTCTGTAATATTTACCGAGTTCATGATGAGGCTGCAGTTATCAGCTGTAACTTTATTTCTGCAATGTACCGTCCGTGACACAGGGGAGATAATCACTTGTAAGATGTCATGTATTTTAATGATCCAAATTAATATTTACGTATTTACGTACGGATCATCATGGGATGAGCCCTTAGTTCCAAGCGGGTCAAGGCAAAGTTGCAAACTTCATCGTCAAGTGAACTGAGTTAGGAGATGTGGATTTTTCTGTTGGTTCAGGAATGCCAATACACTATATTAAACATTAAAACAAAGGAGTCCACACAAAAACATGGACTGTAGCAATGGTTGTTGAAGTTGGTGCTGCGTTGGGTTGTGTATTTAAGTGTATTTACATTCAAAAAGATATGTTCTGAATGTCTTATTTCTTGGTACAGTCTAGTCAACATTCCACTCCAACACGGCCACGCCTACAGAGGACCTTATCTGAAGAGAGTATCCGTGACATTGGAATTCATAGGCGATTGCCATTGGACCCTCAGTTTGGTAACGACGTGATCTTCACCACGGCTAAGCCAGTCAGAGTTCGACAATATGATGGAGAGAAAAGTTTAAGGTAAGCGCTCGTTTTTGGGAAACTTTTACGAAACACTGGCGCGGGTTCTCATTGTACTGGTTACCCTTGTTGCTCTGTAAAACTTGTAGATGGGATGCCATGGATGCGATCCTTGTGATTCGAGTTGCGAGCCACTTGAAATATAACAATAATTTCAGGAATTTAGAGAATAAGATAATACATTGTTTCACTGGGCAGTGAATTTTGCGGCTGACTGTACCTTTGCATTACAAAAACCTGCTTGGTTTCTACTCCTGACAATAGCAGTTTCTAAATTGAGGCTAGTCCAGATATCCATCTGCGCTCTGTTGTTCGTTATTACGATACACAGGCCAATTACCTAGCGTCATGACTTGCAGGCCAATTATCTTGCATCATGACTCGCTGGCCAATTGCTTTGCATCAGGACCTACAAGTCAATTATCTACCGCCATGAAACAGCCCTAGTTTCTAATGTTTTAGCAGTCAGAGTCTTGTATATAGTCGAGTGGATTGTGCAGTGAACACAGCTTTGTAGAGTCGTCGATTCAGTTTGTTGTTGCTGCTGCTGCAGTCATTTAGTGTGCGTTCAAGCCAAGCCCTTCACCTGCGTTGCTCCAGTTGACTAAATGAACAAGTACCAGTCATAGGTGGGAATGAACTTGTGATGGACCCGCTTCCTGTCCAAGTGGAGTTGAAAGACTCATGGCTCATACTACTACTAAAACTGGATTTAGGAGCTTACTTGATCAGGGACTTACTTTTTTATTACCTTTGTTTTGGCAGGGAATGAAAGGTGATTTGTGCGAAGTTGGCATTGCTTAAGAGTTGAGTGTCTGTTCAAGTTCTTTGTAATGTACCTCAGATACACGATAAGATTTAGAAGTGACATTTTGATGGCAGTGTTAGTCATGGTGCTATGGGATACTAGCTATTTTGTCACGGAGGCAGTGGTTGGTTTTATTGTCCCATTGCCACTAAAGGTGTCACTCTGTGTGATCACACTTTATCGGGGCCTGGGAAATAGCATCCTGACTTTTTCGCAGTATTTCTCTATCGCTAGATCATGCATCTCTATTTACTACATTATCATTATTATTATTATTATATGATATATTCGCATAAACAGGTTTCTGGCCCACATTACAATTTTTTTTTAAAATTTACAGTGGACACAAAGTCTACAATTAACTAATCCTCTAATTGTGTAAATCAGCTATTTAAGAATAGTTTTCGCCTAGTTTCTGTGTTCACAAAAACCTGGTTACGTGATCGTCTTAAAATTTTGGTGTTTTAATCCGCAGTAGTCTTCTAAGTTTCAAATGTCTGACGTGAAGTTCATTGAATAAGTATTGTTGCCTAAGATTCTTAAAGTATTGAGGGCATTTTAACATTAACCAGTATCGTATTATTCTAAGGAGCAGACTTCCCAGTTCCCCTCCAGCACATTTGGTGAGACCAAATTTGACAGTTTTCCTTCATGAAAACCCCTACACCTCTGTGCTATCAACTATAATTGGTAATATTGTAGCAAAAAGCAACTTTCAGCCATGCAGTCACTGGGATATCAATAGACTTCAATTAGCACAAAGATTGTTTTTGACTCTTGGTATGTTAAGATTTTCTGTGCCTTAGCAAACTTCTGTTGCGCAAAATGTTATTCTAAGGTTTTGTATCATACAGTAGTTTTAATTCTTTTGCTACCAAAAGCCCAGTTTTCATAGTGACATAAAATACCACTGTTTCGAAAGAACATGTTTTTGTTTTTTGATATCAGTTACAGGATTCATTTCAGAAAAATGTGTCTACAGGTCAATTCACCCACAGGACCTCAAATTTATGGGCCAATTTTGAAGATAATGGGCCAATTTTGAAGACCAATTGGTCAATTTTGAAGACTCTTGGGACATCATTTTGTGTCTGCCGTCCATACATTCACAGTTCTCTTGCTTTGTTTACATATGTTAGCTTTGATTTGCTTGTGTTTAATTCCTTCTAGTAGTTAATAGAAAGCTACATGTCTGCTATTTATATTAGGGATTAGTGATTGATTTAGACGGAAACGGCAATCATGCGTCTCCACAGTTTGAATGTTTATTTTCAGTGTGTTAGACCCCCTGTGGCTTACATTGAGTTTGTTGTTTTGGTTATTTGTTTTGATCGGGTGTTATTCAATAGGAGGTACATAGTTATTCCTGCCAGGAGACCAACATAGGGCCTGATTGCCGACACAATTTTAATATGCCAGGTGACCCAAGGTGATGAAATGTTTTGCACCAATGACACATGGCGCGGCCTTAAAAACATCCCTACAGATGAAGATCTATTTCCCACAATAGAACTATCTATCTCTTTGTACCAATTATACTAAGTCATCTGGGAACATCAACGCATACATATTTAATAGTCCAACATTAACACACAGTCTGCTGTTCATCTTCAATTCTTTTTCCAAGTCATTTACTAACAGAGAGAACAAAAAAATTGGGAGTTGTCATCCTTGTCTAACTCGTACAATTAAAAATGTCGGTTACTCAACCCATATCTCTTATCAAGACACATGCTTTTACGTCTTCTTACTACTTTTCAAAATGTTTTACATTTTTCCTTGGACGTTGTAATTAATTTGTTTGTATTTTGTGTCTTCTCTCCAAAAAAAACTATCAAATACCTTAGAAAATCAACAAACGGACAATATTATTCTGCTTGGCAGTTAGGTAATTGCATAACACATGAGGGAAAAAACTGCCCGTTTCCTGCAAGAGTATTATGTCGATAATTATCTAGGTTGTGCTTATTCCCAGACTTAGTAATGGGAATAATTATCCACAGATTACACTAAGAGGGGCAGCCACCACTTTTCAAAATCTTACCATTCTGTGTCCACCATCAGTGTGACAAATGTTGGTGTTGCATACTTGATAAGTTCCAGCGACATTCCTTCACTGCTGCTTTACAAAACTGGTGGTGGTACATTTATGAAGACTAAATAAAACTCAGTCAATCATCCAGCACTGATGAGGTTGGAGTACCAGTTAGCACTGTTGAGTTTTTAAAATTGTTGTTCGAAGATGATTCGCTATGTCACACAAAACAACTTCATGTCAAGAAATTGAAACTGTTTGACCTGCAAAAGATTTATTTGTCGAGGGAATATTTTTACTTCATTTTTTGGTTTCTCTTTGAACCAGCTGTAAAGCTCGCCCTGTGGTGCACTTAATTGGAAAATTAGCTGTCTTCATTGAGACAATGCTCTTACTTTTGTTTATTATAAATAATTTGGTTATTCTTTGAAACGGCATTACCATAAGTTTGAGTCGACTTCTGCTTGATACAGCTTTTGGGCGGATTTTTGATGTCCAGCATTAGTGCACAAATTGATTCATTTTTCTCGTCACATGAGCTGTGAGTGGTTGTGACTTTAAAAGTCACATAATAAGTAGGCGGGCTTGTACAGACATCACCGTGAGTGGGCGGGGCTGTAGCAAACCTCCCGTTGAGTGTGCTTGATTGTCACATGGTGCCTGGCAACCAGTTGTAGGTCAAGTTGATCAGCACAGAGGTGGTTGTTCAGGTGCTAACGTTTTACATTTACATGTAGTTCTGTTGGTTTGGAAGTTTTGCCACATTGCTTTAGTTGTAATTTAAATAGTATTGCTGGGTGTCCCTATGCCAACTTGTCGTAGGCCTTCAAAGAAACCGTAATTGACATATCTATGGAAACTTACCAGTAAGAAATTAGTAAATGACCTGCAAACAAATTTAGTGAGCAAAAAGCTAATCTTTGCCCTTGTGTTATATATGCGGTGTTAGTCCACAATGCTAAGCTATACTGAAGAACATGAAGCAGCAAGTGCCGCTTTAAATAAGGTCTTTGATTACTAAAGCACCTTTTAATATCGGGGAAAGTCCTTATTGACAGAATAATGATTGTTAGTTGATGAATGTTACTGTTCTTGTCAGAAAAATTTGTAAGAATGATAACTAAGTATCACTTAAAAGCTCATTTTGTGCCATCTTTTAAACCCGTTTTATTCATTTTCGAAGTCTTTGAGTGCTTGACACAGCCAAAAATCTGTGCTCGAAAAGTACGAGTGACTGTATATTTCCACTCATATTTTCAGATTTGGCCGTGTAAAAAGTGATTACAAAAAACATAAGAACTCTGCACGGTGCTCATGCTAGTGATCCAATTGTTAACTTTTATTTCTGCCTTTTTTAGTGTTTTTCGTTCGCATTTTCGAGTCCACGTGAGTTCGGTTGTCACCAGTGGCAGTTGTCGCTGGGGACATCGTGTTGTTACCCTCTTCTGCAGTGTATTGAGAATGGTTGAGTTGTTGGCACTTTACAGGTCTAAAGTCTGCTACAGCATCTCATACTACGCCACAAAATTTATTTTTCAAAAGAAACCTTCTTTTCTTGCAATTGTAAGAGCCAAATCTTGGCCTTGTTCTCATCCAAAACCGAAGTAACAGGTGCTCTACACATGACATTTTGTGGCTGACCTGTTTATTTATATATGGCACATATTCAGTGCCAATCAAGCAAGTGTTGGGATCATATGACATTTTTATGCGTCCTCATATTTATATGTGGACGCATTATGCTGTCATCTCCGTCCATCCGGCCATCCGTTGTACAGTGTCCGCTGCTCTATCTCCAAAACCGCTTGACGTATTTTCATGAAGTTTGGCATGTGTATTGCTTTCATGGATGGGATGGCTTGTGCGAACTTTCAGACGGATTCGACTACCAGTGTGTCCCCTAGTGGCAATTTTAGTTTTTTACGTTTACCTCTATCTTCAAAAGTCCTCAACGTGTTTTCATAAAATTTGGTATATAGGCACCTATTAGTGAGATGATGCTTTCCTCCCGTTTTCGGATGGATTCAACGTAGTTTGCGCCACCTAGTGGCCATTTTTACGCTTTATCGTCCACCCCTCTATCAAGCAAAATGCTCTAAGGATGATTGTGAAAATTGGCATGTATGTTCTCAGTATGAAGAGGACGGCTGACGATGATTTTCGGACAACTTCCGACTACTGTGGCGCCTGCTAGTGACAGTTTTGTTCAATTTGCGCCTTGGGCTGTATCTCCTAAACGGTTTGTAGGATCTTTACTAAAATTAGCAAGTATATTGATATGATGTTGACAATGGACGACGACGACTTTTAGACAGGTGTGACTACTGGTGTGCCCCCTAGTGGCAATTTTGGTTTTTAACGTTCGCCTCTGTATCTTCAAAGACCCTCCATATGCTTTCATAAAATTTGGCATATAGACATCTATTAGTAAGATGACGCTATCCATCCGTTTTCAGGTGGATTTGACGTAGTTTGCGCCACCTAGGGGCCATTTCTACTGTTTTCAAGTGCATTTTGGCATCTACCCCTCTATCAACCAAACCACTCTTAGGATGATTGTGAAAAATGGAGGATGGCTGACGATGATTTTCCGACCACTTTGACTACTTTGGCACCTCCTAGTGGCAGTTTTGTTTTTGTGCCTATGGCTGTATCTCCTAAACCGTTTGCAGGATCTTTACTAAACTAATCAAGTTCATTATGATATTGACAACGGACGACGAGGACTTTCAAGTGGATATGACTATCGGTGTGCCCTCTAGTGGCAATTTTAGAGTTTTACATTACCTCTGAATCTTCAAAGATCTTCAACGGATTTTCATAAAATTTTGAATATTGACATCTATTGGTGAGATGACACTATCCTCCTGTTTTCAGATGGAATCAAGGTATTTTGTGCCACCTAGTGGCCATTTTTTTCTGTTTTCGAATCTGTTTTTAGCATCCACTCCTCCATCAACCAAACTATTCTAAGGATGGTTTTGAAAATTGGTATATATGTTCTCAGTGTTAAGAGGACAGTTGACAATGATGACTTTGACTACTTTGGCGTCTCGTAGTGGTAGTTTTGTTTTGTTTTGCGCCCATAGCTGATCATATAAAGTCACTACAGAATCTTTATTAAATTTAGTAAGTGTATTTATAAGAAGCTAACAACAGACAACAACAACTTTCAGGTGGATGCAACGAACGCTGTGCCCCCTAGTGGCAATTTCATTTTGTTCTGTTTTCCTTTGTTTTTCTGAAGTTCCTTGACAGATTTTTATGCAATTTGATGAATAGCTTTCTATTAATGAAGCAATGACATGTTCCCATTTTCGAATGGATTGGACGTTTTTGCTCCATCTAGTGGCCATTTTTATAATACAAATAAACGACCGTTAAAGCACACATTTGCGTTGCATTCATTGGCACATTTCAACGCTCGGCGTTGCTCTTACATTGCATTGCTGACCTATTCTTTCCATTATGGCATATACTCAGTGCTATAGGAAAAAACTCGCAATCATCCAATAATGGAATTTTTGCACAAAGTCGAACTATTTTGAGGTTTCTTATTTCGTGCAAAACTAGTTATTGAATAGTAACGTATGCAACACTAGACAAGATTTTTTGCTTGTGAAATTTGCACTGTGTCAGTCTCAGACATCAATACGTCGTTAATATGCTTCTGTTTTTTATGTGTTTCTTTTACTCATCATTGATCAACCCCTGAGTTTTGTAAAAAGAAATGAATTTTGGATGAAAATAGTTGTTAAAATTTCTCTCTCACTATTTTGCTCGGAGTAGTAATACTAACTGTTAATGCTCAAAGTTTTTTAAAATGTTTAATTAGAAGACAGATGTACCGAACATCAAAGTAAGATTTTCTAACAGGTTATTTTTGTTGGAAAACCTTGATTAATTAATTTACTGGGAAATGCGAGAGATTATGACTACATGGATACAACGCATTGGGAATATGATTTACACAATTTATTCAAATTTGGGCTTCCTAAGTCATTCATTGTACCTGCATATCCGCTTTCAGCGCACAGTGCACGGTCAACTTTGCTCATTCAAATAGCTTGTACTATTTATGTGCCCACATGTTATATGTGGTTGTATATTGGTGTCGTCTGTGTATGTCTGCTGCCCACAGCTGTATCTCTTAAACCCCTCGGAAGATCTTGATGATGTACCTATGGAGCTGACGACAGATGACAATGAATGATCCGGCTACTTGTGTGCCCCTTAGTGGCAATTATAGTTTTTTGCATTGATCAAATAAATGTATCTTCAAAGGTCCGCAACGAATTAGTGGCCATTTTTACAGTGTTTGAGCTTTTGCGTCTGCCCCTCTATCAACCAAACCGCTTTGAGGATGATTGTGAAAATTGTCATGTATGTTTTTACTGTGAAGAGGGCAGCTGACGATTTTCGGATGACTTTGACTAATGTGGTGCCTCCCAGTGCTAATTTTGTTTGATTTTACGTCCATGGCTATATCTCGTAAACACTCTACAGGTTATTTTTTAAATTTAGCAAGTGTATTTATATGAAGTTGATAAAGGATGTGGACGACTTTGGAACGGATCGGATTATCGCTGTGCCCCCTAGTGGCAATTTTAATTTTTTACATTTAGCTGTTACCTTAAAAGATCCTCAACGGATTTTCATATAATTTGGCGTCCATGGCATATTTTGCGCCCATAGCTGTATCCCCCAAACCCACTGCAGGAGCTTTATTGAATTTAACAAGAGTAATTAGTTGAAGTTGACAACGAAGACAACGACTTTCAGACATATCTATGGATGATTGTGAAAATTGGCATATATGCTCCTTGTGTGAAGAAGACTGTTGATGCATAGGCGGATTTAGGGGGGGGGGGCCANATCGCTGTGCCCCCTAGTGGCAATTTTAATTTTTTACATTTAGCTGTTACCTTAAAAGATCCTCAACGGATTTTCATATAATTTGGCGTCCATGGCATATTTTGCGCCCATAGCTGTATCTCCCAAACCCACTGCAGGAGCTTTATTGAATTTAACAAGAGTAATTAGTTGAAGTTGACAACGGAAGACAACGACTTTCAGACATATCTATGGATGATTGTGAAAATTGGCATATATGCTCCTTGTGTGAAGAAGACGGTTGATGATGATTTTCTGATGACTTCGACTACTGTGGTGCTGCCTAGTGGCAGTTTTGATTTTCTGCTTTCATAGCTGTATCTCCTAAACCCACTGTAGGGTCTGTGTTAAATTTAGCAAGTGTATAAGTTGACAACGGACGACGACTTTCAGACGGATCCAACGAACTCTCGGCCCCCGAGTGAAAATTACATTTTTTCTGTTTCTCTGAAGTACCCTGACGGCTTTTTATGAAATTAAGTAAATAGCTTTCTGTTAAAGAAATGATGACATGTTGCCGTTTTCTTGCGCCATCTATAACCATTTTTAGGATACGAATAAACACCCCTGGAAGCACATTGTTTGCGGTGCATGCATTGGCGCATTTCAACGTGCCGAGTTGCTCTTGTAAAAACAACTAGTCAACGTAGTATCAGTTGTTCAGCTTCCAGTATGCAGTCACCAGTCACCTCCATCCAAGTAAAACATTCTGGACCTGTATTCTAGTCACTTTGATATGTGGGGGTGCTGTTTTACATCCCTGGAGGGACAATTTGAGTGTTTTTAATATAACAATGTAACTGGACTGGGTGGACCTTCAGCTTTTGATAATAGACAAGTTGCACCAAAAATACTTTGTGGCCATTGAGTTCTACACTATAGGTACCATCAAACAATGTTTTGTGATTTTGTGGGCAATCATGGCAGAAACCTTTTGGAGAGGAAAAAAGTGCAATGAAATTGTGGAAATTGTTTTGGTCCGAAATTAGTGAGATGTCGCTCAAGGTATCGTTATGTTTGATGGGATTTCTATTGGTAATAATAAACTTGTTGAACCCCATTGTACCTCATAACATTTCTGATGGTTATGCATTTGACGATTTAGGGGCTCATCGTGTGTTTTTGTTTAGGAGTCCTTCTAAGGAGCATCCGCGACGCAAGACCACCGAAGTTGCAATGCCGCTACCCGACCCCTGTGCTGACATGGACTGGACAAACCTTGTGGAAACGGCGAAGAAGGCATTTGAGGGTAAGAGGCAGCTGAGCACTTGTACCATTGTCTGGTAAATTTGTCGAGTGATGAAACCTGCGTTACTGTAGCTCTATCGCATCATGCTCACCATTTTAATGTTTTTGTCAAGAATTTTTGTTTGTGTTCCTAACTGCCTTGTCTAGAATTGCAGCTACCAACATGTATGCAGCAATTTCCCTGCATCAATAATGCATGCATATCTTAGAAACCAGACAGTGTGAAAAAGGTACTGCTAAATTTTATTCTAGTCACATTCTGTTTTCTAAAAATATTCACCATCGGTTGAGGATATCTAATTTTAGTTTGCTGAATTAATAGTCTACACGCAGTTCACTGGAGCTAGCCATCAATTTCCATACCTTTGTTTATACTATGACGTCTGCCTCTTCATAAAACAGCCTCAGAACAATAATTGCGTATTAATTTAATTGGCTAGAAACCCCAGACTGATCACTCATGAATGACGCAAACAGCACATATTTTTAGCCCATCATCAATAACAGTTTGATAGGTTCTTCTGAACTTCATCCTTACAAATAATTTTCTGTTAAGTCTTGGGATCAAGCCAGATACAATAGGTATGCAAATATTTAGTTTTAATTAACTCTTCTAGGATCGTATTTGCAATTAAATTACCGTGTTTGACTTCGTCATGCTTCATTGGCTTGGTTTAGTGTGTTTAAGTTTTTACACAATTTTTACAATAGGTGTTTCTTTTAAGATGCCGTGCTGTGTTGCCATGACGTCACTCATCCATTAAACAGTGATTAGTTAAAATTAACCTGAAATCTCGTCAGAATCGGTTGAGTGATTACAGTATACTGATTCAGGAGCCGTTAGCAACAATGGTTTACACTGGTTAAGCGTTGAGGCTGCTGAATTATGTTAGCTCTATTAGGTATGCTGGTTCAGCTCTTTGGTAAGTTAATGTTGTGGCCTCGGTTACAGGATTGATTTGTTTATTTGATTTGATTTGCCACTAGTGCAGTACATGTGTTTCATAAGGACTTTGTCGTAGCGAGGACACGGTATAGACTGTGAGGCTGCAAGGACAAAACACAGGTTTGGCACAGAATTGTTTCTTGTAAAGTGTAAAACAAAATATCGGCTTCTTAATTTGCCTGTCGAGATTTTGGTAATTTGTCTGTGCACTGTGTTATCTTGGTAATTTAGCAGCAAAAGAGATGCAATTATTTAGACGTTTCTTCTTGAAGACCGATCAAGGCTATTATGTATCCAGCAGGTTGAATTTCCTTCAAAATTTTTTTTTTTGATTTTTGTTTTAAAATGTTACTAGACACAGCTTGAGCTTGAACTATCTCACATTTTTCGAGTTGACTTATAGTTACAACCAATACAGGGTGTCCCGCAAAAATGTACTCAAACTTCAGTACAATGCCGAGAGTTCAAATATAGTTCCCGTGGATCAGACCTTTCCCCGGGCCGACTGTATTGTTACACCTTGATGTGAAAGTGGACGCGTGAGTCGCCGCGTGCTTTGTACGCTCTGGAATGGCAAACAAATATTTCCGTTTTGGGGAACAAAAATTTGGAAACTGACAAATGTGTGAGAAGTGCAATGCGCCATTAATCTTTCTCCTAAAGATCATTAACAATACATTTGTTATGGCTTAAAAGCTTAATTCCTTTTTTGATCACCTTTTTATGAATTTAAGCCAGTAATCTAGCTCCTATGTCAGTAAACAACGCAGTTATTCTCATTCAAAGTATGGGTATGTTGTAGGACTCCCAAGTGTTACACCTTTGTATTGATGATTCCTTGTCACTGCCCCTGGGAGGGGGCGTAATGGCACTGCCCCTGGGAGGGGGCGTAATGGCACTGTGGCTCACTTTAAATTTCAAAAATCCATCCCACAGTCGAGACTCGTTTCAGATTTGACTAATGGGGCGCCCCCTTGTGGCAATTTGGTTTCCTCCGTCTACTGATGGATCTTCATAAATTTAAAATTTGGAAAATATGTCTATGTTGAGGATTACACAGCTCTTGATTAATTTGCGATGGGTGAAGTTAACGCTGTGGTGTTCCCTAGTTGTGATTTATTTTGACACAGCTCCCTCTGTGTGTATCACATCATCTAAAAGATAGTTATGAAATTCAAGTCTGTTTCTGTTAGGGGATTGGACATCGCCCATGAGTGTTCAGACAAATTTGCTGTCTCCATAGTGGCAATTTTAGTTTTTTGGCGTCCATCTCTTTCTGCCCAACCACTTAATAAGTGATCTTGTTAGAGAAATTTAGAACTAATGTAAAGTTTCAATTAGCGATGAAACAGCAGCCCCTTAATTTTCTTACAAATGGCACCAATGCTGCGCTTTGTAGTGGCAGTTATGATTATTTGATGAACACCTTGGTATCTACCAAATTGTTTGATCGATGTTCGTGGAATTAAATTTTGGACAACTTCCTTTTGGGGCCCTTGGGGCTATTTTCAGTTAACAAGCATTTCTCCCGTCAAGTGGGAATGTCTAAGTTAAAGGTCATTTTGCATATCTGTGCTGTGTGCAACACTGTCTGTGTATTTTTCCATTTGAGGTCAGGTGATATTTGCAAGTAGCCCTCATCTATGCCCAAGCAGGTTGGTTTAACAAAGCCCCCTATGATATTGTGTATGTAAGTGTGTACTGCAATGTTTTCTCATATTAGTCTGTTCATGGTATGACTTTATTATGAACCTATGAGCTGGTCAACCATCTAGTGAGGACGTTTTAGAAATTTGCTATTGTCATGCATATCAATTATTTAGGAAGTCGCGTGTACTATGCAGATCTGCAGTTGGCCAGGTCCTGGCAACTGTGTAGTGTCCGTTAATTTTTTATCATCATTCACGCGATTGAATGTCACTAGGTCGTCAGAGGTCTGTAGTTGTTGATTTCTTACATGGTTTATGGTAAGAATTTTTCAATTTGGATGATAAAACAAATTATTGTCTGCTTTTATCAAGAAATATGACAAAATGAGATTCTTTGTGACTGTCATTGTGTATTTTTTGAGAAATTTTACTGTAAGTGTTATTTTGTGAGTTCATTTAGCCAAAGCTTAGTGCATTAAGTCCCGTCCACATGCAGACTTGTCCCAGAACAACTTGCGCTAGTGCAACTTGCCCCACTTTGAGTGGAGCATCCACTCGCACATACCGGATAATTGGGGGGAGGGACGTGGAAGTTGTCACTCTGTGCATGACTATGGACAGCTAATACGAATACAGCATGCAAAAGAAGACCCGTCTGTATGTAATCGCATCAGAAAATTACTTCTGCCTTGCCCCACCTTTCTGGTCTCACAGAGAATAACGTTAGCTTAAATAGCATCCAGTAGTAACTTGTTTCAGGGTAAGTCTATGTGTGTATGGCACTCTATATGCATAGCTATGCTCTTCTAGCAAGTATGCACCCAGAAGTCGATGGACTGCTCAAAACATCTGTATCCCTCCTGCAACTGGATAGGTACTGTGGCATTTATGTGTCTGAGAGAATTTGTTAAAAATGAAAAAGATTCTTATTGATTATTCAGTACCAGTCTTTTAATGTACACATGCATAAAATTAATTCTATGCTCTGTAAATACCGTGGTTAATAAAATGACACAAAGGCAAAATTATCAAAAGGAAATGAACAATGCCAAATGAATAATTTACCGTTTTCGACATCTGTGTTATAGCGTCGTAGCATCGAATCAATTTTTGAAAGCTTGTGGGCATTCACAGCAATACTGGAACTCTTAGAAAACTAAAAACTGCACAAAAACCTTTATTTGACAGGAATAACTGATACTTTCCCATACTTCCCCTATCTATTTAGCCAGGGCAGGGATAATGGATAATCCGGTGTTATTACTGACAGTACAATAATTAATGAACCGAGCCAGTGTGCATGACGTGTATATCTCTACAGTGTTGCCATGTTGTTGAATATCAAGTTTCTGTCATTGAACAATGCTTTTGTTATCGGGGGACAGTCATTTCATCATTTCCCCTTAAGTCTCTGTTTTTCTAAGATGGTGAATTGCATGGTTGTTCATTAAACTTGACATTTATGATGTTTCACTGGTGGATGGCTGTTTCAAATTGCCACGATACTCTGTGATGCAGCCGGCGCGTATACGCTAAATATTTGCTCATTTTTACCAATGGGTAGCCCAATATTCACAGCTTGATGCTAGTCTAGGGTGACCCACTCATAAAATTGTCAGCATCGAGCTTCTGGTAATAATGTGGTATTCTGATTCCACGCACGAGCCCATGCTGTTGGACTGCTTCCTGCACTTGATAAGTTCGGATGTTAAAAAGAGGCTCCTTTCTTCATTAGTGCCACCTAGTAAATATCTGGTCGCTCATTGTAAAATATCAGCTGATTGAACCACTTTGCCTGGAAATCACCAAAACAGAGTTCTGAGTATCCTTTGAATAAAACCAATGATGAATTCAAAGATCTCAAAAACTCCTGGTCGATTCTTAATATTTGGTCCAAGGATGTAGGGCATCATTGGGGTGGTGCATGCCACTCTCCTATAGCCAGAAGGACAGGGTTTTCAGAGCTTTTAGGAAAGAACTTTTCCGGATAATATCTAGAGTAATGTGACGCTAATGTGCCAGCACCAGACAATTTTTGGGCTGATTCGACGACAGCGTATATCTTAGTGGCTATTTTGGTCTCGACGATAGACTTTATGTGTGTTTTGGGGAGGGTAGAATTGCTGAATGATATCTTGAATGAGAAGTATTTAAAATATTTTAATGAATCTTGACTCGGTGGTATGTGACATCAATCTGCAGGCATCAATTGATTTTTAGACGGATTTGACCACTTCAGCAACCTCTAGTGGCCGTTTTGGTCCCATCAAGGGACTTTTCACAGTTTTTGGGTTAGAGAGTTTCCAGATGATGTCTAGATAACATTTGATGGATTTTAATGAATATGCATACAAGTATTTGATGGCAATTTTCTAGCAGATTCGTCTATTGAAGCATCTAGCACTGGCCTTTTTGTTTGGTTGTGGTTTGATGAAATTTGGCACAAGGCTGTAGGGCATCACTAGGGTGGTGCGTGCCACTTGTCAATATGCCCCGTGGCCAAGGGGAGGGATTTTCAGTTTCGAGGAAGAGCGTTTCGGGATGATATCTACAGAACTAAGAAGCGAAAACAAAAATGATGCTAGAGCGCAGCATGAACACAACATTTTGGTATTAGACAAATTCCAGTTACTGTACTTTTTTGCCAATTCTGACTATTGCAGCTCCCCTTGTGATCAAATTGTTGTCTCATTGTACCATACATGAAACTGATAAGCACCCCTAGAGACTTAGTTGTTTGCGACATTCTTTGGGTCCATGTCAAGGCTTCCCGTTGCTTTGGTTCATTAATAGTGTCTGCACTTTTGAGTAGTTACTTTAAAATTCTCTCCATGTATTTGTTGTTTTTATATCTCCAGGTATAGATCCCAGCTCAAAAGCTAGCCTAAAGACTCTGGCAGACATGCCTGACATACGCAGCGCAGCTCTCAGCAAGCCTACCAAGTCTGATATACCGTCGAGTAGGACGACCAGCATGCCAGCCAAGCCCGTAACAAAGTAAGTCGTGTGGAAGGTTCATGCAAACAGAATTCTGTTTACAAGCCATAACTATCATGACTGATTAGTCCAGTGAATTCCACTTGTCCGTAGTTGCCATGATGAAGAATTCGGGTTCATTTTATGGGATTATTTTTTGTGTGCAGTTTAGCCTGTAATCATGGAGCAAAAAGGCGGCAAAAGGTAAAGATTCTAGGTTGTTATGAGGTACGGAAATTGGTTAAACTTGATTGATTGTAGCCTCTTTGTGGTGAGTCAGCAACGTGCACACTGTAGGACATTGCGATGGTATTTCATATTTGACTTGATGTATTATGTTTCTGTTAAATGAAGTCGCAAGAGTAACGTGAACGTGTGTTAAATGTCATTATGTTTCTATAAGGTTTGATATTTCCTGTAATTCATCTAGACAACAACATAAAATCTCATAGACACTTCAGTTTGACCCGGAATGACCTCATTCTAAGACTGATCTATTGGCATGTCATGAAAACAGATCAGTTTGTTGCCAGTATATGTTTCTGTCCGTGTTTTTTAATTTATTCAAAGGTAATGATGAAGTCCACATACGTGCATAGAGTCATTTGATATGTTTGATAGCCCACACACGGCGACATCTCTGGACAGGTTATGCAAGCAAAACACCATCAAAATCTGGTGCTAGGCTGTTGGGACTGTGTTTCAGTCTCTGTATTTATGTGCGCCATTAATGCTTTATTTCCATACATCTGAGCGTAGAGAACTATTGAATGCGCTGGAACAGTGTAAAAAGTAAACTGATCTGATATCTGTGCGTCTTCTTTAATATTGGGACTATGACCATCACAAAGATACTAGGACTTAGTGACAACTCATGCTTAAATTCTAAGAACAGCAATCGTTTGTAAATTGTCAAAGTTAAACTTCACAGTAATTCTGGCAGTGAAACAAAAGATCCATACCGTTTATCTGAATCTTATCACTCCAGTCTAAACTGTTATAATTGTGACCTTTCAGTAGCGCACCCTGGAGGCCCAGTGCTACGAACACTACGCAACGGATACTGGAGCTTGAAGACCGGTGTTCCTACCTGCAACATCAATTAGACCAGGTAGGCAATGAATTGGTAGTGTTCTTGCTGCTGTTTTCCTAGACTAAATAACATTGCACAGAATGTGTACTCTCTCTCTGGTGTAGAAGCGTGTTAACAATTCTTCTTTAGATATTTTTCGCAAATATGATCAGTTATATTAAAAGGTTGTGATTTTCCAATTGTGCAAGAGCTCAGCAGTTATGCATGCAGTGAAAACCGTGTCAGTAAAAGATTTTGCGTTTTTGCAGAGAAGTTTGACATGCTGAATTTCGACTGGTCCACCATATTGTATGCTAGGCAGATTAGCTTCATATCTGTTTTATATTGTCGCAACTCAGTGCTGTTCTGCATGCTGAGTCTGTGCACCATCACAACACAGGAAAAATTTCTGGTGTCCGTTTTATGGGATTACGTGTGAAATCGTGTGCGTGATGGACTCTTTGAAATCGCCACCTTCATTGCAGACAAAAAATGCTAGTCACATGGAGTAAAGCTGGGATTTCTTATAAGTCTCTACTTTGATGCACTAGCATCAGTTTCTGGCTAACCGTAAAAGGTCAAAGAGTGTTATTCACTTGTTGAGCAGTTGAGTTATAGATGTCGTTGAGCTATAGATGCCGTTGACTTCATTCACAGGAGCAGCAGGAAAAGTCACAGCTGGTCACTGAAGTTGAGCAACTGAAGCGTGACAACTTACGTCTGCAAGATGAATCTCAGAAGGCAGCAGCCCAACTACGCCGGTTCACGGAATGGTTCTTTCAGACAATTGACAAACAGTGAATTTTACTGCGAGCTCCAGATTACAAGATCTTTATGTTTTTTGCAGATTCTCATGATGAGTTATAGTGAAATGAAAAGTTGCAGGGAAATCATGTCCTCCACTGGTGCGAAATCCATGCAAATTTGAGCAAATGATGGATTAGAACATCGAATTGTTCCCTGTAATTTATCTATTTAAAATGTTATTTGTTTTTATCACCCGTTTTGAACCCAACTGTCCACGGATTTGCAAAGTATCCGTACTCAGTATTTTAGAGCAGTCTTGCCACAACTTATCCGACATTGTGTTTCACATCCGAGACTCTACAAAGGGATCACTGAGCCCCACCTGGTGGTCATATAATGTTAGATATTCGCATGACCTCACTAGCTCAGAGGAATCTTGTTCTGAGATGAACCATGTCGTTCTTGAATTTTCACAGAAATTGTATTGTCCACTTTACAGTTAAGTTGAAATGAAACGAAACTTGTTGTACCGAACCTCATAACAGCCAGTACCAACACTGTACAAAAGTGGATGGAAATACGCACATTTGTAGCGTAGTGAGGGTTATGGGTTTTAAGCCACAAAATGGAGGAGTACTTCGCTGGTTTAGTTGAAGTTTTGAATAATCACACAGAGTTGTCTGTTAAAATCTCACCACTTACTTGGTTTATTCGAATTTATAAGTTATGTCTTTGGCTTGACCTACATGACACTGCGTCTTACTTAAAAGTGGTTTACTACGTTATGTTAAAGAGGTGTTCATAATTTATTCTCACCAGTTGCTTTTCCAAAATAGCAGATTTTCTGTTTCTGTAGTCACGTGGATTCTCTGTTTGTGTTCTGTGATCTTAGTAGACCAAAAGATCACCTGATTTGTGGCATCAGGGATGTATGGGCTCAGTATATCAAATGATTTCTGTGTTCTGGTATCAGACCTTAATGGTTCCAGAATATCTCATTATTTCTCTGTTGTGACGCCAGGGATGTATGGACCCAGTGTATCACGATCTCCTTGTTGTGATATCGGGACTAAGTGACCTTTGAATATCATGAGAAATCCTAAATCTGCCTTTTTTGGTCTACTGAAACAGGCAACAAAAAGTATTTTTGTATGCCACTTGTCGGATATTTATTTTTATATTAGTCAAATGTATTTTGTAATTTAAAGCATAAGGAGTGGGTTTGTTGACGTAGCCATCTAGTAATTTATTATGTCTTGGGGAAAATAGCTTCGCGTTTTGGGCATTTTTTTGTAAAATAGGAAGTGTATAATGATAGATTTGTCCTGTGTTTGTGAAGTTTTATATGTAGTTAGTGATTCTTATGTGACCAGCTATGAATATAATAACGTATACGCAATTAACATCAGATGAAGTAATATGTAGAAGATTAAGGTGAAAAATCAAGTGCACTGTTAACTATCACAAAGCTGTGCAGGTCAATCTCTGACATTTGTTTGAAGATTTGGGACAGATTGGTTGCGCATGCTGTAGTATGAGAAGAAGAGATGGCGTGTTTTTGTTTTAAGTTTTACATTTTTGCTGTTTTTATTAAATTTTAAGCTTATCACTTTGAATTTTTGGCAGTCACATGTGATCTCCAACACTTATTGGGTTTCTTCACAAATATTTGAGATTTTTCATGTTGCCTGTAAATTCTGTTATCATTGAATATCATAAACAGTAAGTGCCTTGAACTAACATTTTCGATTGACACTTTATTTGTGGTTGGCTGATTAATCAAAGAATAATAGTTCTGTGTACAAAAATGTTTTGAACAGATATAGAGCTATCGACATTTCTCTTTGGACTTGAGACTTGTTTGATCTGTCTTGTGTGTTTGTATTACTACCGTTTTAGAACGCTTGACCTATAGTGGTATGTGTTGACATTGTCTTACTAATGTGCATAATATGAATGTTATTTAGCATCAGCATACATTTGGTAGTGATCTCCCCTGAGCAGATCAGTTAGGTTAGTAAGAAATCATGAAGACCGAAATTCACAAAGTGAAACTTGTTATTGAAACATTTTAAAGAGAATCAAAATCAAAGTTACAATAATCAAACTATGATAAAAATGCCGTACTTACATTCTGTGGGAGATGCTTAAATCATGTTGTATTGTATACGTGGAGTACACTGCTCACTACCTTCTGCATTTAGCAGTATTAGCCTTCAAAGGTAGTCAGGTACCATTTTTATAGATGTAAAGCTATCTTTTGTATAATGCTGTGTACTATTGAACTTTCCTTACATTTCTCTCTATAATTGATGTGAGATGTACTCTTAAGATATCTGCGTTGTTGAAATGGATCGAAGTGTTGTTTGCAAACGCGCAACTTGTGTGTGCGGCCATTAATATGTGATTTGTAGCTCAATGGATTTTAGGTTGATAAGCTGGTTTTAGGGGCGATACGTAGCTATCTTTGTCAATCTCTTGAGCGTCTGGCTTGTTTACTCTGGTATTTGTTTTATGAAAAGTGACTTCAGATTTAAGCGAGAACTATGCAACTATTTCTGGAAAATAATTTAATCTGACTTTAACAAAAACACAAAATGTTTGAGAATGTGCACATAACGGCAAGATAATTTCTATCAATTATTTCTAGATGCGCTCATAGTTACTTGACAAAACGTTTTTCACCAATTGTGAAGGTGGAGCGTGAGATAAAATTTCTGTCTAAGCCTTAAGTCACTTTTTATGAAACAGACACCTGGTTTAGTTACTGCTCTCGGATCAAGTTGTAATTTTGTGTCCTAGCACCCAACGTTCTTGGCGGAATTTGCTTTGCCTGCGGTAATCATCCTTAGAATTATCGGTACATTATGGGTTGGGAAATTGTGACAAAACGTTATCTAAAGGTGTCTTGTACTCCAGATCACGTGACTCCGTGAATACAACTACTGGCAGCTTACTGTTTTTGTGACATGTCCTCTTGTTTTTGTTGCTACTGTATAAGTGCACACATTGGCTCTTAGGTCTGTATCTCAAATATTATGTTTTGTCAAAAATTTTTTGTCTAAAGTGTTTTGGGTATTGGCACATGTTGCTTGCATTATCGGTTGGTTATGCGCATGTCTCCTTCAATGTATTTTCTTTGTGTCTGTGCTCATTTGAACTTTTCGTATTTAATAGTTGTTGAATACTGGTTGACATGTACGATTTCGTAACTGGCCCGGGGTAGGAGGCAGTCACTAGAAATTGGTGTACTTGTTTCAACAAGAGGCATGGGCACTATGAGGGGATATTTTAATGAATTTCACTTCATTACCAGTGCCCTCAACTGTGGGGATGAACATTGGTACCATTCCTTTATGATGAATATGTAAAGATCATGCGAGGTTACCCTGGTCAGGCCAAAGAGTTTCCTCCAATGATCAAAATTCCTCTAAGATTAAAATCACTTCAACAACATGTTAAGCCTTGGCTACCTGAGACATTGCTAATGAGGGGTAGTGAGGTGATGACTGGGAGTGGAATTGGTGGTTTAGGGATACCCTCTACGAAGGCACAGGCACCATTCCCCTAAGGTGAGCAAGGTCCCTGATTAGGGCCCAATTCTAGGATAGTTCACTTGAAGCAGTAAACTTTGAAACAGGAGTTTGAGTCAGTGGTACAAATCACTTGTTGAAACATAGGTACTCAAGTTTCTGATAACTGCTCCCGCTTCTGGGGTAACCGCCATGTCAAGCTGCTCTTTCAAAAACTGGCTTGTATTGTTTGCTGAAGTGTTCTGCGTCCAGTCGCTTGATGTCGAATAAAGTCACATCTTCACATTGGTTGACTACATGGGCATGGATATACATAGGTAACTTGAAACATGAAGTTCTTTGGTAGCTAGTGATATTGGAGGTCAAATACAGAGATGCATACACTTACACTATATTTGTAAGTACAAGTATGTATTGTAAATAACGCTGATCCGTACATATTTATGCGACTATTTTAAGGCAACGTGTAAAAGTGCTGATGTTTTATACAGTTTATAATGTATTCTGTGATAGCAGGCGTTTGTATAAATAATGTAAATTTTGTAAATACAGCTAATATTGTTTCCTATGAGTTTTCTTTCTCTTTGTTAATCAGCATATGTGCAAGTGCATTCAAACCGTGTGTTCAGGGGTAAGTAGTGGTACTTAGGAGTATCCCCGTGTTACAATTCTCAAAAGTTGTGTTTCATGGGAAAAACGAGTTGAGTTGGGTGAAACCAAACCAGCGCACTGTTTAGTGCAAACCCCTCCCGGTAAGGTAGGTACTAGTACTGTAGAAACTGTGTTTGGCCGGCATCCTAGCCTGACACAAAATGGATATTAAAAGTAATTAAAATGGAAACGCCATGTCTTAGTAAAAAGATATTGAGAGACTGGGCCGTGTTTGTATACAGCGAACATTTACTTAAAATTTGCACATTAGATGTCTCAAATGCTTGCTTAATACTCAAGCGCGTGAACTCGTGATAGAAATTTATTCCGAGTTCACTCAAAAGTTTTCGGCATTTTATTTTTGGAAATTAATAAAATTTTAGAAGCACGAGATTAAAACGCCATTCTGAAAAATACTTTGTGTTCTCCTCTTACTTGCCTTCAAGTTCTCTTCTCTGAGGTGAGTTAGACAATGCCTATATGAGTTCGCGATCTCTCGTTTTTCAATTTCTTCAAGCGGCTTCATGGTTCTTTTGTATGAGTGTTAGTGTTTACTGTTAGTAAATATTACTAATATTTAAGGCCTATCTTCAGGGTATCATAAGTAAATTTGGTTCCTACAGTATGTTAAGAGCATCGTTCTAAGCCCACTAGTGCCATGAATTGTCAAATATAACGAACTATTAGGCGTATTGGCTCGCTTTTGTCTACGTCACCGCGAGAATCACCTGTTACTTCAAACAGCTGCGAATAACACCCGTACGCAATGGTGTTCTGTTTAGACCCCTATTCAATACAACCTTTTGTTGTTTGTGCTAGGATCTCGCGGTGACGCAGCAGGACACGAAAAGACTGCTTCACTTATAATTTGACGGGCTTACACTTGCGTGACTGAACTCGCGTCTTCGCTAGGACTATTTAGTTAGCCTAATACATCTAAAGTAACAAAATTCCGTGTAAGTTAGGCTTTAAGACAAAGTTAAATGCTTGAGTAGACTTTAGTGTTTAACTTTCAGATGCAGTTTTTGTATTTTCAGATTGATATTTTAACTTTCCAAAATATGTAATGGGATTGAAAATCGTTTAAATAGTTAAATTTAGATTTGTTAAATAAAAACGATCTTCTGTTTTTCTTCATCCTAATCTTTGCAAAGAACTAGGCAAACTCGCTTAAAGCGGAGGCAAGTTTGCCCCCTTGACCACATTTTTTCAATCAGAAAATACATCATAAAAATTTTCGTATAATTCTTGAATGCATGCCACATTTAGCCTACTATGGCATATTCAAAACTGACAACTTTCAAGAAACCTAATATTGAAGCTCTCTTCCACTGCCCGACAATTTTTATGAAAAGGGGCGAACTCGCCCTGGTCTCCCTTCATCAGTTTGGGAAAAACCAGCATTACCATGACTAGAAAAAATGAGCACAGCCTAATGGTTTTCTTATACTGGTCATGTATGGATAACGAGGAGCGTCTCGAAATTTACTCGTGTGTGGCCCAGAGTAGACGTACGCATTCAGTGGCGGAGTGGGGGGAGCCAAGGGGGCCATGCCCCCCTCCCTAAAATTCTCCCATATGCGAATGCCTAAAGGGCAAACACCTGACACATACTGCCCTGCCCCCCCCTCCCCCAACTCAAACTTCTGGATCCGCCCCTGGCATTTGCACAAGATCCGGGGATTAATGATCTTCAATGGGGTCTGGCAAAAAGGTAAATCAGGTGCCGTATCAGGGTACACGGTGATTCTCTCGAAACATGCCTCGAAGTTTCGCTAAAATTCTTCCGCAAGGAGGCAGGAATTTCAGGCTTTGCGGACTGTCAATTATATAGCTAATACTCAGTGAACGAATTAATGTTAGCGTTTCGTTCGGCTGCCTTCCTGCGATTTTCCAGACTTTTTATGTTTTTGTCATATGATTGAAGGGCTAGATGACATGAAATGATACCTGTAAAGATGAGGCTTGGTGTAGGAGCACACTAAATTCGAAAGATTCTGCTCTCTGATGCCCCGTCTAGCGATAAAATGGGGAATAAATACTTCATTAATAAATAAATAAACACTACTTGACAAGAAACATTGATCAACGTTTATTGCAAAGAAAAATTAACTTAATACAAACAATTAATCCTCTAATCAAAATTACATCGAGTTTCTGATAATGGCTGCAAACAAATACTTCAGCCAAGTCCCCACCATATCACATCAGCAAATTTGCAAGTTGGTTGCACCAATGTCTTAACTTGGTCGTAGGCGTTCTTGCTTAGTTAGTATTCCAGGCTCAGCGGCCGTTGCTCTGATAGTACAAGCGATTGGAAAAGTCAGGTGTGCCCGGATGTTCTGCGGCGTACTCACCATAAAGTACAGGCTTCGGCACGCACACGCATGAGCTGACATCATTATTCTGACAAAGAAACTACTCAGTTTTAAAAGATAGAGCGGGTGAAGAACTTCTCCGTCCTCAGGGCCTTAATGACGTCATCCCAAGTAGCTCTAGCTGGCACTTGAGACATCAGCTGACGAGCATCGTAGAATCTCTCGCTGGAGTCTGTCTCCCAGTTGATAAGGCCCATTAGATCGCGTACCTTAACGAAGTCGCCGTAATACGTGGCACAGGGATGGTACTTCAACAACGTTGCGTCTTGGAAATCCAAGAACTGTGCCTCGTACAAACCATTGGCCTTGATCACTACTATGTTATCCGCACTCACGGTTCTCAGCATCACATCGGCTCTATTCAGAACGTTAACCTGCTCACATATCGTGATCAGAACGTCAAGTCACTCTCGGTCTGTCAGTGGAGTAAACCCAGACTTTTTCTTGTAGTCGCTGAGCAACTGACGCAATGTCTGTCCTTTGTGGATAGCGCTTCCAGCAAAATCAATTAAAATTTCCCAAGAAATATGAATTGAATTTTCCTCTAACGGAAAAAAATCCTCGAAATTGGCAAAGTGGAAAACTTCAACTTCTTTTCAGACATCGTATAAAGATGATGACTCCTTGCGAAACACTTTGAGAGCATAGAGCATCTGCTGCTGCTCAACTAGGTACACACAGCCATAGTTTCCTCTATCAATGACAACGGGTTTTCCGTCACGATAAAATTAATGTAATGATAGCTCATAGGATCGTGAACAACAGTGGCACCAAATTTAGACTCAGAGTCTGCTAGATCGGGAAAGGGTGATGTCTTGAAAGTTGGAAATGGGAAAGCTGATTCATGTTCAGACCAATGTCTACTGTTTTTATTACTCTTCTTGGAAAACACCGATTTCACTTTTTATACGCACTGCTCTCCGCAAAAATTATAACTTTCGCTGTTCGCCGTCTTTATCTAAACCTCCTCCGTCATCGCTCGTTCCAGCTACTGGGACGTATTCAGTTTCTGTCACTCCTTCTGGAAACACGGTCAGACAATTTTCTGGTATCTTTGTGGAGTAGGTATTGCTACTATCTTCAAAACCATCGGCATCACTAGAGCATCCAGGTAGTGATGCGTTGTCAGTCTTGGTTTCACCTTCACAGTTGGAGCATTCCAACCCGGCGTCCTCCTCAGGGATGACTTCTATAGGCCTACGTGGCTCTAGCTGAGTGCTAGAGCAATGCACACGTTTGTTACGTATACTTCCGTGCTCTGTTATCCGTTTTGGGGGCTCTGTAGAACAAGTAGGGTCTGGCAAGTCGTCACTTTTTACCACCCCCTCGTGGTCACCGCCTCCCATGTTATCTTCTCGTCATGAGTAACTTGTCGTCTACGCGGCTTTCGACTAGTAGTAGAGCAATGGGCACCATTGTTATGCATTGCTCTATACTTTTTGATTCGTTCTTTGGCTCTCTCTCTCGACATATACAGTTTGAGACTCTCGTTAGTCTTTTTCAGGACGTCCTTTTTATCCGAAATCGTCCCAACCATTATTTTCAATTCGTGTACCTCCACTAAAGAAAAGGTCGATCTTGTTCAGCTATGGGCAATCACGCGCATTATAAATTACGAATGAGTATTTCTTTTTTACGTCATTCTTTATTACGTAATAAAGATAATGACGTGTTTTATAAAATTCGATTATAGTAAACTTTCCTCAATATACTTAAATTGAATAACTGTTTTTATACATTGGGAAACTTTTTTCGTATTCTACTACGTTTCAACATTATATATTTAGGAAATAGGAACATCATAAAATATAACCATTTTAGGACGTCTACAAGAACTTACATAGTAACTGGGGTATAACATGCTGTCGTATATAGCAACGCCTTATGAAAATAAAGTTTTATATTGCATTTACATTCTGATAATTGATAGTATTGAAGTTTAGGATTTCGTTACACGTTGTTTCTTTATATTATCAATCCTTTTTGGAAAACAATGACCGAATTTGTATTTAGGGTAGGACCAATATAGCAATTTTAATTTGCTATTCTAACTAAAACAAAGGCAAAAAGCTCAGAAACCAGGAGACTTAATCTATTTTGTGACTAATGGGTACTTTCGACAAAAAGTATTGCCAATATATACGAAATGATGGCTAAAGAACGTTATAAACCAAAAGCCACGTCTCACATCAGTATATAAAAGTACTGGATGTGGGCCATCAGACCCCAGTGCCAAGATCGAGGCCAATAGTTTTGGGATCTGGGGGGGGGGCTTTGCCATAAATGAGGCACAAGGGAGGTGCTCAGAGAAGGGTAACATTTCACGCCAGATTCCTTACGAACTGAAAAGATGCCTTTTCTTACACAAGTCTCTTCGAAAGGGTGCCTTTTCTGGCAAAATACCCCAAACATTTCACTTTGCGATATTAAATCCACTCAAAAAGCTTTCTTTTCTAACTACTCAAAATCTACAGCAGGGTTTCTAATATTAACTACCTTAAATTTTTTGTTGTGAAAGATGTCCTTATTTTTTAACCCACGGCCTCTCTTACGGCCCAATTTCGGGTGTAATGAATAAGCAATCGCTACCAAAAGGTTGCTTTTATGGAATTAATCCCAGGGACGGATCCAGGATTTTGAGTTAGGGGGCACGGCAGAACAATATTAGCCATGATTTTGCCCTTCAGGTGTTAGTACCCCCGAACTGCCAAAAGGAATCTGGGTGAATTTAGGGGGGCATGGCCTCCTTGTCCCCCCTCTAATCACCAAAAAATTCACATTGGCAAGCTGCCAGCCCAATACGGCATTTCTCCGTATGTTGACTGAAATCACGAACATAAGCATCCATAATGATTGATTACTGTTTCTGATTTCTTTACCTTAGGGTGACTTAGATTTATATTTTTCCAGGTTGTATCCGAATGATGCCAGACATACTTTGGTCCCTCGGTTGACTGGCATTTTTCAAAGGGGGTCTTTTAGGATTAGGGTTTCTGTGCCGGGTAGTATGAAATAGCCTAGGAGTTCAACTAAGTTCCCTAAATCTTCCACTTATTTATGTCACTCTTTGTTTACCCACAAATGTTATATTTTCTATCTTTTTACGAGTTCCGTTTTGACTAACGACACTATTTCAAGGAAAATAAATAGGGACTTAGTTCTTAAATTAGGGGCGTTACACAAAAACACCCATTTATTTTCTGCAATGTTGAGAATTCAACGTAGAGTTTTCTCACGATGCGTATCAAATAGGAAACTTGATTTAGTAATCAGAATAAAACAGCATTAAAATGAATAATCAGTCTTTTCACAAGTCCACGAATTTTGTGAAAAGTTGACTGAACGAACACTTTGAAACCCTATTTGGGACTATTTCATGCAACCAGCTACTGACTGTTCCCCTCGTTCCGGGTAATAGAAAACACTAAACCTTTTGATGCTATTGTTTGCTCAGTAGCACTGGTCAACCGTTTAGAATTAACACTTCGGTAACACGGAGGCGAAGTTATCAAAATATCCAGTGACGTCAAGATTTAGTGTAGTTCTTATTAAGCATTTGTCAGTCTTTAAAACGCAAACGCTGAAAAGCTTACTAAAAACCGTTTAGAAAAAGCGTTATTGATTTTTTACGATTTCAATTTCTCAAATCAGTTTATCCTAAGCCCGAGTCATTTTAACTACTGTGATATCGTTCGGGATTTCTGCGTGTGAATGATGATTATATCCCGAGTTGCTAGTACAGAGTTTATGTTCCAGGATTTTACTAGTCACTGTGAATTGTTATTAGAAAGAGCGAATGTTTCTTCTTTAGAGCAAATGAGGAAGCGAGCGATTCTCGAGGTTTTCAGAGCCTTGCCCCGACTGTCCGCTAGTTTCATGTGGGCCTGTTTGAGGCCAGACTCACTCCCCGTACCGACCTGTCGAGGTCCGGTGGTGTCACTCTCTGTGTCCACCATGTGCGCACTACCAGATACGGTCTGAACTCCTTTGAGGGTTTCCGTGCGAGGCTTTGGAACTCTCTTCCGTATGCAATGAGGGAGGTGGATGGGCTTGGTGCTGAGGCTGAGACGCAGCCTGTCGGTTTGCACCGTCAGTGATCATTGCGGTTGCTGCCTTTAGGCCTACAGTGTGAGTTGTGGCCTCACCTGGCCTCATTGTGAATCCTTCACGGATCTCTTTTAACTTGTTGGTAATTTACATTTTAACCTGTTCATATGTTTTGATATTTATTTTAATTCATTTAAACTGCCTAATTGTCTTTGATTAGGCTATAGCCCATCGCTAGTGTTCACCAGTTCATTTCTAAAACCGACACTATTTTGTGACAGGAATGCCATCTACTGGATTAAACTTGTCCCAATTTTGCGGCAACTGGCTTAGTTCATTGATAGGGATGTCTATTAACTAAATCCCAAACTTGGCATATCCGATGATGAAATTTGATTTTACATATTTACTGGTTTTTTCCTAAAACTTTAGAATCCTAAATTATAGCGTATTTTGGAACATTCTCAGCGCAGAATTGTATATAACCGGGTCTCTTGGGCAGTAAATTCGGATTAATCTATCAAGTTTGGTTTCTGTTAGGTAAGAGACTCTGCTTAAACTTAAACTTTAGGCTTCAATTACAACATTCAAAGTCATCTTTTACTTTTTGACCTTTGAATTTGGAGAATTGGTCGATTTTAGAGTGGCCCCAAACTAAAGTAACTGAGGATGATGTCGTCGATAACAGCTGACTAAGAATGAGTTGTAAGTTTGTAGTTGTTTGAGTGTTGAATAAACCGTCTTGTATCTACTCTGTTGTTCCGTACTTTGTAAGATATCACCACGGTTCTGATACAAACAAACTAAAAACACACAACGTTACAGTCATATTTCACTCTGACGAAACAGTCCGAAAAAAATTATTATATCGATGCTGGACACTCCGCCGATTCCCGTTACAATTTTATCTATCTCATGGTATCTATCTGACCCAGCGTTTTCCCTGGGTTTCGAAAGGAGCGTGGTGGTGATGAATGGTCCCAGTTGATGCAGAGCATGACGACATAACCGTATAAGTGCCGTCATCTTCGCCATATTCCACATCTTTGGAAAAAAGGAAGGTGTCTTTGTATTGACCGTGGAGCTTCGCATTTATGCAAATCACCGATATACAGAGAACAAACTATCGGAGAAGCGCCTGTTGCTAAAAAGCTTTATTAGATTTCACGATCAGTTGGCTGATATTCGTCTGCATAAGTGGTTTTTCCCAAGACCATTTATTTTGTGCTACGAAATAGCTCATGGGCCCGTGAGCCCTTAATCTTGTCGCCGAACATAAGGATGTAATTCATTGCAATGCTGCTCAAGTTTAATTAACCTCCTTTAAAGAGGCCTGGAACGCGACTAAATTGCAATATTGAAAGTGTTTCTCAACCACTGAAACAGAATCCAACTTGCTCACCTGGTTTTTTTAGGGTTTGTTCGCAAAGATTTTAATTTTTTGTTGATATCAAAGCATTTTCTTTAATTTCAAATTTCAAAAAAAAAGATTTGTCAACTGATCGCCACTTCGTCGATTTTTCTCCCTCAAGGCAAAGCACGTCTCCTTATTTGGTAATGCGAGGCATAGACACAGTCCGTTTCCCTTATATGGAAAATATGACCTTTGACCTCAAGCAACTGACTGTGAACGCATGCGCACATTTATCATACGTGGGAGGGAGATTAGAAACTCTGTGGTTACCACAGTTTTTCCTTCTCGCGTATTTCAAAAATCATGAATTTGTTTTTTTTTGGAAATTTCCTCACAGGGGAAAGTGAATTACTCTGTACTAGACGTTGCGAGACGGTACTTTTGTCAAGAATTGTTTAAAAGATATTTTTGGCGATCGAGATTTGCGCGTTCCATATATGCCTCTCTAAATTGTACGTTAATCATTAATTTATTTATTTTTTAATGTTAGTCAATTAATGTGCATGATGTGAGTGTGTGGCGGGAATGCCGAATCAGTGCTACGTGGAAGAGCAGTTTACAACGTATAGCTTCGTAAACTGAAGTGCGGACATATCTGGAATAGTATCTCGGGAACTGAAACTATGGACATCTAAGATAAGATTTTTGTGAATGAAGCCTCAGTTGTTTCAGTGGACGCTGGCAGGGCCGGGCGCGGTGATGTAAGACCGACTCTTGGTGGATATATGCCTGTGCCACTGAACCGACTCACTCCGTAGGTCTTGCCCCTGGGTCTCCTCGACTAAATCGATCCAATCTAGGCCTATCGGTGAAATAATGATCAAAGCACTATAGCGCAGAGCCCATTGAGTGTTGCTGCAAATGGGAACTGCCGCCCATTTGGCCTCTTTTCAGTTCAAGTTGGCCGGGCTTATTTTTTTGTGACTTGTGCTGCCTGTGGCAGTCATCATCGGGTAACGATCATCTTGGGCGTGGCCCTAGGACGATACAGAGGCGTGGGCAACTGTGCTTTGTCGAAACTATCCGTATTTTGAAAGACAGGCTTTTTTGCGTTCAGTTAAAAGTCTTTCGTTTTCATGCGGGACCAACCCGCGATCGCCTACATCATATGCCCATACCGACCCGTGGGACTCAGCGCCGCGGCGCAATTCCTGAATCCCCCTTGAGTAACAAATGGAAGGTTTACTTGCCGGAAACCACGATGAATGCACCGGTTCTACGGGCGGAAACTCGTCTGACACTCATGATCGAGCTTTGAGGAACAAAATCAGTGGCAAGAACTAGCCGCCATGTAGCCATTCGTGCCCGTAGCCCGGCGTACTAGGCTGAGGGAGAGTGTGCACGGGTTCACCGTCCGACGATCCCCTCTGTTACAATGCCCATTTCAATAGAAATATATGTGTTTGTGGCGTTATGAAGAGAAAATGTCGAAAGCCATCCCGCTGACAGGTCCATTGCCCCCCCCCCCCGAGAAAACTACTACGGACCCCCCCACCCATGCCGCCCGGCAATGGTCTCAACACTGATAAGAGACACCTCTTTGGTCTCAGTAGCCTTCTCAGTAGCCTTTTAGAAAATGCGCATGTGCTGTAAAGCATTTCCGCTACAAGAACAAACAAGAGGAGCGAAGGAGAGTGTAAACGTAAACAACTTGGCACAATTTGACATAACAAGTGCTTCGTGAGCCTCGCATGTTGATGGGGCATAAAGGGTGAAGTGCTTAGCTTCGGTTCAACAATAAAACTTGCCATGCAGGGATCGATTCTATTCGATGACTTCCACGTTGATGTAGGCCTATCGTTGTCAAACTGGAAACCAAGAAATGGGTCGGTCGAGTGAACTGATCTAAGTCACATGATTTTTAGTTGGCCTTGCAGTGACATTGGAACAGCTGATAGTGAATGAGTGACGTTGAGTTAGTTGAGAGCCTCTCAAGCAGGACCAATAACAACAGTGACACTATGAGTGTTCAAGACTATGACAGTGAAACTGAAGATGAACGGAGTGTTCTCATTTCATCCCGAACTTATGTCCCGAGAGACAAGTAAGTGATAAGTCATTAACTTAAGTTCGTCCTTCTGGTCAATCCGATCTTGACCTCAGCTCCAGGGGGAATGTTGGCAATCCTCTTGGGTAACTTGTAAACCAACAGTTATTGCCAGGGGCTGGTGATAACTGTTGAGAGAAAATATGCTGAAAACCAGAAAGCCCAAAAAGTTTAAACTTACCTGTTGCTTTACCAATTTGTTCTGGTGAGTGTCGAACTTTGTTCCAAGGATACAACGGAACGGAATAAAGATTGTTAATAACGACAACTGTTCGTGTATTTAACCAATTTTACTTACCTGTTAATGAACTTCGACGTTTTTGGGTGTTCTTTGATCGTTTAATTACCCTTGCAATTAAGTTGAATCAATCCTAAAACATTCAGAAATACCACGGTAATTTACTTGGCCACATGTTTAAAATTGTGCTTTCACAAATTTTGGACAAAAGTAAAAATCAAATCATTCCGGTTTTGATGCAGTATTTAAATCAAATCTATTATTCACATGTAACTGTTTTCATCCATATTGTATAAATTGCTTTATTTCATCAATCGAAAAATAAATTGGTTAATGAGCTGCTCCATCCACCGATGATATGTATTGTCTCACCTTTTGCTTTTAATTCTGTTCAAAGGTATGATTGAAGTGGTCGATCAGTACTCATATCTAACAGATTGTGAACTATTAGTCGGTGAATTGGCAGTTGATAAGTTGTATATTACATTGTATCCGGTGCTTAAGGTTATGCAAGACCACAGAAAAATTCCAAATTTGGCTAACTTCGGAGTTCTGAATGTCATATCAAATAAATAGAAGAGTAGATTCATATAAAACTATTTACATATGTGCTTTTTTATTCTAGATCCTAACATGTTGTAATGAATTAGTTTAAGTATTGTCCATAGGCTGGTTCCAGATAGAAATCTCTTTTTTTCGGAGGAAGGAATACAAGTTGTTACGCTGGTCTCATTTTAGAAATGTCGACCTGATTCTAGGAATTGTGTTGGAAAATATGGCATCCATGGCTATTTTTCAAGTCTATCCAACTTTTTGTTATTGGAGTTGCAACCCACAACACAGCAGTAACACTTCACTGGCATAAGAAGGTTGAATACGATTAATGCAGCCAAGAAAACTTGAAAAAAGCAGCAAAGTGTGGTACCAACATATAACGTGAGAAACTTCAATGGTGCAAAAACGAGGCTAGAGATCTGCTCGGCAGATGTTGCAGCATTGTGGGTAAATAGTGTGAAATTCAAGTGTTGTTTTGTAAACTGGGACTTACGTCGTATTTAGATTTACTTTACAGACCTATCATGATATAATAAAACCAACTCTCTTTGCAGGTTGCGACTTGTCTACATTATTTTTTATCTCCTTGGGATAGCCTCATTGTTACCATGGAATTTCTTCATCACTGCCAATCAGGTGAATTTCTTTTACTTTAAACCTTCCCAAGAAACACAAGTGTTTACCGTTAGTATGTGTCACTTCATTCAGATAATTGGCACCAGGTGTCATGACATCTGTTGTTTTGCTGTGGGCCACACTGGCCCCTTGAATTTGACAGTCTTCTTACTGTGCATGACAATGGTTGTAATCCCTTAATTATACCTAAGTACTCTAAATGTGCCACAAACCCTATAACTGTCAGCTGTCTTCATGTAAGGAGGGTGCTTTTTGTTGGTATTGTGTCTATTTAACCAGGTTAAACAGTGTGTATTACTTTGATTCAAAGCTCTGGTGAGAAAGCCCTGGTGAGAAAGTGTTAAACCATCTTAGAAAGTAGTGTGTGGTGCTGGTAGGCTGATTACCCCTGCCTTCTCTCATACTGTGACAGACTGCAGTTGTGTTCAGATCTTTAGTGATGACATGTCATGGCAGTAGATGACGCAATTTGGACCTGGAAATAAGATAAGACATGCCGTCACACTGGGTCCAAAACGTCATAATGACGTCAAAATGACGTCATGCTAAACATTCCTATTGTGAGTGAGAGAGAGATGAAATTTAGACACAAGCAGCACTGACCTGGGTTCTGACACATGGAGGCTTTTTCATCTGTGACACACATAGTGTAAACACATGCACCATCTTCATCTTAACCTTTGGTACCTTGCTCTGTTTTCTGTTGTCTTTTTAAGAACCTCGTAAGTTTTTATAAGCATAAAATGGTAACATAAGCCTATGACTATGTTCTGACTATGTCCAGAACAATCAGTTATTTTTCATTTCCAGCACTTTGAAAAGTCATTTGATGCTTACGTTTCATTCATACACCTCTTATGCAGTTTCAAATGTTTAGCCCAGATTCCAACTGTCCGTATTAAAAAGTTATTGATCACTACATCAGGTGGTCATAAATGACCTAGTTAAAAAGTAGGATGAATTTAGAATGAAGCGGTTGATTACGCCAAAAAAAACATACGAGCTCCATCCTGATCAAGGGCTATATAAACATAAAAGTCACCTGGTTTCACAACTGTTCGGATTGAAGAATTAACATTCTATTGTCCATTAGAAACTTATCAGTTTCACAACACATTATACTTGGTCAGTAGATTTACTAGTACACTTCCTACTGTCAAGAGGTCTGCTTAGCTTGTCAGAGAATCTGATCTATTATGGTAAAACCTCACCAATTTCGGACAAAAATAATTGCCAAAATTGCTCTTTTTTCATTTTTCAAACACTTCTAATAATTATTGTTTTGAATGTCCACAGTTGCTGGAAACATTGTCTGAAGGTAGCTATGGCATTTAAAATGGTGTAGCATTTTTTTGGTGCTACTTATCTTTTATTAAAAAATGAAAACATAAAATTTCTCTTTTCTGCCATATTGTGTCCTAAATTGATGAGATTTTACCGTAGGTGCTATTGCAGGGTGTAGATCAATTATCATGTTAGCAATGGCTTAACTGCTGTAAAAATAAATTGATGTATTGTGGACTGATAGTGGTGTTCTTCAACTGTTTGGCTTCTGAATTTGAATTCCTCGTGAAAAGCTATGTGAGGATCATTTTCATCCAAATAAATACAATAAAAATTAGCCAAAATAGGTTTCGAATTTCTAGTACCTGTTGATGAATGGTTTTAATTTTTTTTGTAATTCCCCATTGAGTGAAATGCGATGTCCCCAGCTTAGTTGTATTATCAACCTCAACACTTTTTTTAAATTTGGATTGGTTTTTAAGTTTTAAACCCACACCATAGCTCATTATTATTAGAAAGATATCAGTTCATGAGTTGTCTATTTTAATATGAAAATGATCTGAACTTTGCTGATAATGATGTGCTGTGGTTGTATGCCCATGATTTGGGTGTGCATTTACCCATTAAACTGTTGTGGTACTTACAGCCTAGATATCATATCATGCCTTTAGAGATTACAGACTGGACTGTGCAAATGTATGTCACCATTACACACATGTTATTAAGCATCTGCATTCAAAACTGTTGGAAGTCTGTGAATGGTTCGACTCGTTTTCTAATGAAATACAATTATGGCTACATAGCCGTTGTGTTAAACTATTATTTCAGCAAAGAAAAAGTTATAAGCAATTGCTAAAACTGTCATTTTTCAATTTTCAAAAGTCCACTACATTGCTCATGAGATTTATCAGTTTTAATATTACTGGCACAGAAAAAAAATGCAACGTGTTCATTATAGACACCTCTGGGTCTAAAATAAACATTGTTATTAAAACCAGAAGTTCCTGAGGTGTTTTTTAGTCTTCTACTGCCACAAAAATCTTTATCTTATTTGTGGTATGTAGTAAAGTGAAAAATCACCCAAAACAAAATACAAACTTAAGGGCCTTTCATACTAACGATGAGGCGTCGATGGTTTGGGGAGTTGCGGTCAGTATGAAAGCTTAACTCCGGTCCTGGATTGAAGTTACCAGCACCAGTTAACATCGCAGTTAACAGGTGAATTTAACAGCACAGTGTCGATGCTGCGGTGCAGTATGAACAGTTAACTTCGGTCCAGTCGAAGTTATCGCTAGGTGTCTCTGTTATCGTCAACAATTACAAGGTAGTGCCGTCACTAATAGCTGCTTATATTTTTCTCTAATAATAACCAATCGATTTAAAAATAAGTTTAATGTCAGTTAGCGCATGTGAATGTTCCCAAATTGTCACATTGAAAAAAATCTTAGCGTGCAGCGTTACCTTGCGATAACTTCGGTAATGACAGTGTCACCTACTGTTTACTTGGATGTTCATTTACTATCGAAGCCAGTATGAATGGTCCACTTAACTGTGCTGCTTACGTCGACGCTTTGCTCAGACCAGAGTTAAGTCAATATGAAAGGACCTTTAAGTGCGATAACAGGGAAACTTAGGTAGCCTTGGATCGAGTCAATGAGCACCACTTAGTCTTAGCATAACAGTATAAAATTAGGAAATCTGCTCAACTGTTCCAGTTGGATTGTGTAACTAAATACAGGTTTATGATCCAGGTTGAGAAAATAACTGTTTTATTACCCCATGTAGAATAGCCCAATCTAGAATGCTTTAAAATGTATTCTAGAAATGAAGGTGTCGAGTGGATCAGAACTAAATCATTTCAATTCCGAATATTCTAAAAGATGACTTCTGCTCAAATTCTGGCTTAATTTCTTGTCGTATTTGTACAGTGATAGCGAAACTCTTCTCAACTTGGACTTTGCTCTGTTTTAACATGGCTCCAAGTTCCAAGTGAGTTCTTAAAAGTACAAATTGATTGAGATTTGCTTCATAAATGATAGGTGGCGTTGTCAGGCGGCCAATTAAATGTTTCTTCAACTCTCTTTTAGTACTTTCGCTTCAAGTTCAGAAATGTGAGCATCAACGACCCAGCCATTTACAACAAGCCAGCCCACAGAACAGAACTCCAGAATACATTTGAGACCTACTTCTCAATAGCAGCCATGATTCCTAACATTTTGTTCAATGTGTTCAACACACTAGCTACGAAATGGTAAGTGAAAGTATTGCCTGTTCTGGTCTAGAATAGAAGATAAAAGGTCTTTAATTTCTCACCAAAGTTTCTGTGCAAAGTGTCGTTTTTCAATGACTAAATGAGTCACTGTAAATGCTCGAAAATTTTTCAAATGTTTTCTGCAGCTAACAATGAAGTGATTGACAAAAAGTCGCATTCTGCTTTCCACCTTTAATTGTATCCTGGATTAACGGGTCTTTGCTGTCGTGGGTATTTCTCGTCTTCAGAGTGATCCTTAAAGCCCCCATGTAGTGATACCGTTAACCAGTCACAATTAAGGTTTGGTTGGTCAGTTTATGTAAACAGCATGGATGTGAGGATTTATATGTTGTGAAACATATGAAGTCAGTTCCAGAAAACAAGACTGTTTGCTACAGATTTTTGAAAACGGTTAGCACTGAAGGGTTCAACGTATTATTAGCCTTGTGTTTTACAGATCGCACATTTAAATGCTTTTCTTTAGGCATGAATTTCTTAATCAGGGAACTAAACTTCACTTCCCGATCACATTAATCACGGTTCTGTCAACTTCTGTCCTTATCCTGAATGTTCCGCAAAACGGGAATTTCGTCACTGAACATCCCCTGATAAGTCATGGATTCACCTGGGTGACACCATGTTACTGGATTCGTCTTCTATTGCAGGATCCCCATCAAGGTTCGTCTAGTGGCCTCTTTCATCATTATGTTGCTTATGTTTGCTGGCACAGTCACTCTGGTATTGGTCAACACTGACCCCTGTAAGTGGACATTGTGTCAGCTCCGTAGCTATCCCAAACGCCTTTTCCACTGGCTCCTAAGCTTTGGCGTTGGCAAAGTTTTTGGTCAATGGGAAACACTTAATTTAAAATTTAACACTTAGGATCGAAGGTAACAGCACGAGTTTACTGCAGAGTAAAGAGGTGGATTTAACTGTGACGTGTTGACACTTTGCTACAGTGGGAACACTTAATTTCGATGCCATCAAAGTTATCAGCAGGGGCCATTGCGTTTGCCAACAGAGGGCAGTGACTGGTTGATATTTGTTAATATTTTGTTCTGATAATATCATTTTGGCAGCACAATTGTTCGGTTTCTGTTGATTTGTTTATTTGTTGGATTCCCAAAAAACTCACTGAACGTACGCAAAATGAGTTCCCACCATACTTTCATATTGCCTTTGTTCAGATCATCTGATACTCATATACCTTGCAATAACTCCACTGAAGGAAACAGTAAAGCTTAACTTTGCAGTTAACCACTGGTTATCATGGAAGCTTCGATAGTAGGGGAATTGACTGAATGGGAAAAGGCCTTAAGTTCCATCAAAGGGTCATGTGACTAATTCAAGGGTCTGTTTCATGAATGTGACTGATGACTTAAGACAGAAAATTGCTGAATAAAGATTTAGCTAAGTAATTATGATCACATCACAGTCAAGAAGTAATTCATAGAAATTATCTTGGTAGCAATCATGTGTATGTTCTCAAAGACTGTATTTTCGCCCAAGTGAGACTTGATTATTTTTCAGAAATAATTTTAAGATCAAATTTCTTAATTAATTAATTGTTAAGTTACTTTTTATGAAACAAACTCAGTTGTCTCCCCTTTGTGATTTATGATTGTCTCCCCGTTCTGATTTTGTGTAAACAAAATATGCTATTCTTACTTGTTATTCCCCGCCCTTCTCATAAAAACAATGTCACCTGCTGAGATGTTGTCTTCATAGTACTCAGTTACCTTATTGATTTTTTAAGCACTTGATCATGGGGTACAATTAGTGTCTTGTGATTTTTCACACTGAATGTCATTCTTGGCTATTAGATTTTATTTCCATTTACCTGTAAATAGTCAGTTGGCAAGAAACTCATGTGACAAATTGTGTGTCTTGTGATGGCTTCACTAGTTACTAAATGTCATGTTTCATTAACACAAACACGAGCAAGGTTGTTAAGATCTCATGATAAAAAATGCAAAAATGTGAGAAATTTATTAGCATTCAATACATTAATTCCCATTCGCTTGTTAACTGTCACACATCACGTCAGGTAATGGATGTTCTAATTATTGTTACAGATTTTGTTTTTATCTATTTGTAGGGCAGATTACTTTCTTTGCATTCACCATAGTTACAGTAGTCATTATTAATGGTAAGTATACACATAAATTAAGAAAAGGATATTTTGAAGATATTTTAAATGCAAATATTATGTACAACTGATTTTTATTAAGTACAACTTTAAATGTCTAAATATTTAGCATCCAACTCCATTGAGCTATGATGACTTGTGTTTTGTTTATGAAACTTTATCTTCATTGCGACAGCCTGTTCAGCCATCTTGACTGGTGCTTCTGTTGGTTTGGCCTGCATGTTTCCCAGTAAATACGTGCAAGCCCTAATGTCGGGTCAGGTAAGATGGCTGCCCCAAGGGGAGCAGACGGAACAAAGCTTTCTGCGGGATCTTTTAAATGTTGGCTTTTATTCTTTTGAAATTTAATGGATCTGTGGTTGCCTGCCTTTGTCAGTTACACTAATGCTAAATTGCTCACTCAAATGGGTGATTGGGTCAACAGTTTCGATTTTTCTTGTAATTGTAATTTTTTCAATATTCAAATTTGATGTTCCAAAATAAAAAAGAAATCGTCTTTATTCATTCCCAGGAGACAATTAATAATTCAAATTGCGAACTTGTAAATATTTTCATGTTATGAAAACAAAAACAATCTATTTTGAAACTTTAGGTTTTTGACAAGTAATTTCATTACCATGAAAAAGACAATCACACTCACAAATTTTGCATCATGCCTAAATCACTTGAACCATCGAATCATACGCCTGAACCACAACATCATATAAAGGGAGAACTGCATTCTGTCATGAGCTGCATTTGATGATCTCGCATCTAATTTTTGTTACAACAATTTTCCAGTTCGTATAATATTATTATATGATTTGTTGTTTCTCTGTATAATGCGGTACGTTGTGATTCATTATTCTGGTTCTGTTGTTCAAGTTGATGGCTCAGTGGTTCTGGCATATCACTCCAAATTCTTGCGTACGATTGGCTGGTGCTCTTTGCATCTACTATGTGATGACATGTCCGGTTTTAAAATAAATGCCATCACTATTTTTATCCCATGTGTAATCCATTTTCTGTTTCAAACAGTTGCAATAGTTATCAGATTAGCATTATAATATTACTGCATAATCCACAAATCCAACCCCATGGATATTAATCTGTGCT
Source organism: Phoronis australis (assembly GCA_002633005.1). Lineage (NCBI taxonomy): Eukaryota > Metazoa > Phoronida > Phoronidae > Phoronis > Phoronis australis. Next base: position 791,874 of record NMRA01000096.1, on the reverse strand, counting down.
CTGATGTCGGTAGCTTTGCATGGCTGGTTGCATGAAACAGCACTTAAGCATTATCTGTATTGTCCAATCATGGTGGACTGCCGAAACGAAACACAACTGACTTCATGTTCATTTAAGTTTGATGTTGACAACTTCCCTGTATCACTTGAAGTGCATCTTTTCAGCGTAATGACCTTTTGATATCTATCAATATGCTGTTAATAAGGTGTTCATTTGAATTGAGCTTTCCCTATTTTCATGTGTTCTTTTCGGCAGCTGCCTGTTTAAGAGGCATTTCATTCAGATTTGCATGCGTGGAGGTTAATCACAATTATAGATCACTTTAATAAATCTTTGAAACCACCCCCCTGTGATTGCTCTACTGGTTGTGTTGAACCCTGTCCCATCCATTTTCTTTTGCAATTTCATCACCAAGGCAATAACTTTTGCTTTTTAGCAAACTTCAGAGAATTTTCAACTGGTGAGGGTTGGTAAAAGTCTTCAGTGACATAGTTGTTTAGATTTTTTACCACACGCGTGCACATCTGAGTCTTGTGCCTCTCCCATTTTCTCGTCACAGCTGCCTCGGCCATGTTACAAGGTGGAATGTTTGGTTTAGCGGGCCTCTTTCCCGGCCGTTACACTCAGGCTCTCATGGGTGGGCAGGTAAAACAGAAGTTGTTTTGTCCATTGTAGGCCACGCAATTTAGTTGCATTTCAAGTTGTAGTGCATCTCTGTCATTGTGATTTAGAGGCACATTAGGTCTAACTGTGAAGAGTGAGAGATCCTGACAAAACGATTTTGTGTTTAGTGACACTCGATCTGTTCAATTTCGTACTTTTCTATCTATTGTATCGTGCCAGATGAGAAGTTGCATATTAAAGAATAACACAGTAACTTTGTAGCAGTGTTTCTGTGTTGCTGCTACACAAATGACTAGTGGCAATAATGTAAACTGGGATTAACATCACCGTTTATTGGGACCCTTTACTAGCACAAAATCAATGAACTCTTGTTTTTAATACTTTCAAGGTTTTGAGAAACATCCGAAACACAATAAAGTCACAACATTACTTTGGATATTAGTGTCTGTGTCATATCTTGTTGCAGTATTTTTGCAGTGATGTAATTTTCTTGGTTGGGGTTTCTTACATCTTTCGCTTGATGCATTTTGCTTCTTAATCTTTGATTGCAGAAAAAAATAATTAGTAGATTAACAAGAACTGTTTGTACATAGTATTTATCTTGGTTCACTTGGTTTTCAAGCAAAAGTTGAGTTATGCGACAGAGTAGTTGATTGGTTCTTGGCATTACTTAACGCTCTATCATTAGATATTGTTCTTTAAGTGTCAGTTGTAAATTGGTGATTCTGCCGTGCAGTGATTTGCAGTAAGTCTTTCACCAATTCAGGACAAGTGCAACAAATTTATTTATTTGTTTATTTATTATTGTTAGTGACATGGATTCACAAGCATAGACAGCAACTAATTGAAAGTAATACATGACAGATGTGAATATCCCTGCCACATGGGCTTACTAGCTCAGTATATGTCATCTTGCTGCCAATACAGTTTTATTGAAGTAAAAGTTTTGTTTTTAAACTTCTACAATGAGTTTTACATAATTTTTGATAGTTTTTAGGTGACAATTATTTTTTCCACGTTCCAAGCTCTGTACTATAGCTACCATACCACCATACAATATTTTGAAAAAACAATGTTTGAAAGGATTGGAAATTGAAAGAAGCAATTCTGACAACTTTTTTTGTCTGAAATTGATGAGATTGTACTTTATACCGTCTTTCAAGATGTTTAGTATTCAAACTGGTCGTTTCCCTCCACTATCCCACGCTAATCTCACCCTCTCTCCATCAGGGTATGGGTGGTACATTTGCTGCTGTAGCTAGCATCATCACCATCGTGGTGGGAACCAGCGTCACCATGAGCGCCCTTGCTTACTTCCTGTCAGCCACGCTGGTCCTTGTCATTGCACTGATAGCCTATTTGTTCCTGAAAAAGACGGAGTTTGCAAAACATCACATAGATCTTCATGGTAAGTGTGTGAATAGGAGAAGTGATAAATAGACCCAAAGGTGGCGCTTCAAGCTTTGACTGCTTACAATCAACTGCATAAAAGCTACACTCTTGTTAGGGTCCCTTAAACCTCATTCAGACCAGTGAATTAGGTAACAGCATGAACATGATGTATAAATCATTCAACCAAAAAGGTTTTACAACTGACTTATTTATTAATAAATTTACTTCATTTTATAATTAACGTATAACCTCTTGGTCTATTTATCACTGGAATGCCTGATAGTCGGAGATGTATTTTTGATACACCAATCCTCATGTGTATGTTTCATGGTGTAGGATGTCCTATTTGTGTTGGATTCTTAATGTTAGTACAACTTCTGTTTGATACTAGAGAGCAGCAAAGAGATTTCTATTTGTTCTAGATGACAACTTGACCAAGGTCAAACTTGGTAAGAATGAATTTACTCAAGACCCATATTTCTAACATTAATAATATATAAGATGACCTTATTATATCGACATGTTTTAACGTCCCATTTCCCACAAGAAAGCAAAATTGACTGCTTATTTGTGTGTATTCTGAATATAATTGGCTTAATCCCAAATTACAGTTTTTTGATGGTGAAGTAAGAAAGTGTAGGCGTGTGCCTGCTTTTGGTAATGGTCATGCATTTGATGGGACAGCAGGAAGTTGAATATTGAAGCTGCAGAAATAGTCACTTACAGGGGTCTTGTATTTTGAGAACCAGTTTCTCCACTGAGTAATATTCAAGCGAAACTGGTTCTCAAAATTCAGGACCCCTGAAAGTGATAAATTGTGCCAAAACTGACGTGGAAACATTCCACTGAAAAAGTGGGCTATTTGTAGTCTCTGATTTAAAGAGTTATCTGCTAAAAAGTCATTCAAGTTATTGTTTGTTTTGGAATGCAGAAAAGAATAAGGTCTTTGAGACAGAGCTGCTAACAGTGTTTACTGTATAATGAAAAATTAGTTTTCATTCACTTGTACATTTTGCTGTTGTCAAAGTTTTGGGATGAGACTAATCCCCTTTTTGTACGTCACATGGGCTAGTCTCTATTTTGTGGGACATGCAAGGTCATATCACTATGAGTATGTGTGTCCTTTTTGCTATGTTGCTGTGACCTTCTAGTTTATATTTATCAATATTGACCTTTGCCCATCAGCGTGTCTCATGTGAGGATGTGTCAATGTCTGAATATTTTTTCTTGAAGAAAAGAATAAGTTGTTGGAATGCACGAATTTACCAAATGTACGAAGCTCTTTAAAGTTATTCAACTGGTGTTCGGTGGTACTGCGGGTGTTTCTTCCATTATGATTAAGTAGCTTAAATGTGCAAGTCCTAATTTAATTTTTGCCTGCTCATCTCATCATTTATAATCGCCAGTTTACATGTTGTAAATACAAAATTCTTTTCTCTGAGTTCTATTTGAAATGTATGCCCCCTCATCATTTATCAGTAAAGTAATTTGAAAATTGCTTACAAACCTTGCCGTAATAGCTTGCTTGAGAGGAATAACAAAATAATCTCAGCATTTGTTGTCTCTGTTTACTTAGCCAAAAGCCTGGACAGTCTGGAAGAAGATGGAAGCATCACCGTGACAACAAGAATGGGACCATCACTGCTGGTGGTCTTCAAAGAGGTCAGATATAATGCTGTGGTGGTTGACTAATGCAATGTTTGTAACCTTTTCATTGTGAAGTTGCTTTCAAGCAATCTTTTGTCGAAAAAGGTCTTCATATTCAAAACTTCATAAGAAGCAGTTCATTACTAAATCATTTTTAAAATCGTCGAAGTCCCTTGGGAGATTTTTTCTTTTCCAGTTACACCTTTTGAGGAGTTACCCAGTCACTGTCAAATACTCCGATTTGCAAGCTGGGTAATTTCTTGTTCTTGAACTAGTTAATAGTAAATTCTATGGGAAATAGCTACAATTTTTACATTAGCAGATGACAGAACACTACGTACCCAATCCTGTTTCACTGGCCATTGAAAAGAACCATGTCTCATGATTGTCATCATGCTAGTTGGTTTAAAGTGTCAGACAAAATCAGTCATTGAAAAAGGTGTTTCTTGAACAACTTCACAATGGATTTGAACTCATGACCTCAGAGGTCACCGTCTGATGCTGTAAATAGAGTATTTTAAGTGAGTGATATATTTATGAGCCTCAATTTCAGTGAGTGGCTGGCAGCCAACAACCAGCAATGAGGATTTGTAATAAAGTGATAACAACACAATAGCTCTGGTCAAAGCTAATAACTTCAAGATATCCACCCTGTCCAATGGATATCCTGAAAATGTGTTTTTTGGCCGTAAAACCTACTATGTTCCTTTAGTGTTTGGCATGTTGCAGAATGGTGTTACAAAACAGTGGAAGTGTGTTCTCGTTTCAGGTATGGGTGTTAGGTTTTAGTGTTCTGTTTATCTTCCTGGTGACGTTGTCTGTCTTCCCCTCCGTCGCCACACTCGCAGTGTCTGTTGACCAGGACAACTCGAACAGTATATTCACAGGTAAGTTGACAACTGTCCCCTATAGTCTGTAAATTTATCTGTCTGCATGAAAGACTCGGAGATTGTATTAACAAAATGCAATATTTAGGAAGTTGCCAGTGTTTGTTTGTATCAGATTCTGTGTGTATGTTAATTTGGTTTGTTTGGAGGAATGTGATGGGAAGCTTGATCTTAAACTGATAAGGTTAGTCTTCTTTCAAATATTATAGGTAAAATGAATAATTTAAAGCTTGAACTCTGTGGTCTAGTCTCCAAGATCTCTAAAAATGGTTAACAATTCTAGAGGATGTTGAAACAGGTTACAAATGGAATTCATGACAGAATAAAAATCAGCAACAAAAAGGTATATTGAGCACTGTTGACTGTTGCCTCAGGACATCCCATTTCTCTCAATAGCAAGTGTCGAATATTTTGATTTCATATCTTTGCAGCAGTCACAAAAAACAAGTCATGAAATGATGCAAGTTAGCACTTCTTGTGTGGTGGTTTGTTAATACTATCTTCATAATGGAACTCAGGAGTGTTATTTTTGGCTGGATAAAGTGAACCAATGTTATTTTATCTTACTTTGAAGTTGGTCAATAATTTTATGACCCATCAATGTAGCGATGTAGCGCTTGATATAACTCTAAAGTGAAACTGACCACAATTGAACATAAATTTGCTGATTGTAGATATCACATTACAATATATTCATTTCCCAAGAAGAAGAAAATGAAAACAAACAAATTTTCAATGTCATTGATCACCAAACAGCTTAATGTCAGTGGTTGTCTACACTCCTTCATCAGTCACCCAAAAACAAGGACTTTTATCTACTTAGCAGCTTCTTATTGACATAATGTATCTAAAACAGCTCATTGTTTGATGAAATTTGTTGATAAAGATAATGCATTTATGACCACTTAATCACGTAGTAGTGCAAAGTGTGAGACGGAATATCTCAGGCCAATACAAAAACTACAAATTCATAACGTGGCTAAGAGCCGCCTTAGGCCATCACACAAACATTTTATAGACCACTTACTGCTATAAATTTAGTGTCAAGTTGATCTTTATTGGATGGAGGATGATCTCTGGACTCGGGAAAAACAAATAATTCAGTAGTACCCGGGGAGTCACTCGTATTGACAAGGTGCCTGCAGACATGTACCAAAAATTGTAGGTAAGCGGTACTTTTTAAGCAAGTTTTGCGGGACCCGCGCGGGGTCCAATAGGCCCCTAAATTTCATTTCGTGCATGCAAAAGGCCCTCTGCATTGGCCTCAGCCCCGCAAAAGACTCACTTGCCTTCTTTCTACAGAAAAGTCTATCCCTTAAAAGGGGTTGGGTATTAGCAGACGTGGCACCCACAATAAAGGGTCTCGCAGAAATTTTTGGTGAACACCTGCGAGCACCTTGTGAACCCCGGGAGTAGTACTTGGGGACATAGTCCACGGTGACTAGTCAACCTGTCGAGCATGATCTCCACCAATCAGAAAGTCTCAATTCTTCACAGCACTATCACCTCTAATTTGAGTAAGGACTGTATTATTAAGACCAGTTTTATAACCTTATTGTCAGGTCTTTAAATAACAAGTCATTTTTATGGAAGGTAGGTTTAGACATGTAGCTGCTTATAGGAAGCAGTCAAATATCATTCTTGGTGGTCAGATATAACGTGCCCACATTTTGAGAACCAGTTTGGTACCCCTTATTCAGTGGATAAAACCGGTTCTGTGCATGGATTTTTTCAGGTGACTTATTCATTCCTTTGACCTGTTTCCTGCTCTTCAACGTTGGAGATTTATGTGGCCGTACTGCAGCTGGATTTCTGCAACTCGTGAGTGGTTCTGTTGGGTGTAGTGTTTACCATTCATAATTAATGTTAAAATTGAATGGAGAATTTGCATGCAAAAAATATTCAAGTCAGTTGAATACATTAGGGCTGTTGTCATTTTGTGCGGTTATTTATGCGGGCACTTAACTTGAAGCATGACCAGATGGCATGTGATTTAGAATTTTTTTACGAAAAAAAAGGTTTGCTTTTGTATTATTTATGTGATGCATTTTGAGACTCATTTTCACTCTCTAATTTCTAAATTTGTACGATGTTTTTTTTAGCTGTACTCACATCAAAAAACATGTCGCTGTGGACCTATGGTTTCAATTCTGGTTCTCTCAAATGACATGTTGTTGTTCTCTGACACATATTGTTAACATGTTACCAAGTTATCTGTGACATCACCGGGCTGCCGACAACTGTCCCACATTTGAAATATGTGAGCAGTACCGTAGATGAAATCCCCCAAATTACTTAATACCCAGATGGTTTCATTGATGGGCCTATACTTGCACTATTTTCATCTGTCTTTTCCAGCCTTCTCGCCTCCTGCCACTTTTCAGTATACTCCGTGTTGGCTTCATCCCTCTCATCATGATGTGCAACATTCAGCCTCGTCATTACCTTCCTGTTGTATTCAACAGTGATTGGTACTTTGTCATCTTCACCACACTTCTCGCTTTTACCAATGGTTACTTTGGCACGCTGTGCATGATGAATGCACCACAGTAAGTAGAGTATGCCAAGCTAATGGCTGTGAAATAATGAACGTACCATTAAGTAGAGTATGGAAATCTAATGGCTGTGCATGATGAACGCACCACAGTAAGTAGAGTATGCAAAGCTAATGGCTGTGAAATAATGAACGCACCACATAAGTAGGCTATGCAGAGCTAATGGCTGTGAAACGATGAACGCACCATTAAGTAAAGTATGTAGAGCTAATGGCTGTGAAATGATGAACGCCCCACATAAGTAGGCTATGCAGAGCTAATGGCTGTGAAATGATGAACGCAACACATAAGTAGGCTATGCAGAGCTAATGGCTGTGAAATGATGAACGCACCACATAAGTAGGCTATGCAGAGCTAATGGCTGTGAAATGATGAACGCACCACATAAGTAGGCTATGCAGAGCTAATGGCTGTGAAATGATGAACGCACCACATAAGTAGGCTATGCAGAGCTAATGGCTGTGAAATGATGAACGCACCACATAAGTAGGCTATGCAGAGCTAATGGCTGTGAAATGATGAACGCACCACATAAGTAGGCTATGCAGAGCTAATGGCTGTGAAATGATGAACGCACCACATAAGTAGGCTATGCAGAGCTAATGGCTGTGAAATGATGAACGCACCACATAAGTAGGCTATGCAGAGCTAATGGCTGTGAAATGATGAACGCACCACATAAGTAGGCTATGCAGAGCTAATGGCTGTGAAATGATGAACGCACCACATAAGTAGGCTATGCAGAGCTAATGGCTGTGAAATGATGAACGCACCACATAAGTAGGCTATGCAGAGCTAATGGCTGTGAAATGANTCTTGAACAACTTCACAATGGATTTGAACTCATGACCTCAGAGGCTGCCGTCTGATGCTTGTACACACAATAAATAGAGTATTTTAAGTGAGTGATATATTTATGAACTTCAATTTCAGTGAGTGGCTGGCAGCAAACAACCAGCAGTGGGGATTTGTAATAAAGTTACAACAACACAATAGCTCTGGTCAAAGCTAATAATTTCAAGATATTCACCCTGTCCAATGGATATCCTGAAAATGTGTTTTTTGGCCGTAAGACCTATTGTGTTCCTTTAGTGTTTGGCATGTTGCAGAATGGTGTTATAAAACAGTGGAAGTGTGTTCTCGTTTCAGGTATGGGTGTTAGGTTTTAGTGTTCTGTTTATCTTCCTGGTGACGTTGTCTGTCTTCCCCTCCGTCGCCACACTCGCAGTGTCTGTTGACCAGGACAAGTCGAACAGTATATTCACAGGTAAGTTGACAACTGTCCCCTATAGTCCGTAAATTTATCTGTTTGCATGAAAGACTCGGAGATTATATTAACAAAATGCAATATGTAGGAAGTTGTCAGTGTTTGTTTGTATCAGATTCTGTATGTTAATTTGGTTTTTTTGGAGGAATGTGATGGGAAGCTTGGTCTTAAACTGATAAGGTTATTCTTCTTTCAAATATTATGGAGAAAATGAACTAAATAATTTAAAGCTTGAACTCTGTGATCTAGTCTCCAAGATCTCTAAAAATGGTTAACAATTCTATAGGATTTTGAAACTGGTAACAAACGGAATTCATGACAGAATAAAAATCAGTTAGCAACAAAAAGGTATATTGAGCACTGTTGACTGTTGCCTCAGAGCATCCCATTTCACTCAATAGCAAGTGTCGAATATTTTGATTTCATATCTTTGCAGCAGTCACAAAAAACAAGTTATGAAATGAGGCAATTAGCACTTCTGGTGTGGTGTTTTGTTTATACTGTCTTCAGAATGGAACTCAAGAGTGTTATTTTTGGCTGGATAAAGTGAACCAATGTTATTTTACCTTACTTTGAAGTTGGTCAATAATTTTATAACCCATAAATGTAGCGATGTAGCGCTTGATGTAACTCTAAAGTGAAACTGACCACATTTGAGCATAAATTTGCTGATTGTAGATATCACATTACAGTGTATTCATTTCCCAAGAACGAGAAAATGAAAACAAACAATTTTCAATGTCATTGATCACCAAACAGCTTAATTTCAGTGGTTGTCTACACTCCTTCATCAGTCACCCAAAAACAAGGACTTTTATGTACTTAGCAGCTTCTTTTTGACATAATGTATCTAAAACCGCTCATTGTTTGCTGAGATTTTTTGATGAAGATAATGCATTTATGACCACTTAATCACATAGTAGAGCAAAGTGTGTGACGGAATATGTTCAGGCCAATACAAAAACTACTGTAATTCATAACTTAATGTGGCTAAGAGCCACCTTTGGCCATCACACAAACATTTTATAAACTACTTACCGTATTCGCCGTAATAACCGCCCATGCCCCTATAAGCGCCCCCCCCCACGCGTTTTCAGACTTTGCTGAAATAAGCGCCCAGTCCATGAACGTGTACATGCGAACAATGACTTACCTTCAGTCCTAAAACTCGGCTACAGTAACGTCTTCAATTTATCAAAAAAGTTTTGCACGGGTCTTCTAGACCACCAGCGGTACTGCTACGTTTGTATTTAGCCATGACTATACACTTCAAAGTAACACAGCGCTTCAAAAAGAACGCAACAGCATTGCTACTTTCATGACGACCGTGTCCCACTATGGTCTGACCTTTCAGTAGACACATCGACTGTCTCATGAATAAAAATAACTCGGTGTTGACCGCACGTGGCCAGAAAGTGCGCGCTACATATATGAACCTAGCTGTCATCAAAGACATTAGTCGGGAACTATCCATTCATGAAACGGTAAGAAATGAATATTGGCCCTAATTTCCGACAATTTCTAATGCTATAAAACATGTTTGCGTTATTTTTTAGATGGATTGTTTGATTAACCATAATTGGTGTTTTTAAGCCGAATATCCGATAAAATGACAACTGACAGTGAATGCTTACACACCCTTACACCGAAAAATAACTGTCAGATAGTTACGTACGCATCCAGCTACACGGCGACTAATATGGGCCTTACCAAAACAAATGTCGAACGTTATTAGCACGAGTCCGGCAAGTGCTGAATGAAACACGCTCTGGTTTAGGCCTACTGCTTGTGCGAGTTTCTTTAGATGCAATGCACATCTAGCTCATTAGATTGCGTGGCTCTGGCCAAAAGACGGTCTCTGCTTTGGCAAATGAACTCTGGTTACACGCACGCGCTCGCTTACTCGCAGACGAACTTCAAAACAAACGTCACGTGACAACAACATGTGTGTTCGTCCAGACATTTTTCTCGATGTGTTGCCGATCATACATGTAGATGGCACGATGTTGCGCAGATTTGTACTTAAAACTGCCGTAAATCCAGACTCCACGGGAACTTAAAAGAAGTCTTAGGGACGCTACTTAGAAAACTTAATGAGGATTTCAGGTAATTTGCTTGAGTCGAAACTATTTTTAGTCAAGCATTGAAGTCGCCATATCGAAGACGGCGATCTTGAGGCAGTCAGTCGGCGAGTTTTCGCCCTGGGATTTCAGCACAATTTTCTGTAAAATGATCGTAATTTAGCAGCAAAGTTTGGTACCAATGCACCACAGTTTTGTTGGAAGTCTTTCATAGATTACAGATATGTCACAGAACGTAAATTTGATGAATCTTAGCCTCCGATTTCACCCGTTTTGGAGACCGGGTTTCAACCGCCTTGGGTTATGATAAGCGCCCCCCCCCGAACAGAGTTTTTCTAAGCGCCCTGGGCGGTTATTACGGCGAATACGGTACTGCAATTTAGTGTCAAGTTGGTCTTTATTGGATGGAGGATGATCTCTGGACTCGGGAAAAACAAATAATTCAGTAGTACCCGGGGAGTCACTCATATTGACAAGGTGCCTGCAGACATGTACCAAAATTGTAGGTAGGCAAGTTTTGCGGGACCCGCGCGGGGTCCAATAGGCCCCTAAATTTCATTTCGTGCCTGCAAAAGGCCCTCTGCATTGGCCTCAGCCCCGCAAAAGACTCACTTGCCTTCTTTCTACAGAAAAGTCTATCCCTTAAAAGGGGTTGGTTATTAGCACCCACAATAAAGGGTCTCGCAGAAATTTTTGGTGAACACGTGCGAGCACCTTGTGAACCCCCCGGGTGTAGTACTTGGGGATATGGTCCACGGTGACTAGTCAGCCTGTCGAGCATGATCTCCACCAATCAGAAAGTCTCAATTCTTCCCAGCACTATCACCTCTAATTTGAGTAAGGACTGTATTATTAAGACCAGTTTTATAACCTTATTGTCAGGTCTTTAAATAAAAAGTCATTTTTATGGAAGGTAGGTTTAGACATGTAGCTGCTTATAGGAAGCAGTCAAATATCATCCTTGGTGGTCAGATATAACGTGCCCACATTCTGAGAACCAGTTTGGTGCCCCTTATTCAGTGGATAAAACCGGTTCTGTGAATGGATTTTTTCAGGTGACTTATTCATTCCTTTGACCTGTTTCCTGCTCTTCAACGTTGGAGATTTGTGTGGCCGCACTGCAGCTGGATTTCTGCAACTCGTGAGTGGTTCTGTTGGGTGTAGTGTTTACCATAGTTAATGTTGAAATTGAATGGAGAATTTGCATGCCAAAAATATTCAAGTCAGCTGAATACATTAGGGCTGTTGTCATTTTGTGCGGTTATTTATGCGGGCACTTGAAGCATGACCAGATGGCATGTGATTTAGATTTTTTTTACGAAAAAAAAGGTTTGCTTTTGTATTATTTATTTGATGCATTTTGAGACTCATTTTCACTCTCTAATTTCTAAATTTGTACGATGGTTTTTTAGCTGTACTCACATCAAAAAACATGTTGCTGTGGACCTATGCTTTCAATTCTGGTTCTCTCAAATGACATGTTGTTGTTCTCTGACACATATTGTTAACATGTTACCAAGTTATCTGTGACATCACCGGGCTGCCGACAACTGTCCCACATTTGAAATATGGGAGCAGCACCGTAGATGAAATCCCCCAAATTGCTTAATGCCCGGATGGTTTCACTGATGGGCCTATACTTGCACTATTTTGCATCTGTCTTTTCCAGCCTTCTCGCCTCCTGCCACTGTTCAGTATACTCCGTGTTGGCTTCATCCCTCTCATCATGATGTGCAACATTCAGCCTCGTCATTACCTTCCTGTTGTATTCAACAGTGATTGGTACTTTGTCATCTTCACCACACTTCTCGCTTTTACCAATGGTTACTTTGGCACGCTGTGCATGATGAATGCACCACAGTAAGTAGAGTATGCCAAGCTAATGGCTGTGAAATAATGAACGTACCATTAAGTAGAGTATGGAAATCTAATGGCTGTGCATGATGAACGCACCACAGTAAGTAGAGTATGCAAAGCTAATGGCTGTGAAATAATGAACGCACCACATAAGTAGGCTATGCAGAGCTAATGGCTGTGAAACGATGAACGCGACCACATAAGTAGAGTATGCAAAGCTGATGGCTGTGAAATGATGAACGCACCACATAAGTAGAGTATGCAAAGCTGATGGCTGTGAAATGAGGAACGCACCATTAAGTAAAGTATGTAGAGCTAATGGCTGTTAAATGGTGAACGCACCGCATAAGTAGAGTATGCAGAGTTAATGGCTGTGAAATGATGAACATATCACATAAGTAGAGTATGCAAAGCTGATGGCTGTGAAATGTTTTTGTTTTGTTTTCTGTGGGTATGTTTCCTAGTACTTGAAAGAAAAATTCTGGGTTTTGTGGACATTGGGGTAAATAATAGGAAGTAAAATGTCTTTTTAGATATCTGGATACCATTAACAGTAATTTATATTCGCTAACTGCGAAGCAATACCGAAGCTAGTTTACAGTGAAACAACATGTGTAGTTGAGATAAAAGGTCATATATATTATGACAAACTAAACTACCACAGATATCAGTAATTACAAAAGTTATATATATATAAAATGTTGAACTGTAAAGGTGGGTGACAACTGGATACCATTAACAGTAATTTATCAAAATGCAAGCTTTCTAAAACTGGAAGTTGACTTCACATGAATTCACTGCTGTTTTGTCATGTGTATTGTTATTGTAAAGTCGTCATCTTCTCGTAAGAATTATTACTTTTGAATGAATTGTGCATAAACTTATGCAAATTGATCAAGCAGTGCAGATATTTCAGTTGAAGTTGGGTTTTGTCATTTTTTCTTTTTGTAATCATTAGAACATTGAGAATGCCACCGGCCTAGTGAACTTGGGTTGTCTAGTGACGTAGTGAACAGGGGAGGTCCTGTGGTCTGGTGCTTTTAGCACTAGGCACATATCAATTCTAATGTTATGTGTTTGATTACATGACGTGTTGACGAGTTATTGTGTTATCAAGACATTCAAAGGCTTAAGTTTCTTCTCGGGTATCTGCGAAAGCAGTCCTTCTTCAATGGCTTTTGTTCCACTCTTTTTGTGAAAACATGACTATATTTTCTGTTGGACAGCTTGATGTACACTCACTCATACTCTCTGTAAAATTTCCGATCTTCCAGTCTAAAGCAAATTGCCAATAGACAAGTAACAATAATAGCTATATAAGCTACAAGGCTGTGTTAATCAAGAGCTTCTAATTGACTTATGCCACTCCTAATGATGAAGAAATATTAGAGCCAACAGGCACCAAATCAACTGTCGGTCTAAGGTGGCAACTTTTGATCTACACCACTTACCGCTATAGAACCGGTCTCATCTTTTTCCGTACCCAGATTGGAAATGATTTCTAAGCTCAAGAAGAACAGACAGATCATGATTGTTGCATACAAGGTTCACAAAATTTGCTAGTCAGGGTGGGTTAGTTTCAGGTGTCGAAGCTACATGGCTGCCAGGAGGCGTTCTGGCTTTTTATTGCTACCAGTTTCTGTTCAGGCAAAAGATATGTACACGTTGAAGTTACTTTGGATGTATTGAGCAAATATGTGTTGTATCAAGAAAGCAGTTTTTGAAACCAAAACACGGGGTCTGTTCCAAGAAACTTACCTCAGTTCATTTTTTACTTTAACATAAGTTTAAGATTTGTCTTAACTTCCAAACTTTGAAACTTCCACATTCGGAAAGTTAGTCAAAATGAACACAAAACGTATGTCAAACAATTAAGTCAACCTAAGATCTCTTTCTTGAATTAGTTTTGAAATAAATTTAACTTTTATTTAAAAATTAACAAAAATTTAAGATTTGTCTTAGCTAAGTCAGTTTTGTTGGAACGAGTCCATGGTCTACAGGTAGCTTTAAATTTCATGGTTTTAAAACTGATAGATAAAAGTGCTTAGCTTTAAATGGTTTGTAAACGCTGAGAACATAATCATTACCATTACTAATGAATTTTTTGTACTTTCCTAGAAAAGTTCCCAGGGAACACGTCGAGACCACAGGTGCCATGATGTCCTTCTTTCTTACCTGCGGTTTAGGACTGGGCTCTGTTCTTGGACTGCTGCTGGTCAAATTGGTCTGAGGGCTTCCAAGAATGTGTAGGCAAGAAGGTGGTGTTTAACCGTGCTAAAGCTACATGGAACATGGTTTAATGGCATCAAAAAGTGGATTGTGTCATTAACTGTTGGATAGCCCTGAACTAGAGCTCAGGAAAAGGTGCTGTGTGGTATACGAGGTGTTGTATAGCCACGTGGTTATCAATTGAAAGTTCTTGCACAATAAGTAAACTTGAAGCAGTTATTCAGCAATGCAAATTATTTTGGTGATGGGTCCATCTGATATTCAGGTATATTGAGGCTAAGACTGAAATGTTGATTTTCAATTTATTTTGATAATCATGTAAGATTTCAGTCTGCTACAATTCCAAACAAAAACTTGCACAAAGGCAATTCCATTATTATATAATGTTCTTTAACTGGAAGTTAGTTGACGATCTCGATTGGGGAAGCAGGGAATTTTTAAGCAAATCTTGTAAAGTTTCTGTTTTAATTTTCATTTTAAACAGCTCATCAACTTTGACATTAAGTTTAATGTGTAGTCACTGTGTAATTGTTCTTTGTTTTATAACCTCAGTAAGTTTTGTGGGCCAAGTTTTTATTAAACCACTTGTTACTGAATCTTTGTTCAATGTTTTACCACTTTATTAGAACATGTCATTGTGTTGCAAATTTTATCCAATTGTGAGTTTTTGAAAAGTGACTAACTATGGAGTTTTTTATCTAGGTTTTAGGGGTTTTGACTTTTTATTGCTCACTTGTTGAGTGTAAACGTAGAAAATACTGTAATTTTTGTTTTCTGGTTTTTAATCGGCTGTCAGTGCCATGGAGCTCAGTTTGCACTGTTGTGCTTCAGTAGCAAAAGCAACCAATCATGAAACCAGTAATTAACACCGCCCTCTATCTGTCTATGGAACAACTTTTGTTACAAGTTCTTTCATCTACTGCCAGGTGGCAGCAGGAGTGATGTCCCATATGAGCAGACGACATTGCTCTACAAGTCTTGTTGGGATCACTTGGTTGTTGCGTCTGCTACTTTATGAGCCAGTTGTAAGTGGTGATGCAATTCAGTTGTAAATAGCCTATATTTATAAATAAAAGTTAAATAATATTGTAACAGCAACAACAATTTATTGTTTGGTTTGTACATGATTGTATTTACATAAATTTTTGTTGTGCAATTTCAGTCAATTAAACTTGCCAACAATATTTACAAACAAGGTCTTTTCATAGTTTATGTCATCCAGAACACTTTTAAAACCATAGGTCTCTTAATTTACAAAATTAATGTAAACTGACAAAATAAGTAAATTCATGATGTTTTGCGTTCAATCTCTGATCAACAAAGGCACATTTTTATCTTCACTCAACATTATAGAGATTCCTTCATTGCATAAAATTTTTGCGGTCAAGTCCTTTTTCTGATGCAAGAAAAAATGAACAAATTCTGTACTCAGTTTTTAATAAATAAATCCAGGAAATACCACTGGAGTCACAAACTAGTACAAGCTATAATTACAGTTCCACAAAACTTAAAACACTCCATACAAGAATGCTCTCAGTTCATGCCAGCAGTGATTTCTACTTTAGCACCGATGTCGGGAATCACGGCGTGTCTGCTCAGTCGACCCTGCTCGTCAGTTTGTGCTTGTGTGAGAAACGTGTTGTCATTCACGTCAGCGGCACTGAAATATTAGGCAAATGAACATACATTTAGTGAAGAGTACAGGGAACGGATAAAGTCCCACTGAGTGTCATTTTGGTGGGTCAAAATGGTCCCAATTTCAAAGTAAGACAAACTCCAATCAGACCACAATATAACCATACAGAGCAAGACGTGCAAAAGATGCATTTCACCCTTCAACTGGCCAAAAGGAGGAAAGTGAATTGGGCCTTTTTCTCCTAAAACTGGTATCGCAATATTGATTATTGTGATAGGATCTTGTCGCACCAAAGAATATCGTGAGACCGATTTCACAGAGAGTAAAAGGCCTCATTCAACTTTCAGTTTTTGCCAGCTGAATGGGGTGAAATGCAAGTTTTACCTTGCCATATTTCACGACTTTATTTTTTGTGATGCATCGCAAAAATAATTCGACGCATTCCACACCTGCCATTGCACGAAACTGAATGTCTCAATGTAATAGTAATATCACCAAAATAACAATCCATGTAAATTCAAGAAACAAAAAATCAGTTAGGCTTGGAATTGTACGAGTCGATCATTCTTGCTGTGAAGCACTTGTCTGAGCAAACACTTCTTGGATAAAATGCACTTCAGAAACTTCACTTGTTAGGCACATTAGCGTACATGTTTGCATTTATTGCACCAAGGCAACTAACCATAAACCATGTGACATGAACCTGCACATTTGGGGAATATTCATTGGTTATTGGTAATGAACACTTAGCCCAGTAAACAGCCCACAAAACCCTACAAGTGACCATTTTCTGAGTTACAATCGATAACAACATTCTATTTATCTACACAGCCCAATATCCCAACTTACATTTCCTCGGCTTCAGGTAATCCAAGTGGACCCTGAGTGAGTGCGGGCAATGTTTTCTGTTTGACGGACTTGTCCTTTCCGTTCATCTTGGCAAACAGGTATCGCAGAACTCGTTCCTTCTGTTCCCAGGTTAAATCGGCGATGTCAACCTTACCAAATATATTCACTCTAAAAAGCAATTAGACAAATGTCAATTCACGATCTATTTGGCATGTGTGAGCACACGAAATCTAACAATTTTGTTTAGATATTTTAATATTTGTTAAAATAGCAACAGGTATTAACTACCTGAACATTTTGAATTAAACCCAGCATAAGCAGCACGTTATTCTTTAAGTTGGGCAATATTTGAAGGAATTCAACTGAAAAAGTTGTATGGGGGGGGTTATAGATATTCACTTATCTTAACATGTTCTGCCTATTTGCTATGTGTTTAGCAGTTAACTTACTTGACCTTCCTTCTGTAAATCCAAGAGACAGTTGAAATGAAACAGATGTTTTTTGTTTAATTCTCGTAAATAACAAATTGTTGGTCTAGACCTTTTAAGCTAAACATGAAATCTACACAATAACGCTGCGCTGCAGCTCTAAATTGACATGCAAATACAAAACTAAGGTTAAACTATAGGCGATTAGCTATCATATCGGACAAATTTGCAGCAGAACTCTCACACACTGTTCAATGAGAACCAAGTTGGGTCTCAATATTAACCCGTATTGTCTTTTCAATTAATTTTAGAGACAAACATCAAGTATCATTGGCACAGCTTAATTAATACACAGCAGAACAGACTCAGCCAATGACATAGGGCAGGCAGGCAGGCAAGCAGGCAGGTAGTAACAACAAGAATATCAATGCAGCTATCAAGACTACTGGAATTCATTGCACTAAAAATCATAATTTCTTGCATAAATTCTCGGTTTGACACAATACGCCATTCTTAAACCGATGTACTTTTCCCTCTAGCCAGCGACTAGAACGCCACTTTTTCCCACTCATTGAACCAACTTGTGCGAACACTTAACTGACATATTATCATGAAACGAGTCCTGTAAACTAGGTCAAGCCAAACCAATACATAATCATCTAAACATCAAACAACAGTCTACATATAGTCTTCTAGACATAAGGGTAAGAATTACAATAGGTAAACCAGTTCTTACTCAAAACTCAAGCACCACGGAGCACATAATATTATCAAGAGATTAATTTCAAAAACTTTGAACACAAAAATTAACATTGAATTTCTAAATTCAACAACAGTTCTTGAATCATGACTTGAGATAAGAATGCCCAGAAGATGAGAATTCCAAATAATGTAATTTTTGAAAAAAAACCTCTCACAGAAATCTTTCAGCCAAAATTTAAAAACACCAATTCCTCGTGTTTCATAGTAATTTGAAACTTACTTTTCAACAACTTTAGAATGAAATTCCAATGATAGAAAAACTTTGACAGTGACACTGTAATAACATGAATTAAAAATGACTACTCTCTGAAGGCGGCTGACTGAACCATAAGGTTGGTGGCTATCATTTTGTAAGCTTTGATTATAATGCAGAGATTGGGACTGGGTTGCATAAATTACAAATTTCACTCACTCAGTAAGAGCGTAGAGTAAAAGTGTAGTATGAAAAGGCTTATCATTCACATTTAGCAGAACTATTCCAAGATCCACATGGTGATTTGTGTTAAGTGTGTGTTTGTGTGTGTACGCATGTACTTACAGCCTCTCAGCGGCCTCAAGGTCACGGAAGACACTATTGGTGCTGTACTCGGCCTTGTTAAAGGTGCGCACCTTGGGATAGTCAGCCTTGCCAGCATGAGCCGCCAACATACGCTGATGGTAGGCCCTCTCCGCATCTTTCTTATATTGTAGTCTGAAAAAATATGTGTGAAACGTAACTAAACGAATCTAGCTAATGATATTATTTATGCATCATAAATGCAATGTTGATGGATTTTAAAAATCAAGAGGCTTTGCTTACTATACGAAGATGGTAATGTAGCAGATAGTTTAAAACACATCACAAAACACATTACACTATAAATGTGGCTGAATTAAGAAAAAAAATAGCACTTAGGTTCTCGGTTTCTCCAATACAGCAACCAAGTTTTAGACAACAACTCGCCTAAACTTAACACACGTTTCATTATGTCATTCATATTTTTTCACATCTAACCCAAAATTAAAGAAACTAGATCTCACTGGTTAAGTGCAATCTCCTTTTTCACTTCCTCGAGTGACTCCAAGAAAAACCTCTCGACATCTGTTCGTTGGTCGAGAATGTTTTTCGCCAACTTTTTCACTTTGTTCATTTCTTTTGTCTTCAGGTCAATCACCCTCTTCTGTTTGTCAATCTCAACCAATGAGGATTCATTTTCTATTTTGAACTTTTCTATCAATGACTTGCGATCTCGCTCAAACTCTGTCACCACATGACTCAAAGACTGTTCAAGAACTTTAACTTTGCCTTCAAGCTGAAAAGGAAATAGAACACATAAAATACAACAACAATACACATAATATTTAATTAAAGAACTCGCATAATGTCATATTTTTAGTGCAACAGGGTCCAAGTTTCAGTTGGGTTACAAGCAGTTATTTAATATTCATTAAATTGCTTAACATTATAAATTTTGTCTCAACTTCTTTTTGCTCGGATGGAGAATGATTTCTAGGTTCGCAAACAACTAACAGTTTGTTATTCCTCTTAAGTGCTGGCTTGGCAGATTAACAAACCAACTTGAAAGACCGGGGGACTACTTCATGAAGAGTCTATAGCCAAAAGTTGTATTTTTTGGCTTTTAGTCTGCTCTCCAGCAGGCTACGGATTTCTGTCTTTTGGCGTCGAGTTGTATGCAGATTTTCCTACTCTTAGCTTAGCTTTAGCTTGAGAAACAAACTAAGCCATCTGTTGACTGATTCATATCAAAAAGTCCAAAAGACAATAGACTCTTTAAGAAACAGAACCTTTTCAATTCTTTTGAAGCATTGATATTACTTCTAATATGAATAAATAACATTTTGAGACCTAATTCATGACAGTAGAATATATGGTCTAAGTCAAAACTTGTTTTTTTTTGACGCAGGATGGGTGTAACCAAAGAGGAACACGCCAATCTTTCAATAAACTTGTAATCAACTTTTTGTAAAAGCCATGAAAAGCAAACTACATCAAACAATTTCCATCACTACACTTGCTATACCTGCTGTATTTTTTCTTTATTTTGTTTGCTCTCCACAACTTTTTCCTGTACAATTCGGTCATTCAGCTCCTTGTGCCCCTTTAGGTCCTCGTTCTCAGAATGTAGCCGACTCTTTAATTTCTGCAGCTCCTCCCCTTCCCGGATGTGGAGACTAAGAGCCTCAGTTAACCGGACATTCTCCTTGTAAACGGAACGGGTCGTCTCGTCAAGATTCCTACAAAAATTCAATTTTTGTTAGCATCAAATGTCCAACTCTGAGCAGCACTGATATGCACAGAATGACCCAAATGACATTCTTGTTCATGAGTTGATGAAAAGACCACAAAAGGTTAAATTAGCATAAAAATGCACACCAATAAACAATCCATTAAAGATTGAAGGCAAGACAAAATTAAAAATTCCAGTTCCCAGACAAAAACCTGGTTCATTACATACGCAATAGCCTCAGTGTGGGCCTTTTCAGCGAGTTCAGCGATCTTCTGATTGGCCTCCTGTTGCAAACGCATCTTCTCTTCAAAGAATTTATGCTCCATCCTGGCCAGAGTGTTCTTGTGCTCTTTATTGGTCAGGAACATGGCCTCCTTGATCTCATCAAGCTCCTTTTGCATTTGCGCGCGTTTCTTGCGGAACTCTTTCACAAGTTTCAGCTCACTCTGCATCAGCTCAACCTCTTTCGTACGTTGACCAAGTCGCTCTTCAAGCTCTTGCAGTTGGGTATTGAACTCGGCAATCTAGAGAAAGACCATTAACTGTTAGGCAACTATACGTTATGGGTAAAACCAATTTAATTCCAGCTTCAAACTATAGTCCAAAATTAATGCAACGTAATTCAAAACTTGATATTTTGGAACAATATACTATGAAAAATAGGAATTTGAAACACATACCTAGGTATACCACAGAAATTCTCCAGTTCTGGACACAATACGGCAACGAAGTGGAATTTTTATATTGTGAAATTTCTTGACAACGGCAACTTCTAAGTACTTATAAGGTTGTTGGTAGTATTGATTAGTGTATTCAAAGAGGTCTTTGCAGAAAAATTTGTTTGAACACTTCCTGAAAATGTAGTAAATATTTGAAAAACAGAAAAACTTTCTTCCAAATTCATTAATGCTCACCATAAAACATGCAAAAAATAAATAAACAAATAACTGTAAAATATCTGCTGATAATGCTTACCAATTGTTCTTTTTCCTTTCTGTTTTCTTTCTTTAAATCCTTAATCTGTTGATGCAATCTTTCAATCTGAAATATTAAAAAATAAGTTAATCGTCAATGTGCAACCAACTTACAGTTGTTGGACCCTCACATAACTTAAAACACAGTCTCTAAAATCCACCCACTTCCCAAGTAAGAGCATTACCTGGTTATCCTAGAATTGGGCCCATTTACCCAGGCACATAATCTCACCAACACAACCAACCACCCTCCTATGCAAGCTCATTACCTCATTTTAGGGTTGGTCTCACTTCCACAAGTACAAAATCCCATCAACACAATTCAGTACATAAAACCCTGTACTCAGGTGAACCCATATCATCAATATAATTGTGTTGGTTCTTTTTTCTTTGATCCCCCTCCCCGACAACACAGTGTCTATAACCAGCCCCCTTCCCAGTTGAGACAATTACCTCATTATCTTTGTGTTGATCCTGTTTCCTTAGGTAAGTAATCACATCAATCGTGTCTTTCTCTGTCTGATGCATTTGGGTCTGAAGAGCGTCGTTCTCTGTCTGCAACTTTTTGGTGGTTTCCCTAAAAGAGGACAGAATTTACCTTTATTTATATTTAGGAGCAAAAGCATGAGTCTTTCACGAAGGTTTAATTAATCGACAACCAGTCTCTAAATGTTGACTACTGGTTTATGGACTATCTTCACAGTTATGTTAACAGCTCTACAGACGGAATTCAGGTCTATCAGATGCTTCAGCATCATAACATTATCAAGCATATTTTAATTGATTACAGTTGCTATATTCGAAATCAACATGGGCACATGTTAATCTAAACACAAACAGAAAAATAAGAGACAGTACAGCAAGAATCATCCTCAATTGCTGCTCATTCAAAACTCAATTTTTTAAGTGAAGAGAAATTAATATGTAACTTGATAGCTGCAATTAAGAAGCTTCATTCCTTAGCAAGCTTAAATAGCTAACTACAAAAGGTGACACAAACACATGACTTTTACACAAAACAATGGGCATGTCAACAAGGCATTTTGTGAAAGGATTATTCTAGTAGCCTGAGCTTACCTGTAGTCATTCCTACTACTTTCCACCAGGTGGAGCCGTGTCTCCCACATCACTGAGTTGGCCATGGCAGTCTTGGCCACACTCTCTGCTTTCTTGGCCTTCTTTCCTCCCTTCTTACTACAAATTAATGCATATAAATATATAAATATATATATAAGAATAAATAAGACATGAACTTTTGATCATTTCATTGAACACACTCACTCAAATATAGTTGTCAAGTGCAGACTGCTATAAACACAGAATGTGTGTATGCAATTTTTATGTCAACACCACCAGTTTGAAATTGAAACAGCTTGCAACCCTTCTGTATAACAACAGACCTTCATGTGGTGCACATGCCCTTTATACAAGATTCCTTATCACAACCAGAGGGGTTTATCCACATTCTTTCAGGCACAGCTTCATTTGTGAGTTAATGATGCGTATAATTATCTGATAAGCCATGTTGGAAATTACTTTCCAGCCAATGGTTAATAGGCTTGCAACAGGTCTTTTGTTGACAAAATTAATTGACCAGTTTTGAAAATTCAAGAACCCACCTAGTCTGTTGTACTCCTCTAATGAGATTTTATGTTTTCCATTGGTTTTCATGTCCCAAAAAGAAAATGGAAAAATAGAGTACAAAGGTCAGAAGAACATACATACCAATCATGCATTATTGACTGTTGAATTAAAATCTTTGAATAGGATAGATTTAAAGAGTCACAAATTGCTTAGAACAATCTTACACGTTAGCAGGATTATAGGAAATGCTAGCCCATTCCCTCCCTGAGCACTGTAGTTTGACTGAATACTAACAGTAAAAATTCTTCATTTTGATATAGTCTCTAAAATTTAGAACATCTCAATTCAAAACAAATTTTCTTGACTCTGAAGATTGGGACACTGACGCAACTTTGGAGTTCACCATATTTCTCTAATATTGGACACGTTTTGTTAACATAGTCTGAAAATAGACTTAACAATTCAAAAAATTCTTTAAAAACTATAGCTAGTGGCGCAACACTTTCAATCGTTCCCGCAGTATATAACATCAAGGTGAATGATCGTTAATGTTCTTGATTAAAATACTTGAATTTGGGACGGCCAACATTGCTTATTTTCAAATTTGGTACAAGCTCCGACCTTGCGTAAAGTGGAGAATATTCGCAGTAGTATCATGCTCTAGTGTACTGTGCCTTTTATTAGAATTTATGTACCAACTACGTGCACTGATTGAATATAGTTTACGCAAATCTTTCCTAAAAACTGCATCTCATCGGCCATTAATAAATCAGTTTAGAAATACAAGTCCTTGTTAGAAAAATAGAACTTCTCAAATGGATAAAGGGGATTATTTCCATCTAGACATTGTTTTCCACTTAATCAACATAGAAACCTTGTCTTCATTAAATAGCACCTGCAGAGAAATAAATGGCTCTTTTACATATTACATGCTCTAGCTAAACCACCCTTCCAGACAAAGACAAATTACTAAATCCACAGTGAAAGCACACAAAAATTTTTTCACTTCAATGCACACTAAATTGACCATCCAAACAGGCCCACAACTGAACAGAAAAAAAAATACATTCTTTCAGAAATAATAGTTATTTCCACCACTAAACTACAAAATATCAATTATTTTAAAACATAGTAATAGCAGCATGCCAAATAACTAATAATTCAAATTAGCGACAAAACTCAAAAACAATAAAAAGTGCAAAATCAGTGTTCAAACCTCACATAGCATGAACTATTTACATGTAATCGACAAAGCTACCTTGATTCATCCAAGACCGACTCCCTAAAAATTCCACACAAGATATCAGTGCATGACTACTACGTCAAGTGCTAAAACATGCAAAATGGACGGCTTCATGAGTGCGTACCATGAACGTATTACTTGGCATTGGCAGGTNAGAGAAATTAATATGTAACTCGATAGCTGCAATTAAGAAGCTTCATTCCTTAGCAAGCTTAAATAGCTAACTACAAAAGGTGACACAAACACATGACTTTTACACAAAACAATGGGCATGTCAGCAAGGCATTTTGTGAAAGGATTATTCTACTAGTAGCCTGAGCTTACCTGTAGTCATTCCTACTACTTTCCACCAGGTGGAGCCGTGTCTCCCACATCACTGAGTTGGCCATGGCAGTCTTGGCCACACTCTCTGCTTTCTTGGCCTTCTTTCCTCCCTTCTTACTACAAATTAATTCATATATATATATATATACATATACATATATATAAGACTAAATAAGACATGAACTTTTGATCATTTCATTGAACACACTCACTCAAATATAGTTGTCAAGTGCAGACTGCATATAAACACCCAATGTGTGTATGCAATTTTTATGTCAACACCACCTGTTTGAAATTGCAACCCTTCTGTATAACAACAGACCTTCATGTGGTGAATATGCCCTTTACACAAGATTCCTTATCACAACCAGAGGGGTTTATCCACATTCTTTCAGGCACAGCTTCATTTGTGAGTTAATGATGCGTATAATTATCTGATATAGCCATGTTGGAAATTACTTTCCAGCCAATGATTAATAGGCTTGCAACAGGTCTTTTGTTGACAAAATTAATTGACCAATTTTGAAAATTCAAGAACCCACCTAGTCTGTTGTACTCCTCTAATGAGATTTTATGTTTTCCATTGGTTTTCATGCCCCAAAAAGAAAATGGAAAAATAGAGTGTGGTATCTTTGAAGTCTTTGACTTATATATGATCTGATAAGAAACAGTAATTACCCTCACTATGTGACCTAGTGAATATTCATGCTATTGATGACTAGCCCACTAAAACTGCAAAGGGAATGAACTGGTGGTGCTGACAAGGTTTAAAGGGGATGTTTACAGCATCTCAACATATTAATTCTTTACAAAGGACATGCGTACCAATCATGCATTACTGACTGTTGAATTAAAATCTTTTGAATAGGATAGATTTAAAGAGTCACAAAATGCTTAGAACAATCTTACACGTTAGCAGGATTATAGGAAATGCTAGCCCATTCCCTCCCTGTGCACTGTAGTTTGACTGAATACTAACAGTAAAAATTCTTCATTTTGATATAGTCTCTAAAATTTGGGACATCTCAAATCAAAACGAATTTTCTTGACTCTGAAGATCGGGACACTGACGCAACTTTGCAGTTCACCACATTTCTCTAATATTGGACACGTTCTGTTAACATAGTCTGAAAACAGACTTAACAATTCAAAAAATTCTTCAAAAACTGTAGCTAGTGGCGCAACAGTTTCAATCGTTCCCGCAGTATATAACATCAAGGTGAATGATTGTTTGTTCTTGATTAAAATACTTGAATTTGGGACGGCCAACATTGCTTATTTTTAGAATTTGGCACAAGCTCCGACCTTGCGTAAAGTGGAGAATATTCGCAGTAGTATCATGCTCTAGTGTACTGTGCCTTTTATTAGAATTCATGTACCAACTACGTGCACTGATTGAATATAGTTTACGCAAATCTTTCCTAAAAACTGCATCTCATCGGCCATTAATAAATCAGTTTAGAAATACAAGTCCTTGATAGAAAAATAGAACTTCTCAAATGGATAAAGGGGATTATTTCCATCTAGACATTGTTTTCCACTTAATCAACATAGAAACCTTGTCTTCATTAAATAGCACCTGCAGAGAAATAAACGACTCTTTTACATATTACATGCTCTAGCTAAACCACCCTTCCAGACAAAAACAAATTACTAAATCCACAGTGAAAGCACACAAAATTTTTTTCACTTCAATGCACACTAAATTGACCATCCAAACAGGCCCACAACTGAACAGAAAAAAAATTACATTCTTTCAGAAATAATAGTTATTTCCACCACTAAACTACAAAATATCAATTATTTTGAAACATAGTAATAGCAGCATGCCAAATAACTAATAATTCAAATTAGCGACAAAACTCAAAAACAATAAAAAGTGCAAAATCAGTGTTCAAACCTCACATAGCATGAACTATTTACATGTAATCGACAAAGCTACCTTGATTCATCCAAGACCGACTCCCTAAAAATTCCACACAAGATATCAGTGCATGACTACTACGTCAAGTGCTAAAACATGCAAAATGGACGGCTTCATGAGTGCGTACCATGAACGTATTACTTGGCATTGGCAGGTAGATTTCTTTACAATGTTGAAAATACTAAAAAAAGTCCACCATAACACAATTATACAGCACTGCAAACATTTGAATCTTGCCCTTAGACAAAGCACATGCATCCACAGGGTATAAGTATGTGTAGACTGAAAAACATATGTTTTGATGATCAGATAAAATGTTAGTATTGGGAATTTTGTTTGATTGCACTACATGTACACTGAAGAATGAGAATCTAAACAGGCTTAAAATATTTTTATCCTATTTTCAAAATAGACAAAGATATAGGATGCTGAGCACATATTATAACGTAAAACTCTTGCCTGAAAGTCTGTATTCATAGACACAAAACTATAGTTGAACTCAGAAAGTATACGCAATCAGGAAAAAGCCTATAAAGTTTGACTTTTGACTTCATATCAATCTGCCATTAACACGGGTGAGAAACAACATGACCGCCGGTCCTCTAAACAGGACCTCCGGGGATCAAATGGGACCGCCGCACCAGAAAATGGGACTGACCCACCCAAAAACATGACCGCCCCACCACAAAACAGGACCGCCGGGGACTAAAACCGCAATAACTAACAGGCTAAGATTTATTACCGTTAGGCCTACACAGATCATACAATGGGGCTATATACGTATGCATATGCAGGTCTTGTGCCGATTAATCCACCGAAATCTTTTGTGAGCAACAAAGGACACTTCGCTTTGTAATACGCGGCGCTTTTGAGTTTTACTCATCACCAGGCTCCCGGCTGCGGTATGTGACTTATAAACAGTTGAAAGGTCAACATTTAATAAATCTAACACAAAACAACCTCGTTGTACGCTTTTGAGCTAAATAATTATAATTTTATCCACTGCATAAGTTTTAGAACAAAATGAAAATCATTTTCTCCAATTTGACGTTTAAAGTTAGTCAAGTAAAAAAACGGACGTTCTGGTTCTCGGGTGAAGCATCATCATACTAGCTGC